>CM038721.1:5751485-6223985 GCA_021613375.1 Megaleporinus macrocephalus | reverse complement strand
AGAGTAAGTAGTGCTTGTACATACGTCAGTGTGTTCATTTAACCCTTTCCAAGCTTCTCCTAAACAACCCAGTATTATTTACAGTTCTCATCTAATACCTGCGTTGACTGCTCAGTACTTCATTAAGCTAAATCAAGATTGCTGCTGAAGGAACTGAACACATTCATACAATTACTGGGGCGTCCAGGAGAAATCTAGAACTACACTTTGTTCTTTAAACAGGAGCTTTAGATATGATCTACTTCTCTCACAATAAGATATCATGCTACTTTGTATTGTATGTGTGATTAGTTACATCTGTTCTAATCAGATCTGCTGTTCTTACTGGTGAACATACACTTATTGATCAGATAAAGATTTTCAAACACTCAGCTTAGGACTCTTTCACAGTAGTGTATATTATATAGTCTTCTTTTTGGTGCTTTCTTTACTTTAGTGTTTAGTATTTATATTGTATTTGTTTTGAGTATGTAATCAGGAAGATGGGGCAGGGTCCAAACTTCAGTGTATAGTTCGATGGCTTGTTTTTCTGTGAATATGAATTCTCTTAAATCTTGAAACACATTAAGAAACAAACAAACAAAGAAAACCTCTGAGCTGCACCCAAAACCATTCGCCAGATCCTTTGAATCTACTTGTTGAGCTACGATGCATTGTCCTTATATCTGAATCCAAGCGTCTCCTGAATTGGCTGCGACTCTCTTTTTTGAATAGATCTGCGTCCAAAAGCATTCGCTTGTCATTCAAGCTCTTTCCTTTTAATGAGGTATCGAAGAGGAAGTGGCTGCAGCTCAAAAGAGTGAAGAAAACTCGTCAGCTGGCCCATTGGTAAAAGCCAAACTCACCCTGTGCAGATGTTTCTCGCTGTGCACTCACATCTGTTCCACTTCTGACACCAGTGTAACACTGCCTTAAGCAAAAGATACAGGAAACATAGCATTTTAAGCAAAGGTTCTTTTATTGGAAGTGAGCAGCAGAGGACAACTCACCGCTGAGACACAGCCCACCTAACTACCCCACCAAGGGTGTAGATTTGCTCTTGCTATTGGTGGGGACCTATGAATCTACCGAATCTATACTTTTTACTTCTACTTCTTACATTTACACTCCATTATCAGTACTTTCTACTCCTTACATTTACACTCCATTATCTGTACTTTCTACTCCTTACATTTACACTCCATTATCAGTACTTTCTACTCCTTACATTTACACTCCATTATCAGTACTTTCTACTCCTTACATTTACACTCCATTATCAGTACTTTCTACTCCTTACATTTACACTCCATTATCAGTACTTTCTACTCCTTACATTTACACTCCATTATCTGTACTTTCTACACCTTACATTTACACTCCATTATCTGTACTTTCTACTCCTTACATTTACACTCCATTATCTGTACTTTCTACTCCTTACATTTACACTCCAATATCAGTACTTTCTACTCCTTACATTTACACTCCATTATCTGTACTTTCTACTCCTTACATTTACACTCCATTATCAGTACTTTCTACTTCTTACATTTTAAACATGGTCTCGTTACTCCTGTTTCATTACAGCTTGTTTTCATTCATGTACATTTACATTCCAGTAAAGATTATTGTAACATGTCTTTGAAGTTATAACATGTCTTTGAAGTTTGACTTCATTACAATACTTATAGACAACTAGTCATCATATCTTCTGCTCCATGAAACACATGTTAATGCTCAGTAGTAACAGATATGCTTCTTTAATATATTTACATTGTACTAAACTACATTCATGTTCAATGGGTGTATATGTGGCTGAAACAGGAAGCCTAGCTCATCCCAAAATTAACATTAACATTTTTAATATAACATTATAGTCATTATGGCTTTTAGAAGAATGGGGTTTTTCCTTACAATACTTTTACTTTTATACTTTAAGTAGTTTTGAAAGCAGTACTTTTACACTTTCACTGAAGCAAAAAGTTTGAGTTGATACTTCAACTTCTACAGAAGTATTTTTAAACCCTAGTATCTATACTTATACCTGAGTAATGACTGTAAATACTTTTGACACCTTTGGTTAATGAGACGCTGACTGATCGTTTTTTTTGGGGGGCAGATCAAATTATTAGTGGGGATAACTCAGTAATCACTGGATATTGGTGGGGACATGTCACTTCCTTCTATGCTAATTCTATGCCCTTGTACCCCAACATAAAGTAGCACATGCAGGACATCCAGAACCTAAAAGGCTTGAAAAGTTTGTTTTGATTTATTTCTATTGGTCAGTTTGTGATGAAATAAGCCTGCAATGGAAAAAGGACAGTATGCAAATACAAATTTCTGGCAGTTAAGGAGGTTTGACAGGGTTTTAAACGGGTGGTCCATCCTTAAAAAACACTTGTCCTAAAAGGACCCTCACACTGGTGTAGAATTATTACAGACTTCAGGCTTTAAAAACACACTCCTCATTTAAAAAGGGTCCTTATGGGAACCCAAAGTGGTCTTTCTATTAGATCGCTCGAAGAAGCCCTCTTTTTAAAAGAGCAGCTCTCGAGAGACAGAGTGAGAGAGAGTGAGCCACTGGAAGAGTGAGATGGCCTCTTTGTGTGAAAGATCCATTTTCTAACCCTGTTCTCCTGGTGAGAGTTATCAGTCAGAGTAGAGACTCTCCACTAAAGCTGTGGATCCGGGTCTTCACTCAGAGAGACCACCGCAGCCAATCTGGGCACTCGATTTACTGGCAGCGAGGAGTTCGGTTCAGTTTGATCAAACTCATTCTCTCAAAGTGCCCAGCATTGAGTTCTGCCAGGCTGGACACTGAGTCAGCCAGTGCTGGGTGATAATGGCCCTCTCTTCTGTCTTTGGCTAGAGAGCAGAACCAAACACACACCAACAAACTGCTGGTTCCACAACATTCTCCTCATTCACACTGTTCCACAATCCACAATCCATGCTGTTCTAGACTGTTCTTCACCATTTACACAGTCCTAAAACATTCTGCACCCAATGCTCACTGTTCTAGACTGCTCCTCTCTGTTTACACAGTTCTAAAACATTCTGCACCCAATTATCACTGTTCTAGACTGCTCCTCTATGTTTACACAGTTCTAAAACATTCTGCACCCAATTATCACTGTTCTAGACTGCTCCTCTATGTTTACACTGTTCTAAAACATTCTGCACCCAATTCTCACTGTTCTAGACTGCTCCTCTCTGTTTACACTGTTCTAAAACATTCTGCACCCAATTTTCACTGTTCTAGACTGTTCTTCTCCATTTACACAGTCCTAAAACATTCTGCACCCAATTCTCACTGTTCTAGACTGTTCTTCTCCATTTACACAGTCCTAAACATTCTGCACCCAATTCTCACTGTTCTAGACTGTTCTTCTCCATTTACACAGTCCTAAACATTCTGCACCCAATTCTCACTGTTCTAGACTGTTCTTCTCCATTTACACAGTCCTAAACATTCTGCACCCAATTCTCACTGTTCTAGACTGTTCTTCACCATTTACACAGTCCTAAAACATTCTGCACCCAATTCTCACTGTTCTAGACTGCTTTTCTCTGTTTAAACTGTTCTAAAACATTCTGCACCCAATTCTCACTGTTCTAGACTGCTTTTCTCTGTTTAAACTGTTCTAAAACATTCTGCACCCAATTCTCACTGTTCTAGATTGCTTTTCTCTGTTTAAACTGTTCTAAAACATTCTGCACCCAATTCTCACTGTTCTAGACTGTTCTTCTCCATTTACACAGTCCTAAGACATTCTTCACCCAATTCTCACTGTTCTAGACTGTTCTTCTCTGTTTACACAGTCCTAAGACATTCTGCTTTTCTCTGTTTACACAGTTCTAAAACATTCTGCACCCAATTCTCACTGTTCTAGACTGTTCTTCTCCATTTACACAGTCCTAAACATTCTGCACCCAATTCTCACTGTTCTAGACTGCTCCATTAACACTATTGTAGACTGTTCTTCTGTGTTTACACTATTCTAAAGCATTCTGCACCCACTTCTCACTGTTCAAGACTGCTCCTCTCTGTTGTGTTCTAAAACATTTTGCACCAAATTATCACCGTTCTAGACTGCTCTTCTCTGTTTACACTGTTCTAAAACATTCTGCACCCAATTCTCACTGTTCTAGACTGCTCCATTAACACTATTGTAGATTGCTTTTCTCAGTTTACACTGTTCTAAAACATTCTGCACCCAATTCTCACTGTTCTAGACTGCTCCATTAACACCATTGAAGACTATTCTTCTCAGTTTACACTGTTCTAAAACATTCTGCACCCAATTCTCACTGTTCTAGAACGTCTTCCCCAAGTTACTCTTTTTAAGAACGTTCTACCCCCAGTTCACACTGTTCTCTTTTTTTTAGTCTCTCCCCCACTCTTCCTCTCTCCCCCTTTCTCTTCTTCACTCACTCTCTTTCCGTTCCACTACTGTCTCTTTTTCTCCATATGTTTTTTTCTCTCTCTCTCTCTCTCTCTCTCTCTCTCTCTCTCTCTCTCTCTCCATCTGTCTTCCCTTCTCTCACTCCCTCTCTTTTTCCCATCGGTGATTCTGGTGACACTCCTCCCCCCCAAAGCCCTCTTACTCAGGTATAATGAAAGAATAGGAATGTTTGAATATCTGTACAACTGCATCTCTCTCTCTCTCTCTCTCTCTCTCTCTCTCTCTCTCTCTCTCTCGCTCTCTTTCTCTCTCTCTTTCTCTCTCTCTCTGTCCCCCACCATTCTCTCTTTCTCTCCATCTGTTTTTTTTTCTCTCTCTCTGTTTGTCTTCTTTCTCTCACCCTCTCTCTCCCTCTCTTCCTCTACCTCTCTCCAGCTCTATTACATTTTCTCCCTCTCCGCCTCTCCTCTTTTTTCTCCCTCTTCTCTTTTTCTCCCTCCTTCCCTACTCTCTCCCTCTCTCTTGCTCTCTCCTCTTTCTCTCCCTCCTTCTCACCCCTTGCTCTCACTCCCTTTCTTTTTCCCATTGGTGATTCTGTTTTTACCCCCCCCCCCTTACTCAGGTCTAATGAAAGAACAGGAATGTTTGTATATCTGTACAAATGCATCTCTCTCTCTTTGTCTCTCTTCTTTCTCTATCTCTCTTCAACTCTACTTTATTCTCCCCTCTCCTTCTCTTCTCTTTTTCTTCCTCCCTTCCTCCCTCTCTCCTTTTTTTTCTCCCTCCTTCCCTTTCACTGTCTCCCTCTTTTCTCTCTCACTCCCTCTTTTTTCCCGTTGGTGATTCTGTATTTAACCCCCCTCCCCATAGGCACCCCCAAGCCAATGCCCACTTACTCAGGTCTCTCTCTCTCTCTCTCTCTTTCTCTCTCTCTCTCTCTCTCTCTTTCTTTCTCTCTCTCTCTCTCTCTCTCTCTCTCTCTCTCTCTCTCTCTCTCTCTCTCTCTGACCAGGTGACTCAGTGATGGATGTCATAAAGCTGCTCTCTCCAAACAACCTGGAGATCAGACTGTTGTGAGTAGGAGGACAGGAGTGCAGCAGACTAAGTGCGGTGTGTTTGTGTGTTCCTGTGTGTGTGTATTTGTCACTTTGTGGGGACCAAAATTCCCCCCCCCAGTTTTAACTGTGGTTTTCAATGAAAATACTTTCCTTTTAGAAGTCCAGCTTTTATTAGACTCAGTAAAGAGGCTACAGCTGATTCTCTGGCTGCTGAGGTAATGGTTAGTGTTGGGACTGAAGTGCTACATGCAGTAAATGCGGTGCAGTTAAAAGTGTGTAGCAGGTGGTTTGTTAGTGTGCTAGTACGAGTAGTGTATAGTTCAGTTGTGTGCTCACTAGTGCGATAGCTAATTCACCTGAAGTTTTCAGCTAATCTAGATGAAGTCCCAGATGTCACACTAGTTAGCACTCTTACCGTACAAACCAAACTTTTCATGTAGCGCTTTAGTTTGGTATATCAGACTCATTGTTTTACAGTAATAAATAATGCTAATTATTTAAAATTAAATTCTTTATATCTCAGTGATTCAAGACTCCCAGAGACTCAACTTAGACTCAGATCCCATGGACTTGATCCATGCTTGAATCCCAGTAATTGGACATTCCACTAGGATTCACACATCAGAGACTTGTACCCCAACTCAACTTGTACCCCAGAGACTCAACTCAGACTCTACACTTGGCTCAGACATAAATCACAGAGACTAGACTCACACTTTAGAGATCCGAGACTCAAATCAGACTCAAATCCCTGAGATTCAACTGTGTCTCACATCTCAGAGATTTGAGATTTGTCTCAGACTCAAACCCCAGAGACTCAACATTTAACTTTGACTCTAATTCCAGTGATTTGAGACTTGACCTGTACTTTAAAACAGAATCTTAACTCCGACTCAAACCCCAGACACTTGACTTGAATCCCAGAGACACAACACCCATCTCAGACTGTAATCCTAGAGACTTGAGACTTAACTGGAATCCCTGAAACTCAACAGGCAACTCCTAAAGACTTGAGACTTGACTCAGACTCACGTAAAGCAAGTTTCCCCAACCGGTTTGGGTAATAGCATTATTCTAGCTTTAATCTTATTATGTATGTTAGCCTAGCCTTATATTAATAACTGTTTTATTACTAATTACATATGGTGTACATAATTATCTGTATATGCTACAAATAATATTACATATGTAAATGTACATACTCAACCTTTTACATGATATATTCTTGTCATCCTAATGACTCTAATTATACATATTTTAATTATACATATTTTAATTATACATATTTCTCAGTATTGTTTCTTAATAATTGTTTTAATTATTTACATTTGCATGATCTATCTATACAGCACAGCTTGTTGGGGGTACAGTTTATATGTGTTACTGCTAGATTGCCAGTGAAAATACCTCTAATCTTTAGCGACACTACATAAAACGTCTTCACTGCATGCTTCATGCTAACAATCATGCATGTGAATATGACGTTTTATTGTTAATGTAAACATTTATAGATCCTAATGTAAGTCTTTTAAGATGCTGCCGCTCCAGCTGTTTACATTCCAGCTTTTCTCTGCTTTCTCTGTGTTCTTTGACTGCCCTCCATCAGCAGAATGGTTAGCCTCAAATCGCTCTGCCTGCTTCTCAGTTGTACTTCCTTTACCTCACAGTGATTAGACTTGATTAAAATTCTTTAGGAAACAATTCCGTGCTTAGTGAAATATCACATTTCACAACAGTTCCATTTCATTTCATTAATTCTGGTATGATTGAGTTGTAGTTATAAACTCTCATTTTGATGAAAAATGACCATACTGTGTTCCAAATTATACGAATTAAATATAATTAATGTTGTAAAATCAATTTTTAGGGAATGTAGTCTTTCTCGCAAAGACAAAAAGACATTTTTCTACATAAATGGAAGCTTTTATTAGAAAAGCAACATTTTCTGTTAAATTAAACTGTAAATAAAGTAATTTACAGAGTGGTTTAGTGCAAGAGATCATTCTAGACAAACTTGCCGAGTCAGCACACAATTGCACACCGTGGTGGAGAAAGGAACCAGATGACCCCTCTATGTCTACAGTTATTATAAAATTATTACATGAAATAGTTATGAATACACTGCTTGATGCCTGAGATGTTGTTTTATAATGTTTTGGCCCAAAACCTATTTTAAATATATTCCCAGTGAAGAGGTACTTGCAGGAGGGTGTGCAGCAAATTAGTCCCCAGAGAAAACATATTATTGTCAGACTCTTCACTGTTTTACCCCTTATCAACCATAAGAGCTCAGAAGGTACATTAAAGTTCACTGGGAGTTCTGGCAAGCTTTGAGTATCTGGGACTTGGATCCGAGTCTTGAGTCTCTGAGGTAAAAGTTGTCGCATTTGAGTCAAGTGTGGGGTCTCTGGGATTTGAGACAGGGTTGAGTGTCAAGTCTCTGGGATTTGAGTCTGAGTTGAGTGTCAAGTCTCTGTTATTGGAGTCTAAGTTATGTGTGGATTCTTTGGTATTTAAGTCTGAGTTGAGAGTCAAATCTCTGGTATTGGAGTCTGAGTTGAGGGTCACATCTCTGGTATTGGATTCTGAGTTAAGTGTGGATTCTCTGGTATTGGAGTCTGAGTTGAGGGTCACGTCTCTGGTATTGGATTCTATGTTGAGGGTCAAGTCTCTGGTATTGGAGTCTCAGTTGAGTGTGGATTATCTGGTATTAGAGTCTGAGTGTCAGGTCTCTGGTATTGGAGACTGAGTGCCAAGGCTCTGGTATTGGAGTCTAAGTGTCAAGGCTCTGGGATTTCAGTCTGAGTTGAGTATCAAGTCTCTGGGATTTGAGCCTGAATCAAGTGTCAAGTCTCTGGGATTTGAGTCTGAGTGTCAAGTCTCTGGTATTGGAATCTGAGTTGAGTGTCAAGTCTCTGGAATTTAAGACTGAGTCGAGTGTCAAGTCTCTGGGATTTGAGTCTGAATCAAGTGTCAAGTCTCTGGGATTTGAGTCTGAGTGTCAAGTCTCTGGTATTGGAATCTGAGTTGATTGTCAAGTCTCTGGAATTTGAGACTGAATCGAGTGTCAAGTCTCTGGTATTGGAATCTGAGTTGAGTGTCAAGTCTCTGGAATTTGAGTCTGAATCAAGTGTCGAATCCATGCAATTGGAGTCTGAGTCGAGTGTCAAGTCTCTGGCATTAGAGTCTGAGTTCAGTGTCAAGTCTCTGGAATTTGAGACTGAATCGAGTGTCAAGTCTCTGGTATTGGAATCTGAGTTGAGTGTCAAGTCTCTGGAATTTGAGTCTGAATCAAGTGTCGAATCCATGCAATTGGAGTCTGAGTTCAGTGTCAAGTCTCTTGAATTTGAGTCTGAATCGAGAGTCAAATCCATGCAATTGGAGTCTGTCGAATGTCAAGACTCTGGGATTTAAGTCTGAGTCAAGTGTGGAGTCTCTGGGATTTGCTTCCCATCCCCACCACTTGAATGAAGCATTTTACACCAAACCAACCTGTACGACTCTCTTTACAACTCACTGATTGTCCCAATAAGACACAGTTCTATAGGAAGAGAGAGAAAGAGAGAGAGAAAACTGTTAGTTGGATTGGAGAAGGGAAGGAGAGGAGAGGTAAAGTGCAGAGAGTGAATGGAGACAGAGATAGCACAGATTGGTATTTGTTCAAGCTTTCTTTAGCTGAAAGAGGGTCATTACAGGGCAGCAGTGTCAAGTTTGGCATGTAGAAGTGCTTTATAGCCACTTATTTCTCTCTCTCTCTATCATCTCCCTCTCTCCCTCTCTCCTGCTGCATGTGTGCCTGGAAGTGCTTGATTGCGGTTCAGAATGGTGGTGGTGTTGCTCTTTTTTTGGCCGTGGGGAGACTCACGATATTGATTTTGCAGTAACAAGAGAATTTTCGACAGGGCCTCTGTCACTGTATGCAACTTCTGAGTGACAGCTCATTACTTTTGTAGCCAAAGGCCTGCTTTTAGGTTGAGGCCTACTTTGTTGTCACCCAACTAAGACTAGACTAAGATCTTGCATGCTGTTACTCTGTGACCTTTTACGGTGGGTAAAGAAGTCTGAACCTCACACTCGAGTAAGACTGTTACTACTGTAGCGTCCTGCTGCTGGCTCATTCGGCCATGGACGTGCACAATGCATGGCCACATGTACCGGCGAGCACAAAGTACTATTGGTGGCCACGGCACTGGTAGAAGAGTCTTGTCTGCTTCTGTTCCATAAAAAAGATTTTATCTGAGGTGCTATGTTTAGAGCGTCTTCTCACTCTACGCCAGTGCCACGTTGGTGTCAGAAGTGGGATTACCTCCTAGTAGAACTGCAGGGAAATGGTGAACTCAGTGGTAAACCACCAAGAGAGAACCAAGCCAGCTAAAGATGGGGAGTGAGGACACAGCCAATGAGATGCCATAAGGTTTGTCATTTGCGCTCAGGCAGTTAGTTTTTGATTGAAATATTGTAAAAGATTGTTCTTGTGAAATTGTTCTTCAGGCTGATGGAGAATGTGTTGTATACAAGGGCCCACCCTAACCCCTAAAATATTACCTTTAAGCCGATTCCACTATAAGTAAGGTAGTAAATCACTGTATGTATAGTGACGTAGAACAACATTAGTGGAATTACAGTAAATTAACTAATAAATAAACAAAATACAACATTATCTGTACTTCTGTTTATTATTAGATAAATCCAATTAAAGATCAATTTACAAACTAAATATTGTGCTCCACATTACATGGTACTGTCAGAAAACTTTTAAATCATACATGCAAGGTCTGGATTATATACACATATAACCAAAAAAAATATTCTCAACACAAGCCTTAACAAAATGAAAGACCAAGTGTTTTTAAACAGTTTCCTCTTTTGTGTGGTTTAATTTTTGGGTGGGACAAATCTACCTGTTTCTGATGGCAATGGGTTTCTACACCAATGGTTGTGTATGATTCTACACACTCAGATCAGAAAACTTTGGCGCAGTATGGAAAATGCAAATTAGTAAATACATTGAAACAAGCAAACAAACAAACAAATAAATAATTAAATGTTTTTTACTAGAGATGGAAGGATCTCGGAAGGATACGTCTATGTATCGATATCAGACGATTTTCAATGAAAATATGTGATCGGTGATCGGCTGATATTTCTCCAGTTTAGTCGATCCCGAGAGCCCATCGATGGCGTTAAACAAATGAGCTTAATTTCTGTATTTCCAGCTAGTGTTTCATCCAGGAAGAGGAGCCAACCGGCCTGCTCCCTGCAATTCCTATCTGAACCACTAGGTGGAAATACACACACTTTCATTTTTCAAACTAAACTTTACAAACTAAACAAAAATGTCCACATTACATGGTACTGCTGTCAGAAAACTTCAATTATACATGCAATGTCTGGATTATATACATATTTGTATATATTATGTATATATCTTGTGTATGTTTTGTATATTACCTTATATATTTCAATAATTACTAAATGTTTATATTTTAGCTTATTTTTTACTTCATTATTATCTATTTATTGTTATGTTTGCACTGTTTTTGTTACTATATATAATTGCTGCCCTGCTGTAGAGTTATTATCTGAGCCTCACCCCCAGCATTTCAATGCATGTTATGTCCTGACATGATGTGCAAATGACAAATAAACTTGAAACTTGAACCAAAAAAAATATAAAAGACAGCAGCGATATGGTTACGGCAAACTATATATATTAAACACACGCTGATATATCCCCAAACTTCTGACTGGCTCAGATGACTGCAGCATATAAACAATACCCCTTGTGTTTTATGTACAGGCCGATAATTGTAATGATGATTGTCTTTAATGGAGGTTAGTGGAGGATCGTGTCCAGCCGAGATGCTATCTGCTCTATTGTATGATTCCGAAGTGGCAATTACGGGACCGTATCTGCGCAAATGGCCTTATTGATCCGCAAATGGCCTTCAGCGTGCATGTGAGTGTGCGAGCGTGTGAGAGACGGCACACTCCGAACATGCGTGTTCCTCGTCATTAAAACAACAGGGGTCCTGTGTTGGTCTAACTCGGGTGGTGTTTGAAGTGCGGCCCGGGCCATTACGAAGAATAAAGAGCTCCATTCATTTTGGGCCGTCGCCCTGCCCTCTAAATTCAATAAATGTGAGAGGCGAGCCGCCGTAACTCGCCTGCCCCCCACTATTTCATTTCCTACTCTTCGCTACAGTTTTATGTGCAGGGAAAAAATAGGCGTAACGCGGGAGACCTTTACAGCGCCGTTAAATCTCGGGTTAACTTATCTCATGGCATCAGCGCAGCATCGACTAGATATTTTCAGTTCAGATTTGACAACCGTTCCCTTCAGTTACATGTAGTTACACTCAGTTTTATTGTTATACAACCAGAACAGTATATAGGTATTTACATTTAGAAAGCTTTTGTTTAGTTACATTTTAACTCACTAATACGGCTGCACACACTAGGGCTCGCCCTGCAGCATGACACCATGGGTGTGGGGGGTGTGGGGGGGGGTGGGGGGGGGGGGGGGGGGTGGGGGATCTGTGAGTGGATATGGGAAAGGTCATGTCAGGTAACCACCATCATTATAGTTTTATCCTCTTTCCTTTAGAGCGTTGTAGCTTTGTGTGCATGTAAATATCCTGCAGAGCACCTGTTACAAAGTGATGTCATCTCGTAACACAACCCTTATCGCCCGCCTACCTGCAAACTTGGCAAGCCCTCACACAACACTACATACACAACATTGTCTCCTCATAGTAAGATGATCCGGGTTGGATTCCCGGTCCGGGTGGTTCTGTGTGGAGTGTGTATGTTCTCTCCGTGTTTGAGTGGTTTCCTCCAGGTACTCCGGTTTCCTCCCACAGTCCAAACACATGCATGTTAGGTTGATACTCACTCTAAACTGGGTGTGAGTGTGTGAGTGAGTGTGTGTTGGCCATGCGATGTGACCTAGACTAGTGGGATAAAGCGGAAGACTATGGATGGATGGAATACATCCTACATGGAGAACCCAGTTTCTATATGGCACCAAAAAGGGTTTGTCTGTTGTGACAAGCTTGACATCATGGCAATAAAAGAACTCTCTTTGGTGCTATACTCTCTTTTCCGTTTTCTAAAAGGTGCTATACAAAATCATACAACACAAATAATGGAGTGTAAATGTAAGGAGTAGAAAGTACAGATAATGGAGTGTAAATGTAAGGAGTAGAAAGTACTGATAATGGAGTGTAAATGTAAGTAGTACTAAGTACAGATAATGGAGTGTAAATGTAAGGAGTAGAAAGTACTGATAATGGAGTGTAAATGTAAGTAGTAGAAAGTACAGATAATGCAGTGTAAATGTAAGTAGTAGAAAGTACTGATAATGGAGTGTAAATGTAAGGAGTAGAAAGTACAGATAATGCAGTGTAAATGTAAGTAGTAGAAAGTACTGATAATGGAGTGTAAATGTAAGTAGTAGAAAGTACAGATAATGCAGTGTAAATGTAAGTAGTAGAAAGTACTGATAATGGAGTGTAAATGTAAGTAGTAGAAAGTACAGATAATGCAGTGTAAATGTAAGTAGTAGAAAGTACTGATAATGGAGTGTAAATGTAAGGAGTAGAAAGTACAGATAATGGAGTGTAAATGTAAGGAGTAGAAAGTACTGATAATGGAGTGTAAATGTAAGAAGTAGAAAGTACTGATAATGGAGTGTAAATGTAAGAAGTAGAAAGTACAGATAATGGAGTGTAAATGTAAGAAGTAGAAAGTACTGATAATGGAGTGTAAATGTAAGAAGTAGAAAGTACAGATAATGGAGTGTAAATGTAAGAAGTAGAAAGTACTGATAATGGAGTGTAAATGTAAGGAGTAGAAGTAAAAAGTCAGCTGAATAATAATTACTCCAGTAAAGTATAAATAACCAACATTTCTACTTCAGTAAGTTAACAAAGTATTTGTACTTCATTACTCGACACCTTTGACTTCATAGAATCAATTTCAAGAAAAGGTTCTATATAGAACCATATACAGCACTGAAGAACCATTTCATCATGTAAAGGTTCATGAATCTACACAGAACCTAAAAACCCCTTGAGGAACCATCTTCTTTATAGTCTGTACATCACAGTAGCGTATACAGAGCTCGTCTTTCTAAGATGAGTCGAGAGCGTGACCTCTTTAAAGTTTTAGAGTCGTTCAAGGACGAGAAAGCAAACTCATTTCAAGTTGTGATGTAAGTGGCCTTCCTCCTGGCTATCTCCATCTCCTCCGCTCCAGTCCTAAATAAACCCCTTCTCTCCATTATGGCCTTCTGATTTGAGGCGTTCTCCTGCTCCCTCTGAGCTGTGTTACCTAATGCCTGACACCGTGGCCCTTTTCTTCTCCTCCCGCGCACACTCTGCTCTACATAACGACCTTGATGATGAAAAAAAGAAAGAACGTGCACGTCTGATCCCAGACCAGGCCAGATCTGTGTGCAGTGACAGTGACGGTCAGATAAACTGATGTGTGTTCAGTGTCTGAGGGCGAGCCTTTGTCTCAAGCTGCATGGAGTCCATGTCTTTGTGTCTTGTTTGTGTGGTTACCTTGCAGAACTCCCCCTTCTGGTGAGTGTGGTGTACTGCAACGGGTGCATGTTTAAGGCTGGCTGGGTTTATTTATTTATTTATTGTTAAACAATATATATATATATATATATATATATATATATATATATATATATATATATATATATATATATATACTTTAACTACATACAGACTGTAGTCCATATGATTCTCTGTAGACTTTACTATTCTGTTCATTTATGGTCAGGACCCCCACAGGACCACCACAGAGCAGGTACTATTAGGGTGATGGATCATTCTCAGCACTGTAGTGACACTGACCTGGTGGTGTTGTGTTAGTGTGTGTTGTGCTGGTGTGAGTGGATCAGACAACAGCAGTGCTGCTTGAGTTTTAAACACTGTGTCCACTCACTGTCCACTCAGTTGGACACTCCCAGGTTCTGCTGGTACTAGTTGGAGCTCCAACACTCCAGAGAACACACCCATACTCTGCATTCTGCAGGGTGACCTCAGGCTCATGCGCGGCTGCTCCAGAACACATTGTTCTATAGGTCAGTGCATTTCCTATAGATATGAGCAGTGTCAGCAATGGGTGCACCTTAGCTTTAGAAGGCCCGTCCTAATACTTTTGGACAAATAATGACTCATGTGTCCGGAATGGAGCCTAGGCCACTGCTGCCTTGGGCCTGGCGGCCGTCCAAGCAGCGAATCAATGCAGGCCGGAGTCAATGAGAACGTCAAATCTGATCCCTAATGCATCCTCACTGCCTCCGCCGGGGAGGAGAGACATGCTGTTTTCTTCTCTCTCTCTACCTCTCTTTCTCTTTCTACCTCTCTCTCTCTTTGTCTGTCTCTGTATGCGGCTGCTCCTATCTCTCCCCGGGTTTGTGTCTGTATCTGTTTCTCTTTCTCTCAACCTCATAGCCTCAGTGTTTTGGTACACTGGCTTTATTTCTGCTTTGTTAAGTCTTATCTTGAGCTTCCTTTCTTTTTCTTTTCCTTTTTTTAAAATGAGATGCGAACTGAGCCGACCGCCACCGATTGCCGTGCATGTGAGCAGACAGAGGAAGAGTGAGATGGAGTGAGAGACTGAAACGGGTTGATTTTAGTGCGTGACCCAATTCCACAGCAAACGAAGTAAAAACACATACAGCATGGTATTTATTTTTGCACTTTGCTGGAAGAACGAGGGGCGGAAAAAAAGGCAAGAAAACCTCCCCGGAGGGAATAATCAGTCTTGCTGGGAAAAAAATAAAAAAAGAAAAGACCTGTTAGCGCTGTTAGCCAGTGATTACATACATAGGGACGGAAAAATAGCAGTAAGGAAACATTTGTGACATTCTGGGCTAGTTTCTATACTTGGACGCGCAGGTTGTTTTTGGACCTGTTTGTTTATTTTCTTAACCAGGAACATGCCTTTATTTTGAATTGCCAGGAATTTTCTTTTCCTTTTTTTTCTTCGTCTTCTTCTTCTTTTTTTTGTTTTTTAACTGTGAAAGAGACCATGAGTGAGTAGTGCAGATGTTTTGGGTCTAGAGCAAAAGCTTTAAGGTGAAAGAACCTTCCCGACTTGCTGTCATTAAGAATAAAGCCTGATCCAAGATCAGTCCAATAGGATTAGTTGGTCAGTTCTTTCCCATTCTAAGTGTTTAAAACCATTTATCTGATTAATAAGTGTATTTTCACCAGATATGATTAGAACAGATGTAAATAATCCTACATACAATACAAAGTAACATGAATATGTTATTGTGAGAGAAGTAGATCAGATCTTGATCCAGTTTGAAGAACAAAGTGTAGTTCCAGATTTCTCCTGGACGCCCCAGACATTGTATGAATGTGTTCAGTTCCTTCAGCAGCAATCTTGATTTAGCTTAATGAAGTACTGAGCAGTCAAAGCAGGTATTAGATGAGAACTGATAATAATACTGGGTTGTTTATAGAAGGAGAAGCTTGGAAAGGGTTAAATAAACACACTGATGTATGGAAAAGCACTACTTACTGTATTAATACTGTTTAATATTTTAATAATAGTGTTTTGCTGAGCAAATAAGAGCTTCCTGTCTGGAAAATAACTATATTTAAATATAATGATGTCCCTAAGTGCCGAAAAGCTTTGCCCAACACTGTATTTTGGATTTAAGCATTAAAAAAATAAAATATTAAAATATATTTTTTTTAAAAAAGGCAGAAAATCAACAACTAAATGTAATATCAGGTGTTTGTTTATTACAGCTTCCATTATTTTCAGTAGACTGACTCTCAGTTTCTTAAACAGCCAAACACCTCCAATGTTCAGTCTTAGAAGTTGGTTTCTACTTCTCAGCATCCAAATAACCCTAAACACATTCAGTGGTGTTGAGGTTCTGGACTCTGGGGTGGTCAGTCCATTGTTCTGAGAACAAAGGTATCTTCTTTGTTTGATGTGTCTTTCTCTATCTTCTCGGTGAGGAGCTTCTTAAACAGGCACATCTCCTTTCTCCTTTTAGACCCATAGCACTGTGAGGTGTCTTCTCACAGTGGAAAGATGGACAGGAACACCTGTTGATGTTTTCAGATCTGCAGCAGCTTGATTCTGGTTCTCGTCCACTCTTGAAGATGAAAGCTGTAAGTGCTGTTTATCTGATTGTGGTGGTCTACCAGTGGTTAGGGCTGGCATCTTCTCTGCAAGTGGATTGTTTTCTATCTAATTTCTTCAGAAACATCTCCTGAAAAATGGATGAACTTCTCGATGGCCACTTCTTCCTGGAAGTGAAATAAATGAAGGGCTCGTCTCTGTCGTCCACGGCTTGTTTCTGAACACGCAGCCCGAAACGCATTTGTTTCAGACTCGGTGGCTCTGCAGTCTTTGCCTCGTAATCCCTATCTGCACGGTAAATTCAATTTACGTCTATTATTGCTCGAGATTTATTTATTTATTTTTTCATTTTAACAGGGATAATCCCTCGGAGATCAAAGCCTCGTTCCCGCAGCTGCTCTGTTTCTAGTAAACATACAGAGTGTGTGCCTATTCACAACATGTGCAGTTTACACAACACAAAACTTGGGTTTCTACGTACAGGGAGTGTAACACATATTTAAAGGGGCGTTGTGGTCTAAAACATATGTTCTTTATTGTTAGTCGGTATTCTGCAGTGCAGCACTCTATCCTTCAGCCTCATCTGTCTGACAGAATTCATGATTTTGTATCATTTCTTGACGGACTGGGAGACTCAATAAGGTCCTGGTAGGTTGTCACAGGTATCTGGAGTCATGCTGACTGCTGTGTATCCCACAGCTGCTGGAGGGCATGTTGGGGGAGGATCAACAAAGATAACATGGCGACTCAGGTGGTTACTCAGTTGGGTCTTGGTCAATTCTTCCGACCAATGTGGGCCATTTCTAGCCGTGTGCATGTCGCAGTGTCTTGCTGGAAGATCTCAATGTATGGGGGTACGTGTTAACACGGTGGTGTAGTGGTTAGTACGGTGGTGTGGTGGTTAGTACGGTGGTGTAGTGGTTAGTATGGTGGTGTAGTGGTTAGTACAGTGGTGTAGTGGTTAGTATGGTAGTGTAGTGGTTAGTACAGTGGTGTAGTGATTAGTATGGTGGTGTAGTGGTTAGTACGGTGGTGTAGTGGTTAGTATGGTGGTGTAGTGGTTAATATGGTGGTGTAGTGGTTAGTATGGTGGTGTAGTGGTTAGTATGGTGGTGTAGTGGTTAATATGGTGGTGTAGTGGTTAGTATGGTGGTGTAGTGGTTAGTACGGTGGTGTAGTGGTTAGTACAGTGGTGTAGTGGTTAGTATGGTAGTGTAGTGGTTAGTACAGTGGTGTAGTGGTTAGTACAGTGGTGTAGTGGTTAGTACGGTGGTGTAGTGGTTAGTATGGTGGTGTAGTGGTTAGTACGGTGGTGTAGTGGTTAGTATGGTAGTGTAGTGGTTAGTACGGTGGTGTAGTGATTAGTATGGTGGTGTAGTGGTTAGTACGGTGGTGTAGTGGTTAGTACAGTGGTGTAGTGGTTACTACGGTGGTGTAGTGGTTAGTACAGTGGTGCAGTGGTTAGTACGGTGGTGTAGTGGTTAGTACGGTGGTGTAGTGGTTAGTACGGTGGTGTAGTGGTTAGTACAGTGATGTAATGGTTAGTATGGTAGTGTAGTGGTTAGTACAGTGGTGTAGTGATTAGTATGGTGGTGTAATGGTTAGTATGGTAGTGTAGTGGTTAGTACAGTGGTGTAGTGATTAGTATGGTGGTGTAGTGGGCAGCACTGTTGCCTCACAGCAAGACGATCCTGGGTAGGATTCCTGGTCCGGGTGGTTCTGTGTGGAGTGTGTATGTTCTCTCCGTGCTTGAGTGGGTTTCCTCCCGGTACTCTGGTTTCCTCCCACAGTCTCAACACATGTATGTTAGGTTGATCCTCACTCTAAACTGCCCATAGGTGTGAGTGTGTGAGTGAGTGTTGGCCATGTAATGGACTGGCGAACTGTCCATGGTGTACCCCGCCTTCGCCCAATGACACTGGGATTAAGCAGCAGATAATGGATGGATGGATGGCAGCATATAAAGAAGCACCATGTAAGTTTTGGGGATTTGGAGACCTCTCTGGCAGAAAAGTGTAATAGCATGCAATTTTATACATTTTGTAAATGGGGTTGCGTTTCGCCCCCCTCTGCTTCCCTAAGGAATTATGGAATTATGGCCTCTAAGACTAAAAGTTTGGATATCTTTGTACTCGTTTAAAAACCAAGAACGGAGAACAGAACTGGCCTTCTATCCTGAAGCAGAGTAATATACCCCCCCCCCCCCCCCCCCCCTCCTCCCACCAGCGCAAATTGCCTGGTTAGCATGATGACAGGGCTAATTCTGAGCTTGGTGTGGATTGCCTTGTTTGAATGAGGGCCTCTGATCTATCCCCTCTGCCCCCCCCCTCCTAAAAAGGACTGTTCTGTGTGTGTGTAAGTGTGTGCAAGTGTGTGTATGACCGTGCTGAGCACCATTTGTTCCCTGCAGTCTACCAGCGTACTCACGACCCTTACATCACTTCCTTTTTCCTGCTTTCCTACGTTGGGGTTCCTCAGGGCTCTAACAGAGGCCCTATGTTTTTCTCACTGAGAGAGGGACAAAGGCTGGATTCATGCGTCCCTCGCTCGTGCTAAAGTCACTTAGTCAGCTGGAAAGGCCCGGCTGGGTAAATTAGCCGGCCGTTTTAATGCTGGACGCGCTGTAACACCACCACCCCGGCCCCCAATCATCCCCAGCTATTGTTTGCTGCTTGATTGGGAGGCTCTTGTTGCTTTTTGTGTCACAGGGTTGCTGGAACTTGGCACAGTTGGCACCGTATGCCTGGTGAGCATGCAGCAAAAGTGGCGCAGCTTCCCCTCGCTCATTAGGAGCGCAATTAGCCCTTAGGCCGCAGGACTCCTCCGCTTGGCACTTCCTCCGTCTCTAGGCGGGCACCGCCATCCGTTCACTCAGCATCAGTTGAGCATAGAAAGCACTTAGTTCTCCAGTAAAAGGAGGAATGATTTATGGAATATGTGTTATGAAAAAACTGAGCGGTCTGTTCTTTTGTGCTGAATAATAAGAACAGTGTTTGGGTTCTCAGAATTGGAACCCGTGTTCTAGCTATTTGTTCTATCCTTTTATTTGATCCTACCCAGCATGCTCATATCATTAATACAGCATAGTGAGTCAATTGGTTTATTATGTTTTTGATGTTAATTTTTTAGAGACTTAATTTCCAATTCCACCTTAAATTGTGATGTGGTTTCAATCTAGTGTCTGAAGTGTTATAATAATTGCTGCACCATTTAAGGTGGAACGGGACAGTTTGATTATAAAACTGAATGTCAGAACCAGAATGTAAATGTTGCACTATTTAAGGTGGACTGGGACAATTTGAATATGAAGCTGAATGTCAGCGCCAAAACTTAAATGCTGCACCGTTTAAGGTGGACTGGGACAATTCGAATATTAAACTGAATGTCAGAGCCAGAACGTAAATGCTGCACCATTTAAGGTGGACTGGGACATTTTGAATATGAAGCTGAATGTCAGCGCCAAAACTTAAATGCTGCACCATTTAAGGTGGAATGGGACAATTTGAATATTAAACTGAATGTCAGAGCCAGAATGTAAATGCTGCAGCATTTAAGGTGAAACTAAACAATTTCAATATGAAGCTGAATGTCAGGGCCAGAATGTAATCACTGCAGCATTTAAGGTGGACTGGGACATTTTGAATATGAAGCTGAATGTCAGCGCCAAAACATAAATGCTGCACCATTTAAGGTGGACTGGGACAATTCGAATATTAAACTGAATGTCAGAACCAGAATGTAAATGCTGCACCATTTAAAGTGGACTAGGACAATTTGAATATGAAGCTGAATGTCAGCGCCAAAACCTAAAAACTGCACCATTTAAGGTGGAACGGGACAGTTTGAGTATAAAACTGAATGTCAGAGCCAGAATATAAATGCTGCAGCATTTAAGGTGGAACTAAACAATTTCAATATGAAGCTGAATGTCAGCACCAAAACCTAAAAGCTGCACCATTTAAGGTGGAACAGGACAGTTTGAGTATAAAACTGAATGTCAGAGCCAGAATGTAATCACTGCAGCATTTAAGGTGGACTGGGAAAATTTGAATATGAAGCTGAATGTCAGCCCCAAAACATAAATGCTGCACCATTTAAGGTGGACTGGGACAATTCGAATATTAAACTGAATGTCCGAGCCAGAACGTAAATGCTGCACCATTTAAGGTGGACTGGGACAATTTGCCAGGTTTGTGGCACAGTCACCATCCTCATGCTAAAATCATTACTTAATACAGATGAAGATTTGATGACAAATAGCAGATTAGTAGATTATCAGTAGAATATCTCACAGACTCAGAGGACTGGGAGTTGTCTTTGAATTTTCCTTCAGTTATCAGATTCATCCACTCAGGGAAGGAGTACTGATGGCCAACCTACCTTCTAGAATACCATAAAAATTACATTTGTGAGTATTATAATATTATAAGCATTTATCTAAAAAACAATGTAAGTATATGTACTTTGTGTATTTTGCAGACCTGAGTATCTTTGCCTCTAATCTGTCCTGCATGTTTGGGATTTCATGTTTTTGTAAGAAATGCTGACACGGATGCTGCAGGTACTTGAACCAGAGAGCCTCACAGCCTTTGCCTTGGAGCTGGAGAGCCTTACAGCTTCAGAGGCTGGAAACCTGACAGCCAGAAAGCCTAACAACCTCAGAGCTTGAAAGCCTGACAGCCTTTGCCTTAGAGCTGGAGAGCCTCACAGCTTCAGAGGCTGGAAACCTGACAGCCAGAAAGCCTAACAACCTCAGAGCTTGAAAGCCTGACAGCCAGAAAGCCTCACAGCCTTTGCCTTAGAGCTGGAGAGACTCACAGTTTCAGAGCTTAAAAGTCTGACAGCCAGGAAGCCTCACAGCTTCTAGGCCTGAAAACCTGAGAACCAGAAGGCCTAACAGCCTCAGAGCCTGAAAGCCTGACAGCCAGCAAGCCTAACAAAGTCAAAGCCTGAAAGCCTGAAAGCCAGAAAGCCTCACAGCTTCAGAGCCTGAGAACCAGAAATCCTGACAGCCTGAAAGCCTGAGAGACAAAAAGCCTCACAGCCTCAGAGCCAGAAAGGCTAACAACCTGCCTCAGAACTGGAAAGTCAGCGAGCCTAAGAGCCTCACAAGTCTGTCTTAGAGCTGAAAAGACTCACAGCCTCAAAGCCTCACAGCCTTCGAGCCAGAGAACCTCACAGTCTTAAAGCCTCAAAACCAGAGAGCCACCAAGAGGCTGGTTCGCTTAGCAAGATCTGCCCATTCATACTGCCTGTTTACTACTACAGAAAACAAGGCCCTTAATCTCTCTCTCTCTCTCCCTCTCTCTCTCACCCTCTCTCTCCCTCTCTCTCTCTGCCTCTCTCTGTGTAGTTAATTACAATTAACAGCTATTAATAAGCAATTGACAGAAACAGCATTAAAAATAAGTGACAAAACAGAAATAAAAACTATCACTCTCTCTCTCCATCTCTCTCTCCTCTCTCTCTCCTTCTCTCTCTCTTATAATTGAAAAATAAACAAATGAAAGTACACAAAAAGGTCTCTCTTTATCTTTCTATCTCTCTTCTCTCTGTCACTCTTTATCTCTGTTTCCGCTCTGTCTCGACCTCTCTTGCTTTGACCCTCTTGTCTCTCTCTATCTCTCTCTCGCTCTCTCTACCTTAGTTTTCTTTCTTTCATTCTTCTATCTTTTTCTTCTCACTCCTTTTCTTTATTCTTTCACTCTCCTTCTCATTACCCTTCTTTCTTCTCTCTTCCTCCTTCTTTCTTCATGGCCCACTCTTTATCTCTTCCCTCTCTCTCTCTCTCTCCCTCTTTGGTCTCTTTGGTTTTCCTTTCTTTGTCTCCCTCTCTTTCTGACCCCCCCCCCTTTTATCTTGTCTCTAAAATCAGATTCAGTTGGTTTCATTGGAATGCATTCTAATAAACAAATTGTCAATAAATAAATAAACAAATAAACAAACAAATAAATAAATGTGTTTTCATATTGTGCATTCAGACCCCCCCCCCCTCTCTCCCTCTCTCTCTCCCTCTCTCTCTCTCCCTCTCTCTGTTTTACAGTGAGTTATTCATGTGGGGTCATACAGTGCATGAGGGGGAAATTCTGCAGTGGCACTTACAGAGAAAGAGAGAGAGAGAGAGAGAGAGAGAGAGAGAGAGAGAGACATAGAGGAGGAAGGGGGAAGGAGGAGGAGGAGAAGGAGGAGAGGTGGAGGATGGATTAGGAGGTGTTGGGCGCGGGGGGAGGAGTGGTGCATTGTGGGGGAGGCGTGGTGCATTGTGGGAGATCAGCTCCAGCTGTCCTGCTGCATGCTCTCGCAGCCGTCTGGCAGGCAGCCAATGGGAGGCGGCCAATCAGTGCCACTCCAGTTCAGTGTGTCAGTGCACACGCACACGCCCTGCTCTGCAGCACTGCAGCGCTGCCCTACTTTACCTCCCTCACCCTCTTTACCTCCCTCACCTATCCCTTCTTCATCACACACACACACACCTCTCCAAACACACACACGCACATACACACACACACCTCTCCAAACACACACACACGCACACCTCTCCAAACACACCGCAATGATGAGGGAAAATATCCCTGAAATCTAAACACAGAGAGAAGCATCTCTCTCTCTATCTCTCTCTGTCCCTCTCTCTCTATCTCTCTCTGTCCCTCTCTCTCTCTCTCTCTCTCTCTCTCTCTGTCCCCCCCTCTTTCTCTGTCCCGATAACTCTCTCTCTCTCTCTCTCTCTCTCTCTCTGTCCCCCCCCTTTCTCTGTCCCGATAACTCTCTCTCTCTCTCTCTCTCTCTCTCTCTCTCTCTCTCTCTGTCCCCCCCTCTTTCTCTGTCCCGATAACTCTCTCTCTCTCTCTCTCTCTCTCTCTCTCTCTCTCTCTGATGGGCTGTGGTGGAGGAGTCAGTCAGTCTATAACCTGTTTTACTGCTGCAGTCAGTGGCGCTGGTGCTGGTAAAGATCTATTCAATTACAAAACACTCAAAACAGATTATAGAGACTAAATAAATAAATAAACAAACAAATAAATAAATAAATAAATGGAAATAGAGCCTTAAAGGCACCAAAAAGGAGCAGCGACATAGAGGAACTACATTTAGTTAGAAAGAACCTTATAGCTCTTATTTATATGAAAAGACTGATAGATAGATAGATAGATAGATAGATAGATAGATAGATAGATCTCAAACATGGATAGATAGGCATAGAGACAGACAGACAGACAGACAGACAGACAGACAGATAGATAGATAGATAGATAGATAGATAGATAGATCTCAAACATGGATAGATAGGCATAGAGACAGACAGACAGACAGACAGATAGATAGATAGATAGATAGATAGATAGATAGATAGATACATAGATACATAGATAGATACATAGATACATAGATAGATAGATCTCAAACATGGACAGATAGGCATAGAAATAGACAGACAGACAGACAGACAGACAGATAGATAGATAGATAGATAGATAGATAGATAGATAGATAGATAGATAGATAGATAGATAGATAGATAGATCTCAAACATGGACAGATAGGCATAGAAATAGACAGACAGACAGATAGATAGATAGATAGATAGATAGATAGATAGATAGATAGATAGATAGATAGATAGATAGATAGATAGATAGATAGATACATAGATAGATAGATCTCAAACATGGATAGATAGGCATAGAGATAGATAGACAGACAGACAGATAGATAGATAGATAGATAGATAGATAGATAGATAGATAGATAGATAGATAGATAGATAGATACATAGATAGATAGATACATAGATAGATAGATCTCAAACATGGACAGATAGGCATAGAAATAGACAGACAGACAGACAGACAGACAGACAGACAGACAGATAGATAGATAGATAGATAGATAGATAGATAGATAGATAGATAGATAGATAGAAAGATAGAGAGATAGAGAAATGGACAGTTATAAAACTCCATTTTGGTTCTTCAGGTGAAATCCTGCTGCTGAAGGGTTCTTCTAGTGTCTCTCTAAAGAACTCCTCTGTAGAACCTGTCTTTGTAAGATATATAGGAGGTGGTTTTACAGTAATGGACAGAATAACACGCTGTTCTGTTGCACAGTGGAAGTGCTGGAGTTATAAATCCTGTAAGGTCTCTGATAAAAACAACCACTGTTTACTTTATCCTCTCATACACAAGAACACGCACCCCACCCACACATATGCAGCCTAAACCCATGAATGATCCTGGATTAGATGGTTACTGTAAGCTGCAAGGCTTTATGTGTTTTTTCTCCATTTTTCTCCCAGACACACACACACACACACTGTCCCTGCTGTGGACACAGTTTGTGTAATTGTTGTAATGCTGTGTTTAGTGTTCACGTTTAGTTCTTAACTATGGAAGTATATCTTTAATTCCTAATTATACACAAAATGCTAAGTTGAATTGTTTTTAATGGCTATAATGAAAACACTGTTTACTTTATCCCACCATACAAACACGCTGAACCCTTGAATGAAGCTGGATTAGATGGTAACTGTAAACTGTGAAGCTACATGTGTTTCCCTGCACAGCCCCAGAGACACAGTCTCCTCACTGGGGGGAGAACAGATGAGCTGAAAGCCCCCTGGCTTCTGACCTCTCTGCTCTAGCGTGTGAGCTAGAACCTCTTTAACCATTTCTCTTTCTTACTTATCTCCCTTCTTCTTCTTCTTCTCTCTCTGTCTCTCTTTCTGTCTGTCTGTCTCTCGCTCCAGACGGCGGAGGCTGAAGGCTGGCTGCAACTCCAGGCACACTCAGCTCCGGGTCACGCTAAGCTAAGCCCCGCTTCCTCTCATTAAAGAGCAGCCGGCTAATCGCAGCTAAGCAGCTGGTTAGCTCCTAATGCCAAACAGCGAATATCAGTTACAGTCCAGCCGCCTCGTCCCACAGCCGCGGGAGGACTTCCTGTAAAAGCAGACGGAGAGCCTGCGCCGGTTTATAGATCATCCAACTGGGTATTTAACTTACCAGATATAGGCCTACACGTTGCCCTGGACCAGCATCTCCTCGTTTAAACCCTGCTTTGCTTATGTAGCAAGATTAATACAAAACTGGCCTTAAAAACGAGAACACCAGGAGATCAGAGCCGCTTACGCCACCAGTGTTTACTCCAGAGAGGAAGACTACGCTACACTGCTGAGTTAATGAAGCACAAACACCATATTATAGATAGATAGATAGATAGATAGATAGATAGATAGATAGATAGATAGATAGATAGATAGATAGATACATGCATGGATGGACAGGTAGAAAGAGAGATGGACAGAGACAGAAAAAGATAGACAAATGGATGGATAGCGAGAAAGATAGGCAGACAGTCAGCAATAGATAGATAGATAGATAGATGGACAAATTGCTAGACAGAGAGATGGACAGAGACATAGATAGATAGAGGCTAATGGGCCACTGTTGACCTGCTTATGTCAAAGCTAGTGTCCCACTCAGTTTTTTTCAGTGTTTTATTAATTTTTAATTAATTAATTATAGCTACTGACCAACGACTGTGTTTCAGCCCCACATGATGTGTCATAAGTAAAAAGGTCAATCAAAAAGGTAAATTAATTAATAAAGTTAATAAATGAGCATATGACCTTCATTATCTTTGCTCATCTGGTCATAGCCAAGAGTGACCATGCACTAGCTGCCTAGCTGAGTGGGTCTGACTGTGGTAACTGAAGGTGGGACACATGCGGGCTGATGTGAAGTATTCTGGTGGCACCGGACGCTTGATTTGGTTTGATGTGGCTTTAGTGCAGCCGGCAGATCCTCAGAGAGAGTCGACCTGCAGTCGTGTCTTTTGTACAACTCCAGAACAAAAGATGTCCCTGTAGCGCTGGTGTGAAATATTCCTCATACCGGACTCAAGTGGACACTTCTCGCAGAGTATAAATATTGATGTAATGCAATGTACTCGTGGCAGAGTGGGCTCAATCCCACCTGGAGTTCCAGCCAAAAGTAAAATAAATTTTTGTGTGTAGAAAGTGGCCTCTAACCTCACTGAAGAGCAGCAGTGGAGAAATCTAAACACACCCACCCAACACAAGCTAATAATAACCAACATTATTATTATTATTATTATTATTATTATTATTATTATTATTATTATTACCACTACTACTATTATTCTACTTTCCTTATTTTAGACACAATAAAACATCTGAGCGGACTTAACAAGTTAAAGATGTTCTTGTAAGAATCATACTGTTGCCATCAACCACAAACTGTCTTCCCGTCTGAGAACTAGAAGAGAAAGACTGCGGCCACAGACACTGCTGAACGAAAAATAAAGGGTTGGTTTTGAGATAACCTCTGTGGCTTGATCCCTGCTGAGCCAATGTGTGTGTATGGATTTGTTTTCATACACTTTTGGGACAAAAAAGTTTTTTAATGGAAAACCAGAGCAAAACAGTTCTGACTTACAGAACCAGCAACATATTCCTGATATTGTAAGGCAGTGATTTAAAAAAAAAACTAAAGAGCAAAAACATTTCTTTTGGATTTCTAAAGTTAACATTAGGTGTAGAATTAGAAATGTATACAGATGGGACGTATTAATATAACAGTGATACTTAGATGTTAGGAAATATATAATTATTATAATTAATTACTAGTTTATTATCTTACTAATATCGTGCATATACATTTTCATACATTTACGTGTATATATTTATATATTATATACATTCATAATACATATGATGTTACATACTATTGCTACATAAATATATTTCTACATGTTCTCTACCTCTAAAAGTAGAAAGTAATAATATACTGTAGAAGCATGTGGAGCGTATAAGTACTTACATCCATGTTTATGTAACACATATATGACACTACCATTACACATAGATTTGTATATATATAAAACATGTGATACATATATAACACATATCACATTATTATATTATTAATATCCTGTATATTAGCTTGTTACACAAATAACAGCTGATATATAATACTCTTTGGGACACATAGGTACTTATTTATAATACATATGAGACATATGATTATTATTATTATTATTACACATAAATAAGTACATATAATGATATGTGACACTATCATTACGTATAGACACTTTATTACATATGCATATATAATACAAATAGGACCTATTATTACTATTACACATAAATAAGTACACATAATAATCATTATGTATAGATACTTACATTTATACTATACACATGGGACACGTCATTACATATACATATATAATACGTATGGGATAGACTATTGATATTGATTCTATGATACTATGACTATTTAGATATATATATGTGTAATATGTAATAATTATGTCCCATATGTATTATACATGTGTAATAACATATATATACACATATATTTTAATATAAAATATGTTATTACACATGTATAATACATATGGGGCATAATATGTTATTTCATATGTACTTACATATATAATATATGATGTCATGTCCCCACATTGTATAAAAACAAGCATGCTAGTATGTGCGTGTGTGTGTGTGTGTGTGTGTGTGTGTGTGTGTGTGTGTGTGTGTGTGTGTGTGTGTTTGTGTGGCTGACTCTCTTTGTTTTCCACAGTCTGTGAATCCCATCGATTGCTATAGTATATGTAAGGTAATCTTTAGAAACAGTCGTATGTGTAGTAGGTCGATGACGTGACCGTAAGATGAAATTACATGACCATTAAACAGAAAGAATGAACAGGTGACACCACTTGTTTCAGAATTTAGATTACTTTCAATGTTTACTTGTAAAGAATGTTTATGCATAAAGGAATTAACTGCATTTGACATTATAGAGCACTGCACGCTGATATATTGCTCAGTTATGTACCGAGCACGTCGTCCTACAAAGTGTTGTTTTACAGCATTACGTGTTGATGTCCTGTAAATATGTAGACCCGCCAGCCACAAATCAGTGCACCGAGGCCGCGGTGAGTGTAAATAGTCCAGAGATAATCAGATGTCATACGTGTGGAGTCTGCATAATGCCCCTCCAGATGTTTCCCCAGTGCCAACGTGAGTCGGCGGGCTAAGAAAAAAAGAAAAAATACGAGGGGGTTGAGGGCGAACGTTAAATAAGAGAAGCTTCTCAGGTTTGGAGGGCAGTTAATATTAGCATACCTATTGTTCCCGGCCACGGAGGTGACAAAGCAACTGCTTCTCGTTTCAATGCTCCTGAATTGGTTTGAAATTTTCTTTGTGTAAGAAGAAGCCCGCCACCCCCTCCCCTTCCTTAACTCCCCACCATCACCCCTCCCTCCCCCCCCACCAAAGCCAAAGCCCATCCTCCAGCTGGGCCCACAATAGGTGCATTCGCGTCTACCCACTGGGACACTATGGGCTCAAACCGGCAACAGCAGGGTCGCCTGCATTGCATTGTTGATATGCAATTGCTCAATAGCCTACTTGTGGACTGAATGAAATACTGATTGGGCACGAGGCACTGGCCGTTTACTGCTTTGTGTACAGTGCTGCTCAAGGTTTAGGTCATTCACATGTATGTCATTTGCATATAGCCTTAGCCCTGATATCTATATATATATATATATATATATATATATATATATATATTGTCACTGTCCAATGAATAACAGGTATCTTCAAAATGCCAACTTTACAGGAGAGGCCAAAAACTGTCATCACTTGCAATGTAAGTCAAAGGAACCAGAATTTTTTCTAAGCTATTGTGGAGCATTTCTATTGGTCCAATCATCATGAAATTTTCACACAATGTAAACGACAGCTGCTGCATTTAAATGATGCAGAAAAATAGAAATCAACAAAAAGTTTTTTTCATTGGATAGTAATGGTAATAGTATTGGATAGTAATCATATATATGCGTGATTTGAGTTTTCTACATCATTTGAACGCACCAAATGTCCTTTACATTGTGTGAAAATGTTTTGATGAATGGACCAATAGAAGTGCTCCAAAAGAGCTTGGAAAATATTCTGGTTCCATTGACTTACATTGCAAGTAAAATAGGTTTTTAGGCTCTCCAGTAAAATTGCAATATATATATATATATATATATATATATATATATATATATGAACAGCACTCCAATATAAGAATACACCTTAAGGATAGAGCCCACTGTAACACCTACAACTAGTAGAAACAGCACTTAATTGCTGAAGTAAGGCGCTGCTTTTCCACTCTTGCGTCCAGATCTTGTCCATTTCGCCAGGTGTCCGCAGCCGTGGTGTTAACATGTCGACATCCAGAGGAAATGAGATGTGTTTGAACACAGCAATTAGCTGCTAGCTGTTTGAAAGTTGCCTTGAAAGAAAAAGGGGGGAAAAAAAGAAAGGGTGGGTGGGGGACTGATGCCATTTGCTGAGGTCCGACACACAGTCTAATACAGGGATATGGCATTACAGTGTGTTCTTACATGGTTTAATAGGAACTGCAGTGCCAAATCTGTTCAGAGACAGGGAGAGAACCTGAGAGAGAGAAAGAGAGGGAAAGAGAAAGAGGGAGGGAAGCACACATGCACCAAAGCCAGGACAAAGACGAGCATGTCTGGGCATGTTGTTCCTCATCCCGAAATTTTGCACAATAATAGTTAGTCACTTGTAATAAAGTCCACTGAGCAACAACACAGAGCTTATTTTGGTCCGTCCGAATAAAAATAGTCTGCACTCTGACTCCTGAGTCCATCTCTTCCCCTCCAGCACCCATTCCAGACAAAACACTCTGCTTCCAAAACAGTGTTTTTCCACAGGTCAATAGGTCAACAGCCTGCTTAGAAGATCTCTACCTCACCTAGATAGCGCACCTCCAGATCAATTGACCTGAATAGATATGTGTTTACAAGGCGTTACAGTTACCTGAAGTGAAGTAAGGTGAGGGGGGGTCAGCGGTGGTCCCTTTTTGTGTGGACACTCAGGCATTTCCCTGTGTATATATCGCAAATCACAACAGCAAAGTAGTTTAAAACTAACATTGCTGCAGATGTAGGGTGTCTATAATTTTATAAAAAAAAGAAAGAAAGAAAAGAAGAAGAAGAAGAAGAAGAAGAAAAAAAAGAAAAGAAATCCGTGTCGTTAATGTTTTGATGAGCACAACAAAGGAAGGAGGAGGGAGACGCGAGGGGGGCGGGGCCAAACCGGCTGCTGGATTGGTCCCGCCCAATCAGCAGCGCGCATGCAAACGAGCTGCGCCGAAGCCTTGCCCTGTGCCTACTCCCTCCCCCCTCCGCCGCTACCCTCCTTCCCGGCCCGCCCCGGTGACGTCATCGCCCCATATCTCGCCCCCCTCGCTCGCCGTGTCTGTCTGCAGCAGCTCAGACAGCAAACAGAAAGGAGCTGGGAGAGCACGGGAGCGCAGGGAGGGGCTGTTACTGACGGGGAAAAATATCAGGACTATCACCGACGCCGGCATTCCTGACCAGAGCTACTTTCGGGGGGGACTTTTTTTTCTTCTTTGCCTCTCCAGGCTTGGATTTGCACTGATTTTTTCGTTGTTTACCCCCCTCCTTTCTCCTCCCCTCCGCGGCGCTCTCTCTCTCTCTCTCTCTCTCTCTCTCTCTCTCTCTTTGCCTTGCTTGTTTTTCTCCAGCAATCGTTACTGGGACAGGAAGGAAGGGAGCGCGGTTGCTGTTCGCTTTCTTTTCTCTCCCCTCCCTTTCTTTCCCCCTTTTTCTGGGTTAGTTCTGCACCAGCGAGACTGACCTGGTGCTTTACTCTCCTCTTCTCTCCTCTCCCTCTTCCCCCCCTCCTTCCCCACCCACCCGCTACCCCTGTGCTCAATCCCACCCTGCTATTTTTTTGTTGGGTCTTTTTCTTTCTTTCGTTCTTTCTTCTTCTCCCCTCCACCCCCCCGACTCACGCGTCCGGAGAGAGCGAGCGAGCGAGCGCAGCCGAGATGCCGAGCTCGCTGTTCGCCGAAATGGAGCGCAGCGGCAGCGGCCAGCAGGGCGAAGCGTTGGACGACCAGAGAGCCTTGCAGATAGCCCTGGACCAGCTGTCCCTGCTCGGCCTGGACAACGACGAGTCCGGCGCCTACGACAACGAGCCCAGGAAGAAGAGCGTCAACATGACCGAGTGCGTCCCGGTGCCCAGCTCCGAGCATGTGGCCGAGATAGTGGGCAGGCAAGGTAAGCTTGGGTCAGAGCTTTCTTTGTTTAAGTCACAGTGTCGTCCTCTCTTACTCACTCACTTACTCACTCACTCCTTTCCAGCCCCCTCTCCATTCTTCTTCCTCTTCTGCTTATTCCATTATTATTAATATTATTATTATTAGTGTTAGTAGTATTATTATTATTAGTGTTGTCCACTTGTGGACCAGGCGCCATGCATGCCCAGCTGCTGGCTCTCATTCACCAGACACAGTAGCCTATTTTTCAGGAAACGTTAACGTTAGTGTGCTGAGGAAGCACAAAGAGGGGGGCTATGACAGGGGCAGGGCAGGACAGTGCTATCATAAGGCTTTCCCTTTGTCCTGTTATATCATTGCTGGCCCACTTCGGAGAACCCCCCCCTCCCTCCAAAAAGGGGCGAGAACTGTCAGACAAGGCAGCAAGAGCTGTTGCTTTGTTTACAACCAGAATATAAGATGCCACTAGAAGCAGGAGTGATGTATGTTGTCAGCTAAAAGTGGCTACAGTCCTTCCCTGCTGTGTTTTGGCTCAGCAGGAAAATCCAGAATTCTGCATCCGCGTCTCTCTCTCTCTCTCTTTCTCTCTCTCTCCCCCCTCCTTCCTCCTCCTCCTCCTCCTCCCGTGCTATTTTTGACCCGGACTGCTGTATGTCATGTAGCCGAGCATGTGGTTTGCATTTATGCCGTGCAAAAAAGAAGCGAATTGTTGTGCCGGGCCGTGGTGGCTTTTAAAAGAGCACATCTGCCAGCATCCCAACAGGAGGCGACGTGTTTTGTTCATCCCGTCACGTTTAATTATGCAGCATGTTTGGCTCTCTTTGGTTGATTGTTGTTGTTTTTGTTCTTTTTTGTTTCCTCCCCGATCCTTTCCACCGTAGGTTGCAAAATAAAAGCCTTGCGAGCGAAGACCAACACCTATATCAAGACTCCGGTGCGAGGGGAGGAGCCGGTCTTTGTTGTGACAGGCAGGAGGGAGGATGTAGCCATGGCTCGGAGGGAGATCATCTCTGCGGCGGAGCATTTCTCCATGATCCGAGCGTCGCGGAACAAAAACAGCAGCCTGAACGGGAGCACGGCCGTGCCGGGGCCTCCCAACCTGCCCGGCCAGACCACCATCCAGGTGCGGGTGCCCTACAGGGTCGTCGGGCTGGTGGTGGGCCCCAAAGGAGCCACCATCAAGCGCATCCAGCAGCAGACGCACACGTACATCGTCACGCCCAGCCGGGACAAAGAGCCCGTGTTCGAGGTCACGGGAATGCCGGAGAACGTGGACCGGGCCCGGGACGAGATCGAAGCGCACATCGCCATGCGGACGGGCGGCCTGATCGAGTTCAGCTCGGACGAGAACGACTTCCACGCCAACGGCACAGACGTGGGCTTCGACCTGCACGGCCATCACGCCGGCCTCTGGAGCAACAAGCCCGGCTCGGGCGTGACGCCCAACTCGGGACGCAAGCCCTTCTCCAACTACCGGAACGACAGCTCCAGCTCGCTAGGCAGCGCCTCCACCGACTCGTACTTTGGCACCAACGGTGGCACGAGGCTGCCTGACTACAGCCCACCCAGCCCTGCCCTCAGCTACACCGCCTCCAGCAACGGCAACAACAACAACAACAACCTGAACGTCAACGTGGTCAACGGCAACGGCTTTGTGTATGGCGGCGGCGACGTCATTTCGCCCGACTGCGCCGACCTGGCCTTCGACCCCTCGCCCGGGTTCGACCCCACCCCGGCGCCCCCCGGCTTGATGTGGTCCCAGTACGAGCGCGCCAACGGCACCGCCGCGCCGCCGTCCTCCATCTTCCCCGCCAATGCTTCCACCGCCAACGCCAACGGCCTGCTGGCGAACCAGAGGAGGGCAAACGGGGTCAGCTGCGCCCAGCCCCGGCTGTCCCCGCCCCTTCACCACGTGGGCGGCGCCGGCGAGCACCCGCTGGCCCGACGGGTCCGGAGCGACCCCGGCGGAGGCTCCTTGACCTTCCCCGCCTATTCCCCCAACGGCATGGCCGGCCTGGTGCCCTCCGACTCCTCGGCCTCTTCCTCGTCCTCCTCTTCCTCCTCTTCCTCGGGGACCAGCCGCAAGGGCAGCCGGGACTGCTCCGTTTGCTTCGAGAGCGAGGTGATCGCCGCCCTGGTGCCCTGCGGCCACAACCTGTTCTGCATGGAGTGCGCCAACCGCATCTGCGAGCGGAACGAACCGGAATGCCCCGTCTGCCACGCTGCAGTTACTCAGGCAATACGTATATTTTCTTAAGAAAAAACACTAAATGCATAGAAAAAAAACAGAACACAACAACGACCACGTGCCCCCATGACTACAATAGCAACAAGACCACCAGGACTGAACACTTTAACCACAAACTCCTGTTGTTATGGCTTTACGGAAACTCCTAATAATAACAATGTGTTTATCATATGTGTATATACATATGTATGTGAAAGCTGCAGTATCCAAAAAGGGACACCCGATTAGAGGGCTCCGGTGTAATTGTTTATAACTGTACTGTAGCTTGGGACAAATATTTTCAACATCTAATGCATGTTTTAAATACTAAAAGCTTAGTAATCAATAGTTCTAGTCGAAAAAATGTATACGGACGTGGATGAAGTTCTGAAAAGGACGGCAGTCTTGCCAGAGGTACCCCAGTCGGTCGGTTTGACTGTTAAGTATATATATATATATATATATATATATATATATATATATATATATATATATATATAAAAGAAAGACAGTGGCCTGTCAAGGGAGCAGCATCATGCAGGCAGGACGCAGGTGGATGTCATAAGTCCTAGGGCTTTTATTCTTAACAGCATTAATAGACTTACAGTGGTGAAGATACTGCAGCGTCTCTAGTTCAACTTATTCGAGGGAGAGCAACAACATATCCTGCGTATATATGTATAGAACAAACTAAGGAAACAAACAAACGAGAAAAAAAAAAAGAAGAAGAAGAAGTGAAAGGCAGTCCACAAGTTTTAAATATTAATTACATTAATACAGATTGAAGTATTTTATTCTTTTTTGACTTGAAAGATTATATTTCGTATTGCAAAGATGTTTACAAATATTTTAATTTAAGTTCAGTGAACTTTTTTGTAGCTGGGTTCAAATATCTTTTATTTTTTAGTATGGCCTCATGGGCGACGAACACTGTATTATTTTAATATCACAAGAACAAAAAAAAAAACAACGGCGGCGGCGACGACGACGACAACGACAAAAACGAAACACACGAATGGATGTTAAATGAAAACGACGTGCATTTGCGTTTACCAGTATTCTGTTGGGACGGAGGGTTTATAGGTTCAGCAAAAAAGTCTTTTAAATCCGTTTCACCCAGCATATTTTTTATTCAGTAATATAAAGCATATTTTATTCTATATTATTACGAAACATTCAAATGTATAAAAAAAAACTTAGTAAGTTGGACAAAAGGAAACCGTTTATGCTTTCTAAAAATTTGTATGAATTAGATTCCAGTGGGTATTACAGACTTCTGTTGCACCACTATAGTTTTAGTATTTCTATTTTAATACGTTTGTTTACCACTTGTTTATGTATATGTAGGTGAAGTTACTTGAGCGTAAAAGTACTTTATTGAGCAAAGTTTAAAAACAAAGTATATTTTATTTTATGATAAAAAAATGGCCTTTAACCTCATGGTCAAATACTAATATTATATTTGCTGAAACAAGATTTGAAAAATGTATCAAGAGTTTTATTTTTCTGACATTTAAAGTTCTACATGATAAAGTAAAACTTAAGTAATGGTGCTACTTCATGTTTTTTTAAGTATTTCTATATAAGTCCAATAAAATGGTACATGAACGTGGTGTGTTGCTTCCGTTATTATCATTTTAAGCTCACTGGGGTCGGCGTTTATAGTGACTGGTTCCACGCAGAGGGCTGAAAAAGGAACCTTAGGTGTCTCTGAAAATCAAAGCGTCGGCCACGCTGTCAGTCAAATGTTTGGGCACACCTACCCAGGGTTTACTGCTTCATTAATACTAATATTAGTGAGTATTTGTGACAAGGTGAAAACTATAGAATAAGAGGTATGGAATTATTCCTGGTCCAGAATAAAACATCTGGTTGTGTTTAAAGAAGTTTAGAGGGTCTTTTAGAAATGAGCTCATTTGCTCTGATGCAGGTTTACATACTTTGAACATTCTGGCCAGCAGCTTCATAAGAAGGAGCCACATGGGCTGCTTTACAAACAGGGCTGAAGACGATAGTGAGATCTACATGCTGAGGTCTTGTTCTGGGAAATGGGTTATGGGGTCTTATGGGTGGTTATAAATATTATGTATTGTCATTTTGTATTTAAATGGTTTTTAAAAATATTTATGGGCACCAACTTCAATATTTAAACTTGTAGAAAGATCAAAATGCCTTTATAAACACATTATGTAAATCTCCAAAATTGCAACTTTACAGGAGAGATCAAAAACATACCTTACTTTCAATGCAAGTCAATGGAACCAGAATTCTTTCTGAGCTATTTTGGAGCATTTCTGTTGGTCCATTCATCATGAAATTTTCACACAATGTAAACGATTCAGATGTTCAAAAGATGAAAACTCAAAATGGACAAAAAAGTTTTTCATTGGACAGCAGCGATATATAGATATATATATACATTCAGTAAGGTGTGTCCAAACTTTTGACTTTTGGTAGTGTACTTGCTGGATTGTTTTGATGCTGCTTGTGGTCTCACCCTGGTAGCAGCACCCTGTAGGAAAGAGGCCCTACAATAATGGTATGCATTTACCAGTGAAAGTATGTGTTTAACCTTAAAGGGGAATTCCAGTTTCACTCCATCACTGTGATGTAAACAGAGCCACTCAGAGTGGGACTTCTTTACAGTGGTGGTAATGGGAACCAGGGGTCACAACACAAATATAGGCAGTTTATAGTAAATGTGTCCTCTGAGTGTTTGTTTGTATGTGATGTCGATGGTGGTAAAAGTCAGTGGTGGATGTCTGGTTACTATAACCACCACTGTTCTGGTTTTGCAAGTTTTTTTTTCTTTAATCCAAACTACTCTAAATTACATTTGTTTACATCTCAGCTATTCTCAGCTAATGCAAAGTTGAAGAAAATCTCCTTTAATGTAGATTAAAATCTGATATTCAGTATTAGTGTCCAAAGGACTAATCAAGTGCCTCCAAAATAGTAACTTTACAGTGGAGGCCAAAACTGATTTTCAATTCCAATGCTGGTTAATGTAATAAGGTTTTATTACTAGTGGTTTTAGTGCATTTCTATTGGTCCGTTCATCATGAAACTGTCAGAGGATATAAAGAGCAACTGTCATAGAAAAATGAAAAAAAAAAAAGTGTTTTTTGTTGGTGTGATGGTATTTAAAATGGCAGCAATAATGTGTTATTATAAATCACATTTTTCTTCTTTAGAAATGTTTGAAATGTTCTTTTATAGGCTGTGCTAAGATGTTAGCTCCATATTAGAGAAGCTTCCGTAGCTAATGCTATTGTGGGGGGGCTATTTGGGTTGAAGGTCAAGTTCACAGCAGGGCTTTAGCTAAAAAGAGGTGAAGGAGAAGAAGAAGAAGAGCTAAGCGCACGTTAGCGTTTTTCAGGCCCTGGTTTTGTGTTTTAGCCCGTTGGAGCTGCAATTGCAGTGTCATGTGGTTTCGCATGGAAAGAGTGAGCTCTCGAAAATGTGCCCTGTTGCTGGATAATAACCGCACAGCAAACAGGCCCTAATGACCGGTTTAAAATGGAAACATCCAAAAGGGCTTTTGCTTCACAAAAAAACAACACAAAAAAAAAACTGGCCCTCATAAAAAAAAAAAACTCACTATTAGGAAACAATTCCAGCGCTCTGTGGAAAAGAGCTGACAAGTGCTTTGTCCAAATTCAGAACATATGCCCTCGGACCGAGTCACTAAACACCGCTAAACGCTGTAGCAGAAACTGTGTAAAAGCTGAGCCACTGTGTTTTTATTACAGCGTGTTGCTTTTTCTGTCAGTCCTGACTTCCTTTAAAGCGATAGTTTGCGGGAACCTTTACAGTCACAGCTCAAGTGTAGTTCATTTTGCCCTGGAACTACAAAGCCTAGACAGCTAGCCCCAGAGCAGGAGCTTATTATCCAGTTAGCATTGTGCTAACTGCATGCCTGGACTTGTTTATGTTGTTTCTGATGCTGTATGTCTTCCTTTTAGCTACGAGCGCTGACAAAAATGAGGCCTCAGGCCTCAGAATGGATCACAGTTTGTCATTTGGTGTCAAGCAAGTCTAATTTGAGAGAGTACATCTCTTGTAAACAAGTCTATTCACATCCTATGGCCAGCCAGAGTCTCTAAAATGCTAGAATTGGGTCTGTTTTGAAATATTTTCAAAGGATGGCATATCTTATTTCAGTGGTATAACTATGGAAAGTGTCTTTAAATCATTATATATTTGAGAATATGTTACACAAACAACATAAATACCTCAGATTATGAGGATAAAGCAAAAGCTAGCAGTTTAGCTTGGATATCTAGATATTTGAACTCAGTTTGGCTTCTTTTCTGACTGAAAGTTTAAAAAGACTTACCTCTTAGTGGCCACTTAGTGCTAAATAAAGATAGAATCACTATTTTTCTTGTATATTCTTGTATATTGTATATCTTACACTAGCTCAGTGGCGGGCAGGTCAGGGTTTGTTATTATATTAGAGGGAATTTGTTACTCAAACAACAAAATTGACTAAAATTGCGAGGATATCAAGCTAAAAGCTAAAGTTAACAGGATAGCTACATGGATAGCTAGAGTTACCTCAGTTCAGTTTCTTTCCTCTGACTGCTAACTATCTTGATTTTACTTAGGAGCCTATATAGCTTAGTGACCCCAACACTCAGGATTGTTTGACACCATGGGGGTTTCCAATTTTTTGTATGATCTATTTGCACACTGGATATTGTAGTGTGGGAACATTAATGAATGAAAACTTGAAAATGATTGTGAATGCTAGCAGATTGATAAGGCTAACAGAAATGATGCTATGCTGTAGAACACTGTACAACCCCAAACAACATAATATACAATTATTATTATTATTATTATTATTATTATTATACACGGTTTAAAGCAGAATGCCCCCCTTTAACAACTCAAGACTGTATGTAGAACGTGTCTGGGTATATTTATGCATGCAGCTGGCGCTAACTGCGGGCCTATTTCCAAATTATTTCCAAATACTTCCATTACTTGTTAGCTGCATTATCCTCATAGCTTAGTGGCAAGCCTAAAGAAACAAAGAACTAAGAAGCATGCTGGCCATGCTAGTCTAAGCTGGTCTATGCGGGTCTGGTGCTGGTTTAAATGGTCACTGCAGCATGGTCAACCTGGTCGACCAGTATACCAGCATCTGGACACAGCATACTGTTGTTGCATATTGTATTACCAATTACTTGGTAAAGAGTCTGGTTCCATTGATTTACATCAAAAGTATGTTTTTTTTTTCCTTTTTTGGGAGGTTTTGTTTCGACAACAGAGCTGGTAACCAGCTTATCAACTTCCCCTGCTGCTGCTGACCAGCATACCAGCATCTAAAAAACAACATACGCTGGTTTTGCTGGTGACCAGCCATGATGGTCTAGCCATGATGGTCATTTCTAGCATTTCTAGCAGAAAATGTTCCGCCTAATCAGCAGGAATGCACCACTGGCTGATTATCAGGGTTATTTTAACTGCAGCTCCTAAAAATAATTAGACATAAAATAGTGCATTAAAATATGTCATTCAAATGTATTTGTAAAGGGGAATTCCACCAACTTTTCAAAATTTCTAAACAACGCAGGCCTAGAGATATAAACGGCTTAATTCAGAGTTTAGTGTGGTTTAGTGTGAGATGGTTGATTGTAGAGACTCTTTCTTTACAGTGGTGGTGATGGGAACCAGGGCTCCAGGGTTCCAACATAAACATAGATTTATTTACCATTAAAATCAGCAGTGAACCTACACGTCTTCTGAGTTTTTATATATAATGTTGATGATGATGATGATGGTTTTCTTTGGTTACTATTTTGCCTCACAACACCCTGTATGTATCCCTCCACCCTGAGTGGATTAAATACATCACTTAAAATGCAATTCAAACCAAAACTTTATCACGAAACTTTCAGAAATCAATAACTCAGATACCAGGATGCATATATTTAACCATTTTGTGTAATGACTTGCTGGGAGGGAGCTTTTATTGGTGGACGTCTGGTTCCATTCACCCCCACAGTGAACAATTCTAGCAGGTTTCTCTAGAATCAATCTGAATGACTTGCAGGTGTGCAGTATTCATGCTCTGCTGAAGTTAATGCTGCATTTTCAAAACAGTGAGTCATACCACGTCGCTCGCTAGCTGTTGGCATGGCAGTCTGCTACTGTGTCTACACGCCTGCACTCTGATTGGTTCCTGTTAGGCTCGTTTGCCGAGAGTCCGGCACAGAATTGGAATTGTTAATGAGCAGCGTCCTGTTGTGTCAACATTGTAAGTGGACTGAAGAGCGTGTATATCTCACGAGTCAATCGAAAACATTTAGTCAGTTAGTCACATGTTCATGGGCCATGTTGACATCTGCAACGGATCATGCGAAGGATCTGAGTCTTCTCGAGGCCCCTGGCAGTCGGAGGCCCCTCAGCAATCCATCCCTGCCTCTCACCACGTTAGGCTCTTATCCAGTCTGTCGCTTTATCGCGACTGGACGTCACAGTTTCAGTCTTGTGGAGGAAGTAGAGAGCTGGTGTCGGCCGTGTGTATGTTCAGGGTGTGATGGTGACGCTATGTGTGAAGGAGGTCATTTCCTATTTTTAAAGCCCCCCAGATCAGATCAGCTCAGCTCAGCTCAGTTCAGACCATTACAGCCTGCAGTCTGTCTACAGAGCACACATGAAGAATCTCTCTCTCTCTCTCTCTCTCTCTCTCTCTCTCTCTCTCTCTCTCTCTCTCTCTGTCGTTCTCTCTCTCCCTTTTTCTTTTGTCTTTCTTCTCTGTCCCTGCCCTCCACTTTCTTTCCTCTTCCTTAACCTCCCTCACTTTTATTCTATTCTCACTTTGTCTCCATCTTCTTACTCTTTCTCTTTCTATATCTGTCTGTCTCTCTCCCCCTCTCCACCTCTCTCTTTCTCTCCTTTATTGTCCTGTCTTTCGCTCTATCTCTCTCTCATTCATTATCTGTCTCTCTCTGTCCCCATGCCTATCTCTCTCTTTCTTTCCTTTCTCTTTTTCTTTCCTTTCTGTTCCTCTCTTTGTCTCTTTATCTCTATCTCCTTTCTCTTTCTTATCTGTCCCTCTAGCCCTTCCCACACTCTCTCTCTTACTCTCTCTCACTTGCCCTTTGTCTCTCTTCTTTGCCCCCGCTGCCCTCGCTTTATCTGTCTGTCTTCCCATCCCCTTACTTTCTCTCTCTCTATCTCTCTTTATCTTTTTGATCTCTCTCTCTCTCGCTCTCTCTCTGTCTCTCAATCTCATTTTCATTTTCTTTCTCTCCTTCCTCTCCTTCTCTCTTTCCCTCTCTCTTTGTCTCTCTACCTTTTTAATCTCTTTTTCTTCTCTCTTTCCTACTCTCTCTCTCCCCTCTCTCTCTTTCTCTCTCTTTTCTCTCTCTCTCTCTCTCCCTCTCTCTCTCTCTCTCTCTCTCTCTCTCTCTCTCTCTGTCTCTCTGTCTCTCTCTCTCTCTCTCGCTGTCTCTCTATCTCCTTTTCATTTTCTTTCTCTCCCTCTCCTTCTCTCCCTCTCTCTCTTCTCTCTCTTTTCTCTCTCTCTCCCCTCTCCACCCCCACCCCCTCTCTGTGTGTAATATGTATGACTCTCTGTCAGGGTGTGCAGTACTGGAGTCTTGATTTGACTCCTGACACCTCATCCTGCTCCGCTGACGCTAACTAGCATCCAGCACCCGTGTGTGAATGTGGCGCTCTCCTGCGGCTACACACACTCTCGCTGTCGCACACACACACACACACACACACAGTCGACGGCAAGCACTTAGCAGGAGCTGAACTAGTGTCCCCACTCACTTCAAAGCCTGCGCCAGCAAACCAGCCAGTGCTTCACTCTTTCACAGAGATTTGTTAAAAACAAGGAAAAATCAAGCAGCTAGAGTTTTACTGTATTGCAGGCTTACAGGCAAGTTTGGATCTATAGGTCTGTCTCAAATGTAGACGAAGTCTATAAAGTTAAAAAGAAATTAATGCATTCATCGTTTCCTGATGGCGGCATGGTGGTGTAGTGGTTAGTATGGTGGTGTAGTGGTTAGCACGGTGGTGTAGTGGTTAGTACGGTGGTGTAGTGGTTAGTATGGTGGTGTAGTGGTTATTATGGTGGTGTAGTGGTTAGTACGGTGGTGTAGTGGTTAGTATGGTGGTGTAGTGGTTATTATGGTGGTGTAGTGGTCAGTATGGTGGTGTAGTGGTTAGTACGGTGGTGTAGAGGTTAGTATGGTGGTGTAGTGGTTAGTATGGTGGTGTAGTGGTTAGTACGGTGGTGTAGTGGTCAGTATGGTGTTGTAGTGGTTAGTATGGTGGTGTAGTTGTTAGTATGGGAGTGTAGTGGTTAGTATGGTGGTGTAGTGGTTAGTATGGTGGTGTAGTGGTTAGTACGGTGGTGTAATGGTCAGTATGGTGGTGTAGTGGTTAGTATGGTGGTGTAGTGGTTAGTACGGTGGTGTAGTGGTTAGTACGGTGGTGTAGTGGTTAGTACGATGGTGTAGTGGTTAGCACGGTGGTGTAGTGGTTAGTACGGTGGTGTAGTGGTTAGTACGGTGGTGTAGCGGTTAGCACTGTGGTGTAGTGGTTAGTATGGTGGTGTAGTGGTCAGTATGGTGGTGTAGTGGTTAGTACGGTGGTGTAGAGGTTAGTATGGTGGTGTAGTGGTTAGTACGGTGGTGTAGTGGTCAGTACGGTGGTGTAGTGGTCAGTACGGTGGTGTAGTGGTTAGTACGGTGGTGTAGTGGTCAGTACGGTGGTGTAGTGGTTAGTATGGTGGTGTAGTGGTTTGTATGGTGGTGTAGTGGTTAGTACAGTGGTGTAGTGGTCAGTATGGTGGTGTAGTGGTTTGTATGGTGGTGTAGTGGTCAGTATGGTGGTGTAGTGGTTAGTACGGTGGTGTAGAGGTTAGTATGGTGGTGTAGTGGTTAGTACGGTGGTGTAGTGGTCAGTACGGTGGTGTAGTGGTCAGTACGGTGGTGTAGTGGTTAGTACGGTGGTGTAGTGGTCAGTACGGTGGTGTAGTGGTTAGTATGGTGGTGTAGTGGTTTGTATGGTGGTGTAGTGGTTAGTACAGTGGTGTAGTGGTCAGTATGGTGGTGTAGTGGTTAGTACAGTCGTGTAGTGGTCAGCACAGTGTGTAGCAGTTAGTATGGTGGTGTAGCGTCAGTATGGTGGTGTAGTGGTTAGTATGGTGGTGTAGTGGTTAGTACGGTGGTGTAGTGGTCAGCAGTGTGTAGCGGTTAGTACGGTGGTGTAGTGGTCAGTACAGTGTGTAGTGGTTAGTACGGTGGTGTAGTGGTTAGTACGGTGGTGTAGTGGTTAGTATGGTGGTGTAGTGGTTAGTACGGTGGTGTAGTGGTTAGTATGATGGTGTAGTGGTTAGCACGGTGGTGTAGTGGTTAGTACGGTGGTGTAGTGGTTAGTATGGTGGTGTAGCGGTTAGCACTGTGGTGTAGTGGTTAGTATGGTGGTGTAGTGGTTAGTACGGTGGTGTAGTGGTTAGTATGGTGGTGTAGTGGTTAGTACAGTGGTGTAGTGGTTAGTATGGTGGTGTAGTGGTTAGTATGGTGGTGTAGTGGTTAGCACTGTGGTGTAGTGGTTAGTATGGTGTAGTGGTTAGTGTAGTGGTGTAGTGGTTAGTATGGTGGTGTAGTGGTTAGTATGGTGGTGTAGTGGTTAGTATGGTGGTGTAGTGGTTAGCACTGTGGTGTAGTGGTTAGTATGGTGGTGTAGTGGTTAGTATGGTGGTGTAGTGGTTAGTACGGTGGTGTAGTGGTTAGTATGGTGGTGTAGTGGTTATTATGGTGGTGTAGTGGTTAGTATGGTGGTGTAGTGGTTAGTATGGTGGTGTAGTGGTTAGTACGGTGGTGTAGTGGTTAGTATGGTGGTGTAGTGGTTAGTATGGTGGTGTAGTGGTTAGCACTGTGGTGTAGTGGTTAGTATGGTGGTGTAGTGGTTAGTATGGTGGTGTAGCGGTTAGCACTGTGGTGTAGTGGTTAGTACGGTGGTGTAGTGGTTAGTAAGTCTCCTCACAGTAAGATGATCTGGGTTGGATTCCCGGTCTGGGTGGTTCTGTGTGGAGTGTGTATGTTCTCCCCGTGCTTGAGTGGGTTTCCTCCCACAGTCTTAACACATGCATGTTAGGTTGATCCTCACTCTAAACTGCCAGTCGGTGTGAATATGTGAGTGTTGGCCATGTTTGGACTGGCGACCCATCCATGGGGTTCCCCACCTTCGCCCAACGACACTGGGATTGGCTCCAGTGATGCAGACTTGTGGGATAAAGCAGAAGATAATGGATGGATTGTTTCTTAATAGTAGATTGAAGGCTGTGGGTGTGTTTCTTAATATGTTTATAAGATGTGACAAGATGCATCTGTCTAAATGAGCCATAACGATTACAGCCAGAACTTCCTTGTTTTATTTTTCTCAGCTGCCTTTTTACTGATTATGAAAACCAAGCAAAAACTGTTTATTGGCTGTTTTGACTGAAAAATTACAGAAATGATTGGAGGTCTCTGACTTTTGCACTGAGCTGCCGCTACTTCCAGAGCTGACTGACCGTTCTGGTTGACCTCCACTACTCCAGCAGGTGCGTGAACGTCAGCATCAACTTAACGAGTCACGCAGCATCCTTCACCTCATGACCCACTCAACTTCTACTGACCCTCTCCTCTTGCTCTTCATCCCTCTAAACAGCTCTGCCTCGGTTTACCTCTTCAAACACACACTTCACAATGACTGGATGGTTTGCAGGTGTGAGAACCAAATATCCTCAGAAAAAAAACAAGTATCTTCATTTCTGTCGATTTGTTTTATTTTTCTGCAGTGTCAATTGTATGAAAATTTCACAATGAATGGACCAATAGAAATGCTCCAAAATCACTTCTATTAATTTACATTGAAAGTAAAGACTGCTTTTCTTTGGAGTATATATATATATATATATATATATATATATATATATATATATATATATATATATATATATATATATATATAAAGAGAGAGAGAGAGAGAGAGAGAGAGATACATAGTACAATTCAGAAGAATTCTCAATATAGATCTAAAGTTACTGACTGTAGCCCATCTGTTGCTATGCAATCCCCCCCCACACCATTCATGAGTAGAAAAGGACCACCATATGACACAAACTGTGCATCTACAAATGCACTATTTCTCTAACTGTACACCAGCAAAGTGGAGCTATAAGACTATATTTTCTAATATAGTGGCCAGCACACTCATACCAGCACTACATACTGTTATGTCAGTGTCATTGCTGTGCTGAGATTGGACCACCATCCATCAGCAACAGATGGGCTACAGTCTGTAACTGAATACCTACAAAGTGCACCTGTATGGTAGGAGTTTCTAATAATATGGCCCATGAGTATAAGAATATAAAAGTATAAGAATGTATATATATATATATATATATATATATATATATATATATATATATATATATATATATATATATATATATATATATATATATATATATGTGGAGAGAGAGAGAGAGAGATACATAGATATATGGATATAAATCGATGGATATAAATGGATATAAATCGTTCTACTTAATCAATTCCATTCAGAAATACTGAAAATTGGCTTCAACTATGAGTGACCCTATACCTATAATTATATTTGATTAAAACAACTGATATACACATTCTATTTTGGCACAACCGAAAAATCATAAATAAAAATAAATAAATAAAAAATTGCAGATATTCTGTGTTTATGTGGCCAAGGAGTATGAGTGCTTCATGTATTTCATTATTTGGGGGTTTTAAAGAAAATACCTAAAAACATGGTTTAATGTCCAATACTTTAGTCTATACTGTATGGACTGTTCATAAAAATCATAATGTGTTATTAACAATCACAATACTTTATTATCAATAATACATTAGTAAGATATTGTAGGGTTTTCGGTGTAGCAGTTTTTTTTTTTTAAGGCCAAAACAGTCTCGCATTTTTCAGGACAAAGGCGCGTGACTCATGGCCATGCTGGCCATTGTTTTCCAGCCAATCAGATATCAACAGAGCCATAAGGAGGCGGTTCTTGTGTGTCCTCTTTCTTCATGAAACCAGTCAGACTGGCTTGGCTTAGTTCTGTATTGAACAGTGTACTAAAAACTATCCAGATGCTGAGACTAGCCTTGCAGAGGTCAGGCTTGCAGTTGGGTCTACTATTATTTTTAGGCTTCAGATATGAGCTACACATTAATTGGCCACTTTAATGGAAACCCATCTCCACCTTGCTGGTGTCCAGTTAGAGAATGTAGCTCATCTGTTGATGCACTGATGCACTTTCTAACCACAGGGCTGGATGTTTTTAGGTGGTGGTCCATCCTAAACCGATACACTCCTGATACACTCGTACCAGCGCCACACACACACGACCGTGTCAGGGTCACTGCTGTGCTGAGAATGAACCACCACTCAAATAAAATCTAGATGGTAAAGTGTGCAGCAACAGGTGGGATATGGGTCTGTACGGTATATACCATGCAGGAGGGCTTTGTAGTGCTATAGTTACAGACTGTAGTCCATTTGTTCTTCTGCATACGTTGTTATCCTGTTCTTCAATGATCAGGACCCCCACAGAGCAGGTATTATTTGAGTGGTGGGTCATTCTTGGCACTGCAGTGACACTGACGTGGTGGTGGTGTGTTAGTGTGTGTTGTGCTGGTGTGAGTGGATCAGACACGGCAGTGCTGCTGGAGCTATGACCTAGAGGTGTTTAAACACTCCAACAGCAGCACTGCTGTTTCTAACAATGTGGTCAGTTAGTAGAAGTACAAGGTGGGTGTTTCTAATAAAGTGGCCAGTGAGTGGAAGTACAAGGTGGGTGTTTCTAATAAAGTGGCCAGTGAGTGGAAGTACAAGGTGGGTGTTTCTAATAAAGTGGCCAGTGAGTAGAAGTACAAAGTGGGTGTTTCTAATAAAGTGGCCAGTGAGTGAAAGCTCAGTGTGGGTGTTTTTAATAAAGTGGCCAGTGAGTGGAAGTACAAGGTGGGTGTTTCTAATAAAGTGGCCAGTGAGTGGAAGTACAAGGTGGGTGTTTCTAATAAAGTGGCCAGCAAGTGAAAGCACAAGGTGGGTGTTTCATATAATGTGGTCAGTTAGTGGAAGTACAACGTGGGCGTTTCTAATAAAGTGGCCAGTGAGTAGAAGAACAAGACAGGTGTTTCTAATAAAGTCGCCAGTGAGAGGAAGTCCACTTGACTAATGTGTAGGTTCTGTGGTTGTGAGAGCGAGAAACTGAACTGGGGACTCACATACAGCTCCAGAGAGTTTAAGGGTTAATAGTTCAGAGAGGCCTAGACTGCTCTCAGATCTGCAGCACAGACCAGCGTGAACTCTATAACCCACAGGACGTTCCATTTAAGTGTGTATAAATGAGCTAAATGACTGAGCTCAATTTCGAATAGTCATTATTTTGCTAAATATCATCTGGGATTTTATATGTTGGCTTGCGCCGAACGTGCTTGTGACAGCTGGCTTTCATCTTAGCTCTGATTTTATGACGACTCATAAACCGAGAAAGCCAGTGGAGTGAACGGCCCGAGCCTCAAAATCATTTGGTTGAATTGAATTCATCAGCTCTTGTTTCCATTCTACCTGGGCTTTTGGGTTTGGGTCAGCAAAAGGTCTTATGAATCAGGATAATTATTAATATTAATCACAAACTCATGAACTAGGGCTGCACGCAAGATTTAATTTGTTGATTGATAGATTCGCTTTGGTGATGCTGTTGGATTATACAAGTTAGCCTATAGTCACTTGGGGACGTTATTATATTTAAAAAGCCATTTTTTCCAGACAGGAAGCTTTTATTTACTCACTTTTAAGTATTCATATAGTATTAATACAGTAAGTAGTGCTTTTACATACATCAATGTGTTAATTTAACCCTTTCCAAGCTTCTCCTTCTATAAACCACCCAATATTATTTATTATTGTAGTTCTCATCTAATACCTGCTTTGACTGCTCAGTACTTCATTAAGCTAAATCAAGATTGCTGCTGAAGGAACTGAACACATTCATACAATGTCTGGGGCGTCCAGGAGAAATCTGGAACTACACTTTGTTCTTCAAACAGGAGCTCAAGATATGATCTACTTCTTTCGCAATAAGATATTAATTCTATTTCCATCTGTTCTAATGATATTGGGTGTTCTTACTGGCGAAAACACTCTGGGTGTGTCTTAAAACCTAGAGAGTGTCTAAGTAGGCTGTCTAGGTAGGCAGCTGTTTAAGTAGCAGCGTTCTGTCTGACATCTCTCCTCATAATGCTGACCTTACACCAAACTATTTTCAAGCGATTTTAATATCCCAGACAAATTTCCAGTATCGGAATAAAATCTTGAGAGTCTTGCTTGAGTTGAGTTGCGCTCGCCTCATCTCGATTGTTTAGTGTGAGGTGGTCAAGACTGCAGGTTTAAGTCAGTTTTTTTTTTCGTCCGAGAGTTCCAGTAAAATCAAACGTGTTTAATATTATCAATCTGAAGTCTTAGCTCACGCAAATAGTGAGGTGAACATTGTTAACAACCGATAGGAGAGCTCTGTTCACCACCAAACGGGAAGCCACGAGGCAAGTACAGGAATGTATGGCGGGTAAAGAAGTTAGACCTGGAGGGGAGTCCGGCGAGGGTTCGGAAATCACGGTTATCCTGGACTGTACCAAAGGACTGGTGGAGCTGTGGAGTGAGCTGTGGAGTGAGCTGTGGAGTGAGCAAGAGTGCCTCTTTGACGTGTCTTCCTATTTATACCACGAGAGAGTGGAGAAGCAAAAAAAAAAAGGTTAACAGAAATCGCTGAAGCCCTCGAAATCCCCGCTGAGTATGCTATGCTAAAACAACGCCAAACGGGGCTACAGTGTTTACAATTAGCCTAGCCGCTAACCGTACATGTTAGCTGAACATTGTTAGCTTCAATCATATAAATGGGAAATAATCTCTAAAGGAATCTAGTTGCAGTCTTGTCAATAGTGACTCTGAAAGACCCCCAGTCTTTGAAAAATCATAGCCTGAGACTAGCCTGTGACTAAAAGTCTGTGACTAGTGTTTAGATGTGAGAGGGCGTCAGACTTTAGTCTAGTAAACAACTTTTCAGAGTCTTCTAGTGTATGGTCTGCATAAAACAGATTACTGAGACGCTCTAGTTAGAGAGATACTGGTTGCTAAGCTACCGGCCGACTATCCAAAACAATAGCCCGAGGCTTAAAAATCCGCTAGCATAAATGCTAATGGCTCGAGTATAAAACTGCTAAATGGTGAAGGACTCGTTACAGAGTTGATAATAAAATACTGTTTTGTGTGATTATATGACCAGAAACACATTAAAACTCCAGAGAGAATCAAAATAACTCACATTTTAAAACCACTTCACTGCTTGTAGATTAGCCTGCGTTGCATCATGGGATTGTCTTAGCGGCTGAGGAAGCGTTCGATGCTTCTTTAAAATCAGGTCTAAGTAAGGTTCCTCAGTAAACAGCATGTTTAAGGTATGTAAGAATTGGAACAGTCTACATGTCGAGAGCGCATACTATGATGAAAAATGCTGCCTATGTAGGAGCTCACTAGGATTTGAGACACACACACTTATTGCTAAGATAAAGGCTTTTAAAGGATCAGCTTATGTCTAGTTCACACTACATGATATCGCAGACATAAACCTCTGCTCGGAGGCAAATTGCCCACCATTCGGCGCTCACTCAGTCGTGTAGTGTGAACGGCTGAAAGACGCTCGCCGACTAATCGCAGACGCCCCGCAAACATCTAGCATGTTTAATATCTAGACCAGTCGACGACTGTGAGTCAACAGCAGCGTCTAGCTACAGCCAATGGGATCACGTAGAGAGAGAACCGCATCACCGTTCACACAATCTTTCTGCGGCTGCGGGCGACACGTACGCCAGTTAGTGGACAAGGTAGGTGTTTCTAATAAAGTGGCCAGTGAGTGGAAATACAAGGTAGGTGTTTCTAATAATGTGGCCAGTGAGTGGAAGTACAAGGTAGGTGTTTCTAATTAAGTGGCCAGTGATTGGAAATACAGGGTAGGTGTTTCTAATTAAGTGGCCAGTGAGTGGAAGTACAAGGTAGGTGTTTCTAATAAAGTGGCCAGTGAGTGGAAGTAGAAGGTAGGTGTTTCTAATTAAGTGGCCAGTGATTGGAAATACAAAGTAGGTGTTTCTAATTAAGTGCCCAGTGAGTGGAAGTACAAGGTAGGTGTTTCTAAAAAAGTGGCCAGTGAGTGGAAGTACAAGGTAGGTGTTTCTAATAATGTGGCCAGTGAGTGGAATTAGAAGGTAGGTGTTTCTAATTAAGTGGCCAGTGAATAAAAATACAAGGTCGGTGTTTCTAATTAAGTGCCCAGTGAGTGGAGGTACAAGGTAGGTGTTTCTAATTAAGTGCCCAGTTAGTGGAAGTTCAAGGTAGGTGTTTCTAATAAAGTGGCCAGTTAATGGAAGTTCAAGATAGGTGTTTCTAATAAAGTAATAATAAAATAATAATTCTTCTTTCTTGCAGATCAGCGCAGTAACAACTTGTACTACTGGTTTGTTGACATGGGTTTTGGAGATAGTCTATGTTCTACATGGTATCGCTAGCTCTCACATGTGTTTAGGTTTCGTGTGTTCTCGTGACAAAAGTCGGTGAGTCGGTGATTCTCCAGAGTGAAAATCGTGTAATTGGTGACCCCATGTTGCCGACCAGTCATGTAGTGTAAATGCCACAACAACTGAAAGACTCCCAATTACAGCTCAACCAGTCAATGTAGTGTGAACCAGGCATTAGGTGCTCCAGACTTGAAGATCAACAATCTCATCAAATGTATGTAGATATTCACAATAGAAGAGTTCTCAAATTTTAAAGTTAGCACTGTATGTAACATTAATTGTATTGTACAATATGACTTTTCCTCCAGTATTTCTCACCCCTTATATGTAATTTCCCCGACGCCTCATACATCTAACTTCAACGCAGAGTAAAGCACATCCTGAACATGGATTATCTCTAATTGAAGCAAGCACATGGCTTAATGCAAGGTTAATATCAGTGCTGAAAATCGGCGGAGATGTGGGGGAGTCGCAGGCGGCTGTAATTGTATTCAGTTTGTGAGGGCCTTTGACCGTCTGATTGATTTACTACACATTCCTGCGCTCTTGCATAGTGCATCTGGCATCATGAGCAGAACGCTCAATTAAAAAACGAACGGCGCCTCAATAAGCGAAGGACTGGGACCCCGCTCGCTCTCAGGGACGTCCACGCGGTAAGCGGAATAAATGGAACGAACCTGACGAGCTCTTTTTTTTTCAATCCACATTTCAGAAGAGATTGAATGAGACGTGAGGTGGATGGAATTTGTTCTTCATGGAAACGGCCTCTGCTTGTCCGATCTCTTTCAATTACACATCTCCTCCTGGGAAGGACGTGCATGCACTCTCTTTCTCTCTTTCTCTCTCTCTCAAGTTTTGCTTTTCATGCAAACCGCTGGCTGGCAGTGCATGACCCTCGCATGGCTCATGGTTTTATGGCACTACATATGTTGAGGCTTGTTCGGTGGCAAAAAGTGTGGTTAGACCAGTAGCGCCGCTTTGATTTACGCTCTATAGACACGAAAACAGCGGTCGGCTGTAGCGCTCAGATCCTATAATTTGATGTCTGAGACCTATGGTTAGGCTTGATAAGGTGTGCAGCATGCCTTCAAGGCGAGGGACTTGTGAAGTTGACAATTGTTTTATGTTTGAGGCAGTATAGATGACAGGAGTCGGAGAAAGTGCAGCTAGAAGCTATCGAAGTACTTTGCTTAAAGGGATAGCTCCACATGCTAATGAAGCTAACAGTTCGTGGAAGGTAGTAGCCAACAACAGCCATGAATTCAGCTGCATGACGCTAATCTGTTTTTCCACTGTACAAATAAACTTGGATTCAGTTGGAAGGACAAGGTAGGTGGCCAGTTAGTGGAAGCTCAAAGTGAGCCTTTCTAATAATGTGGCCAGTTAGTGGACAAGGTAGGTGTTCCTAATAAATTGTTCAGTGCGTGGAAGTACAAGTTGGGTGTTTCTAATAAGGTGGCCAGTTAGTGGAAGCTCAAGGTGGACGTTTCCAATAAAGTGGCCAGTCAGTGGAAGGACAAGGTGGGTATTTCTATTAAAGTGGCCAGTGAGTGGAAGTGCAAGATGGCTGTTTCTAATGAAGTGGCCAGTCAGTGGAAGCTCAAGGTATGTGTTTCTCATACAGTGGCCAGTTAGCGGACAAGGTAGGTGTTTCTAATAAAGTGGCCAGTTAGCGGACAAGGTAGGTGTTTCTAATAAAGTGGCCAGTTAGTGGAAGTACAAGGTTGGTGTTTCTAATAAAGTGGCCAGTTAGTGGACAAGGTAGGTGTTTCTAATAAAGTGGCCAGTTAGTGGAAGTACAAGGTTGGTGTTTCTAATTAAATGGCCAGTAAGTGGAAGTACAAGGTGTGTGTTTCTAATAAAGTGGTAAGTTAGTGGACAAGGCAGGTGTTTCTTATAAAATGGCCAGTTAGTGAAAGTACAAGGTAGGTGTTTCTAAAAAAGTGGCTAGTAAGTTGAAGTACAAGGTGGGTGTTTCTAATAAAGTGGCCAGTGAGAGGATAAGGTAGGTTTTTTTAAGAATGTGGCCAGTGAGAGGACAAGATAGTTGTTTCTAATAAAGTGGTCAGTTAGTGGAAGCTCATGGTGGGTGTTTCCAATAAAGTGTCTAGTTACTGGTAGCTCAAGGTAGGCGTTTCCAATAAGGTGGCCAGGTAGTATAAGGACAAGGTGGGTATTTCTAATAAAGTGGCTAGTTAGTGGAAGTACAAGGTAGTTGTTTCTAATAAAACGGCCAGTAAGTGGAAGTACAAGGTAGGTGTTTCTAATAAAATGGCTAGTAAGTGAAAGCCCAAGGTAGGCATTTCTAATAAAATGGCTAGTAAGTGAAAGCACAAGGTAGGCGTTTCTAATAAAGTGGCCAGACATTGTATAGAAATATGTACTGAAAGGTTCAGATATCAGTAGACCATTCATTACACACTAATCCTTTCAGACACAGCTTCATCCTACTGGAATATACTATTGATATATTGTGGTTAGTCTTTAGAACAGGCAGCTCTGAACAGAAGCAGTCCATAAGATTGATTGGTACTTGCCTTTGACTCGCTGCAAATCCAGCAGAAAACCAGAGATTTTTTGCTAATTTCATCATCTGAGTGGTCCAGCACAGTCCAGGTTAATTGTGTTTGTGCAATAAGGATGACCCAGGGGGAAGATAAGACCGCTTAGATGGGTTTTTCGCTCCGAGTCCGAAGTGCCAGGTGTTTTAAGACAAAGAGCTTTCCACCATGCTGAGACAAGGGAGCGCTTTTCAGTAGCAAAGATTAGCAGTGGGAAATTGGTTCAGGCTTTGCAGCGAGACAGCGAACCGCTGGCCAAGTGAATGATTCTGGAGCGTGAGTGCTATTCGTTCCTTTTCTCTTTAATTCAACATTTTATCACAAAACCACATGCATTAAATCTGGAAGTGAAAGAGTATCGCCAAAATGGGGGTAGTGCATTGGCCGTCCAGGCAAGATCTAAGCGCACAAAAGCAATAACCTGCATTAAACCATTACCAACTCAACCACCAGACCAGAACACAGCAGGAAACCATATACACCATATAAACTTTATTCATCTTTTAATTCCAAAAACAAAGACGCAGGAAAATGGAATTCATTCATGCCCATTCAATAAAACTGTTCAACCCAGGAGCCAAACTTTATCATTCTAATGACTGTACTTCCTCTGTTTGATTATGATCACATCATTTATAGGTTTACATTCAAAAGTTAGCCTCAAAAGCTTGACTGTCTCTATCATTCCGATATATAGTTTAGTACAACTGCTTCTCTTTATTAATGTTCTCTTTATTTTTCTGTGAAATTCCTTCTTTGACTACTTAATATACAAACCACTGGCTTATCTAAAAAACTCCACTTGAACCCTAACCCTAACAATAACCCTAGAAATACAATAAATAGTAAAAATAAATAAATAAATAATGAAAGAAAGAAAGAAAGAATGAAAGAAAGAAAGAAAATAAAAGAAAAAAATAAATAGTATAAATTAATAAAGAAAGAAAGAAAGAAAATAAAAGGAAATTAAATAAATAGTAGAAAGAAAGAAAGAAAGAAAATAAAAGAAAATTAAATAAATAGTAAAATAAAAGAAAGAAAGAAAATAAAAGAAAATTAAATAAATAGTAAAATGAAAGAAAGAAAGAGAAGAAATACTGCATTTTGGTGGATTTATGTTTTTTCCTCAGTTCCATTTCAGTCAGTAATGAGTCAGAGTTTCTGTTTCTCTGTTTCTGGATTCTGTTTTATTCTGTTGTGTTGTTTCAGCTCCTGTTCTGCTTTACCGTTGATCACTTCTCTCACTTTGGAGAGGAATTTCATTATTACACCAAAATAAGAAGTTCAACAAACTTCTTTGCTTATACATTCTTAGAAAAAAGGTGTGAAACTGTAATTGGGGTGGTACCACTCGTCACTGGGGTCTCAGTACCTTTAGTTAAGGAACCTAATTATACCATATTTGATTGAAATAATATTTTTAAGGGTGCATCGACTCTGTACACTCTGTCTTATGTGCAGCCTTTTTATTGTATTGATATAAGAGCTACAAGTATGTACAACCCCATTTCCAAAAAAGCTTGGATGCTGTGTACAATGTAAATAAATGCAAAAAAAACCCCAGAATGCAACAATGTGCAAATCTTATAAACCCCTATTTTATTCACAGTAGAACATAGAACACATATCAGATGTTGAATGTTAAGAAAACTATTAACTCTTAAATTTAGACCTCAATGTTGTGACAGGATCACGTCAACCACCGTTTAACATCTCTTCCTTTAACAACAGTCTGGGAAGTGAGGAGACCGCCTTCTAGAGTTTTGGGGGAGGAGTCATGTCTGAAGTAGGATTCTAGCTGCTCAACTGTTCTGGCTCCTTTTTGCCGGATTCTTTCGTTTCCTGATGTTCCAAATGTTTGGAATATTAGCACCTGGACTCTTCTTCTGTGAAGCCATGCTGCTATATGAAGGTCTTCCATGAAAGACCTGACGCTGTCTGGATGGGAGCAGATGTTCTAAAACCTCCATATACTGTTCAGCATTGATAGAGTCCTTCCAGATGTGCAAGCTGCTCACAATATAGGCTCTAACATAACCCCAGACCATCAGAGATGCAGGCTTTTGAACTGTGTGCTTATAACCAGCTGGACAGCCTCTCTTTCTCTTCTTGAGTCTGCAGGACACTCATCCGTGGTATCTAAAAACTTTTTTCAAATTTTGATTCATCTGACCACACAACATTTTTCCATTTTACCCAGTCATATGGCTCTATGAGATTTGCCAATCATTCTATTTGTTTTCATTTAGAGTTATTTACGTTGTAAAGTAGTAAACGGTGCCTCAAACTTTTTTGAATTGGGGTTGTAGATTAAACCAATATTTGTAGCCAAAGACGCCCCAGACAACCCCTCAACTTCCTCTGGTTCATTCTGTGGAATCCAAAGGCCAGTTATGCAGAGATATAATCCCTCCAGCAGGTCTTGGGGTCTCCTCCCAGTTGGTTGTGCCTGGTTCAACTGTAAAAAACTTTAATTGTTGTGGCACCACTCGTCACTAGGGTCTTAGTACCTTTAGTTAAGGAACCTAATTATACCATACTTAATTGAAATAATATTTTTAGGGTTGCATCTACTTTGTACACCCTGTTTATGTGCATTTTCTTTATTGTATTGATATAAGAGCTACAAGTATGTATAACCCCAATCCCAAAAAAGCTTGGATACTGTGTACAATGTAAATAAATGCAAAAAAACCCTTATAAATATAAAAATATTTTATATCTATACATATTTTATTTACAGCAGAACATAGATTGATAGTCTGGTTCATTCTGGGGAATCCAAAGGCCAGTTATGTGGAGATATAATCCCTCCAGCAGGTCTTGGGATGACCTGGGTTTGGTCCCAGTTGGTGGTGCCTGGTTCAACAAGAGATGGCCATTTGAATTAGATGCCCGAACCACTTTAACTGGCTTCTTTTAATGTGGAGTAGGAAAAAAGTGTGTCCAAAACGATAACTTTCCAACTGGCGCATTGTCTTGCTGGAAGATCTCATCCGCCCCAGGGAAGACAATCAGCATGCATGGTGTACGTGATCTGTAAGGTTGGATTCATAGCCAAGTTGGCTGGGAGTGTCTTCCACATGGATGAGTGGGTCCAGCAAATGCCATGAAAACATTGCCCAGACCAGAACGCTGCCACCTAAGTAAGTAGGAATTAGTCATAATAATGATAATAAAGATTGTGTAGAACTTCCAGATTATCTAGAACAGGGGTCACTAACAGCCGGACAACGGTCTGGGTCCGGACCTACCAATGCAGACCCAAACTGATAAACTATTGAGAATGTTGACAGTGATTATTTTCTTGTTTCTTGTTTTCTTTATGATATACGTGCTTTGCGGTGAAGTAACCTTACAAACCAATCCCGTGCGTAGTAAAATCAGCAAACACACTCCTTAGCCAATCAGATCTGTGCACAGGTGAGAAGCAGCAGTCGAGAAAGAAAAGTCAACGGTGAAAAACGACTGTTCAACCAGGAATGGACCGCCAGAGATGTTTATACTTCCCACAGACAGCTCCAAACCAACATGGCTCATATGTTCTGAGACCCTGGCACTAGTTAAAAGCAGCCACGTATCTCATATCCATCCATCCATCCATCCATTCATCATCTTCCGCTTTATCCCGTACACCATGGACAGTTCACCAGTCCTTCACATCGTCATCACACACTCACTCACACTCTCACACCTACAGGCAGTTTAGAGTGAGGATCAACCTAACATGCATGTGTTTGGACTGTGGAATGAAACCGGAGTACCCGGAGGAAACCCACTCAAACACGGGGAGAACATACACACTCCACACAGAACGTTCCGGAGATCTCATATGTGTGTGAGAATGGTCCTAACACAGTTTCAGCCCAGGTTTAAAGTTCTGGCTGGACAACCAAGAGCTCACTTCTCTCAGTGAACAAGAGAAAGAGTGGAGGAATATGAGAGAGAGATAAACTGTTAAGATGTTAAACTCAGTTAACAAGACTAAACATTTTATTTACTTTTTTATTATAAATAAACACTTTATGATGCACTTTTTTTAAATTAATTTTAATCGTAGCCCTTGTTTTTACTTAAAGTGATGAAAAAAGCATTAATAAAGTTCAGCATTTAAACAGTAAATATACTGAAATATACTGAATGTACTGTGATGTGTTGGTGTGTCAGTAGCTGATGGTATAAGATGCTGATACTAGACTACTTCAGTAAACAGGATACACCACTGAATCATAACACACGTTAGAAATGATGATGGTCCGGACCTTAGTCTAAGGAGATCTCCTCTAATTGGCTTCATACATCAGAGTGTGCCTGATTCCACTTCTTAATGAATTATGTTGCTAGCTAAAGGCCTTCCTTCCACTTCAATGTGGCTGTGAGCTTCTCCACCTTCCTCTGCTGGCTCCTCACTTAGGGCGACGGTGTCGGCGCAGAGATGAGAGCAGATGGGACTTTTATATCAAATCATGCAGACTATTGAGCATCCGATGTGGGGCTGCGTTATTCAATAATCTGACGACTTCCCTTCCATATTTGTTATCAGCTGAAGGCATCGGGAGGCTAGATAAGCTGCAGCATGTGCCCACTCCACTGCGGCAGCAGCTACTTCCCTGGAAATGTGATTAGATCCCAGTACAAGTACGCGTAGCTCCCAGCTACATTATGCAAGGCCCAAACAGTTTGCTCTTGGGGCGTACGGTGGGGAGGAGGGTTAATAACAGGGGATGAGACTCATACATAACACAAAAATACCAAGACAATGGAGGCCTAATGAAAGATAAATCTGTCTGCTGGATTTTCCTCGGCCAAACCCCTTTGTCTCTCTTGCCAAGAGAATTTTATGCAAAAAAGTGCAATTAGGTGGGCGGTCATAACTCTCTGGATTAGTAATTACAAGCTCATTTGTTGTAGGAGTGTCGGAAATGAAAGAAACGCAATCCTTTTCTTTCACTAGTTCTTGCTACGGGCGATCTCAGACTCTTTTAAAGCTTCTGATACATGGCTGGTGAAAGGATGTGGGACGGTTCAGATTTATAGATTCGTCCCAGTGTTCTAGCTCTGCAGCGTTTCAAGTTGAGATAGACAAATTATTAGCTAACGAAGATATAATTGTTGAGATTCCGGATTTGTTCGCGTTGCAAATGTAAAATTCTGAGCAATGAACGTACGCTTGGAAAGAAAGGGCAACTGTTTGTTGTTATGCTCTTTATGTATAGACCTTTAATGGTGGGATGTCTGTAAAATTAATTCCAACAAGTGTATAACTGATGGCCATCAAACATGATTATTGTATATATATATATATATATATATATATATATATATATATATATGCGCCATTATTGGTGTGTACAGTAGTTAGCACTGTCTCCTCACAGTAAGATGATCTGGGTTGGATTCCCGGTCCGGGTGGTTCTGTGTGGAGTGTGTATGTTCTGTGTTTGAGTGGGTTCCTCCGGGTACTCCAGTTTCCACCCACAGTCCAAACACATGCATGTTAGATTAATCTTCACTCTTAACTGCCCGTAGGTGTAAGAGTGTGCCTAAGATGTGGTGTGTGTGTTGGCTATGCGATGAACATGGCTGGATTACTGACCGGGCCAGTGGGAGCCCTGGCCCAAAACATTTTGCGATGCCTAACAACATTTATATTTTTATTTCCAAAGGGCCCTCTATTTTAAGCATCCTCTGACTTTTAGGGACTTTGAACCCATGGCCTCTTGGGGGCCCTAGCCATAATTTTGCGGCCCCTAGCCATGCTTTTGGGCCCTAGCCATGCTTTTGGGTGTTTTGCCACTGCTCTGACTTCGACTTCTGGCTATTAGGGGTCCTAGGAAAAAGGGGGGCCTACCATTAGAGGGCCCTTGATCACGAGGGGCGCGGGTTGTGGGGGGCATTAGTCTGCCAGTATGATTTTGATGGATAGTGACTGGACTGTAAAGGGATGATGGTTCATATTTCAAAAGGTTAATAGAAAATATTGTATTAGCTGATAAATTACAGTTATTTTCTGTTATTGGGAAACTGATTGCATTACTGTTAATTTACATACACTGTGTGATTATTTAACTGAATTTTACAATTATTATAAAAAAGTTAGATACTGTATATCTACAGTAAATTTACAGCAATTTGGTACAGTGTACACACATCAGTCTATGTAGGGATCAGTTCATGAATAAACGAGTGGTCCATGTCAGACACACCCAATGACTCTGAGCGCCAATCAGATTTTAAGGGTGGATCTACACTACCGCTCAAAAGTTTAGGATCACTTTAGAATTTCATTTCATGCAATTTTCATGCAATTCACAAACAATATTGTCCATTTCACACTTAATGTAAGTGTATCAGATGATATTTAAAGAATAAAAATGTTTGTATTAAAGCCTATTTTTTGTATAGAGGTTTATTTTGCATATATCAGCAATTCTCAGTCCTCTGTCTAAATCTCCTGGTACGGCCACCAATCCAAGTTAAGGATGTTATTGGACTAATTGGTTGTTGAGACACTCTTGCTCAATTGTGATGCACAGCTGAAAAACATTCTACTAATAAGTGAGTATAAAAGGGAACAACATTCTAGGTTAGTTTAGTATCTGAAGCATCAGCAGTTGATGGCTTGCTGACCGACTCAAAATGTCCAGAAAGAAACAACTTTCTTTAGAGACCCATCAGTCCATTGCTGTGTTAAGGAAGAAGATACTCCATTGAAAACTAAAATATTTCACTGTGATCCCAAACTTTTGAGCGGTAGTGTGTTATAAATACATGAAAGTAGTTACTGAATAATCTGGATGCCACTGAGAGTCCAAAGCCTTTGTGACCTGTGGAGCGGATGGAGCTCTAACTGGGTTACAGGTGTGACCGTAAGCGCTCGTGATGTTTCGGCTCCTGAAAGAATCGTTTAAACTCTGTGTGCTGTTTCTTTCACAGCATAAACAATGCGGCCAGATCCAGTACATTGTTGTGGTGTTTATCCGCGCGGCGCTCAGCGTGTACATAAATAAAACTCTTCTGGTTACGGGGCACTTTCTTCCAGACGGTTTGTGTGCTGTAGATGAGGAGCTTTAGTCCTGTGATGATTTTTCATTCTTGTGTAGCTGAACAGATTGGTGAAATCACGCTCTGAGTCATTACTCCCACATGAAAGCCCCAGACAAAACAATTCCCTTTTAAGTTCTCGCTGATGGACAGTGAAGCCATAATCTATCTGTCTGTCCCTGCATGTGTCCCTGTTCAGCAACAGTAGCAAGAAAATCTTTTAACCTCCAGGTCTGTACGTCAGCGTGCACTTCAGTTCCACTCTCTCTCCCCACAACTTACACGTTAGTTCCACAACAGACAGATCAGTTACTGAACAATTCAGAGACGATACGGAATAAATCTAAGTAGTGCTGAATGATTTGTAATTTATAATGTTTTGCTTTTTAATAATTCATAGTAGATACTGAAGAATTCATAGTAGTTACTAAAAACTCAGAGTATTGCTTAAATAATTCATAGTAGATACTAAATAATTCATAGTAGTTACTAGAAACTCTGAGTATTTCTTAAATAATTCATACTAGACACTAAATAATTCATAGTAATTACTAGAAATGCAGAGTATTGCTTAAATAATTCATAGTAGATACTAAATAATTCATAGTAGTTACTAAAAACTCTGAGTACTGCTTAAATAAATCATAGTAGATACTAAATAATTCATAGTAGTTACTAGAAACTCAGAGTATTGCTTAAATAAATCATAGTAAATACTAAGTAATTCATAGCAGTTACTAAATAAGGTACAGAAGTTGCTTAATAATTCATAATGAATACAGAATAATTCATAGCAGTTATTAAACAAATCAGAGCAGGTACTAAACACTTCAGAGTAGTTGCTTAATAATTCATAATGGATAATAAATATTTATAGCAGCTGCTGAGTAATTCACAGTAGTTGCTAAATAATTCATAGTTAATTCAGAATAATTCATAGTAGTCAATTAATAATGCATAGTGGATCCTGAATCATTTACAGTTGACAAAAAAGTTATTAATATTATATTCATAGTAATTCATAAAGGATACTTTATTATTTTATTATTTTAGCAGTTGCTGTATAATACAAAGTATGTATAGAGCAGTAAAAGCCACTGAGTAATTCATAGTAGATACTGAATAATTTATTGGAGTTGAATTTTCAAATTAGTTGCTAATTCTTTTTGGTTATGGAATTCAGTAGTTAATGAATAATTGAGGAATATGTTGCTTAAAAATAAATCATTAATAGCTATTACTGGTTACTTCATAATGCATACTAAATAATTAATATAAATTTGCTTAATAACTCATATTGGACTCCACATAATTCATAATATTATGAATAGTATATAGTAGTTACTGAGTAATTCACAGTAGTTACTAAATTATTCATACTAGTTACTGAATAATTCATAATGCATACTAAATAAATTATAGAAATTTGCTTAATAATTCATACTGGATCCTACATAATTCATAATATTATGAATAGTATATAGTAGTTACTGAGTAAGTCACAGTAGGTACTAAATTTTTCATATTAGTTACTGAATAATTCACAATAGGTACTGTATCAGAAACTATTCATAGTAGTTTGTGAATAATTCATAATAAATGCTGGATAGTTAATGTTCAGGTCAATTGCTGCACTGACATGCTGTTACCCATCCCAGAGGAGAAACAGCGTCAGCGCAGAGCGAGTCTTGACATGTATGACCGCTGAGAAACTTAAGTATGGCTTTCGGTCACCGTACACACCTCTGAATATAACTGATTCAAATCAGCAGGAAATAGACCTTCCACAGGAGTGAAGTCACCTGCCCGCAGTGGAACCTCTGCTGGGAATATTCAGCTAATAATCAGAACATATTACAGCATAACTGTCATTTACTAACACTGTCAGAGCAGAGAGCAAGCAAGCGAGAGAGAGAGAGAGAGAGAGAGAGAGAGAGAGAGAGAGAGAGAGAGAGAGAGAGAGAGAGAGAGAGAGACAGAAAAAGAGAGTGAAAGAGAGAGAGAGAGATAGAGACAGAGAGAGAGAGAGAGAGAGAGAGAGGGAATGCGTGTCCACAATGCTGATAACTGACAGGCTGGGGAAGGAAGTGCTCTGAGTTTGCGACTATGTGTGTCTTCACACCTCCGGCTGTCATCAGCTCACGGTGGCCTATCAGATCAAAGCCTGAGCTGCATATGGCCCCGTCTAACTCCTGCTCTTCACATACAGCCAATAGGGCCAAATACAGTAACAGGATCTGGCTTAGTTCTACCTGCAGAACTTTCAGAATCTGTGTGATTACTGATGAGCTCAGTGATTTAAAAGCAGTTCTTAAATATAAATATGAATCTGCAGTGTGTGTAGTGTTTACAGCCTGACAGTAATAATAACTGTGGAGTGATTTTAATCCAGTATAAATCTGCAGTGTGTGTAGTGTTTACAGTCTGACAGTAATAATTGTGGAGTGATTTTAACCCAGTGTGAATCTGCAGTGTGTGTAGTGTATACAGTCTGACAGTAATAACTGTGGAGTGATTTTAATCCAGTATGAATCTGCAGTGTGTGTAGTGTTTACAGTCTGACAGTAAAACTGTGGAGTGATTTTAATCCAGTATGAATCTGCAGTGTGTGTAGTTTTTAAAGTCTGACAGTAATAATTGTGGAGTGATTTTAATCCAGTATGAATCTACAGTGTTTGTAGTGTTTGCAGTCTGACAGTAGTAACTGTGGAGTGATTTTAATCCAGTATGAATCTGCAGTGTGTGTAGTGTTTACAGTCTGACAGTAATAATAAGTGTGGAGTGATTTTAATACAGTATGAATCTGCAGTTTGTGTAGTGTTTACAGTCTGACAGTAATAACTGTGGAGTGATTTTAATCCAGTATGAATCTGCAGTGTGTGTAGTGTTTACAGTCTGACAGTAATAACTGTGGAGTGATTTTAATCCAGTATGAATCTGCAGTGTGTGTAGTGTTTACAGTCTGACAGTAATAACTGTGTAGTGATTTTAATCCAGTATGAGTCAAATCAAAGCCCGCTTATAGGCATAGACTTGCTCTGTGTTGTTATTGTTATTGATTGTGTCCTGTATTAAAACCAGAATGTGAAGATTCGGGATTTCATTGACGTAGTGCCGATATTTTTTAAATCCCTTATTAATTTAATTCTACACGTTCGTCTATAACCTCCTCGAATAAAACATATCAAGGGCTAATATGTAATTGACTCAATAATTATAATTAAAAAACATCAAATGAGCCCCATTAACTTCATTGTTCACTTCCGTGCAAATAATATCTAAATATTTCTGGTTAATTTGTACTCAGGTTTATTAATACCGGACTGCGAATTGCTTAACTAGGCCTGACAAATCTCAGATGAATTACGCTTTCTAAACATAATTAATGAGAGAGCGGTCCGTGTGAGCAGGACTGCTGTATACACTTCGCTCGCTGGAACGCAGGCCGTCTGCTGAAGCTGATGAATCCACATGTCTGCGCGCACAAATTAGGGAAACGCATGCGGGGATTGATTTAAAGTGGATGGCAGAACCGTGTGTGCGGACGAAAGCGAGAGATTTTCACAAGCGAGCGTAACCTGAGCCGTCTGCTGCCTCGGCTCCTGACATTTGCATTACTATGATGTTGAAAGAAAGATAAAAATTGAACTCTAATAATTAGCTTGCGCAAACTCCCGCTGGCCCCTGCGTCGGCGTGAACTCCTCAGTGTTGAGTGGTTTTTTATAAGGGCATGTCTGACTTGGCACAGTTCACTGAAGTAGAATCACTGGAGGCACCAGGTCAAAGGTCATGCTATTACGCTGTTGATTAAGCTCATAAGAGCTGTATGCAAAAAACAGGAACCGCAGGGGCGTTACATTTGGCTGCTTTGCAGAAAAACACCAGCTGCTTTCTAATCTGAATTCTGACCAATCAGACGTGTTTGGTTTGGGAGTTCGCTTCTTTTGTTGTGCACCAGAGCCACGAGGCTAAAGTCCATCAATCAATAATAAGGCCTATTACACACTCGTTTCCTTTCTGGCTTTGTATGATGTAGTACAGTAGTAGTTCAGTCACAAGGCTTTTTTCTGTTTGACTTGTTTTAGGCTTGACAATATTTCAATTTCAGCCTTGGGCTTTCAGAAATGTAGCTGGTGGTCTTCAGCAAGAGTTTGTTACACCAGAGAATAAATGTCTTACTAACCATCCAACCTGATTTGAAAGATTTACACAGTCAGTTGGTACTGGAGCCAGTGCGTGGATGGATACAGATTTATAGTAGTTACTGACTAATTCATAGTAGATACTGAATAATTAATATTAAATATTCAATTATTTATAGTAATTACTGAACTGTTTGTTGTGCTAAATAATTTATAGTGGATATTAAATAATTAACAGTAGGTACTGAACACCTCAACTGAATAATTCATAGTAGATATTCAATATTTTACAGTAGGTACTGAATACTTCTTAGTAATTACTGAATCATCTGTAGTAGATACATAACTCCCAGTAGGCACTGAACACCTCATAGTAATAACTGAATAATTCATAGTAGACATTTAATATTTCACAATAGGTACTGAATACTTAATAGTAGTTACTGAATCATCTGTAGTAGATACATAACCCCCAGTAAGCACTGAACACCTCATAGTAATAACTGAATAATTCATAGTAGATATTCAATATTTCACAGTAGATACTGAATACTTAATAGTAGTTACTGAAACATTTGTGGTAGATACATAATAACTCCCAGTAGGTACTGAATACTTCATAGTAATTATTAAATAATTCATAGTAGATACTCAAAAAATTACAGTAGGTACTAAATACTTAATAGTAGTTAGTGAATCATTTGTAATAGATACATAACTCCCAGTAGGCACTGAATACTTCTTAGTAATTACTGAATAATTTATAGTAGATATTCAATATTTCACACTAGGTACTGAATACTTAATAGTAGTTACTGAATCATTTGTGGTGGATACATAATAACTCCCAGAAGATACTGAATACTTCTTAGTAATTACTGAATCATTTGTGGTAGATATATAATAACTCCCAGTAGGTACTGAATACTTCATAGTAATTACTGAATCTTTTGTAGTAGATACTTTATAACTCACAGTAGGTACTGAACACCTCATAGTAATGACTGAATAATTTATGGTAGATACGTAATAACTCACAGTAGGTACTGATTACTTCTTAGTAATTACTGAGTAACTTATAGTAGATACTTAATAACTCACAGTAGGCACTGAACACTTAGTACATAGTAATAACTGAATAATTTATGGTAGGTACATAATAACTCACAGGAGGTATTGAATAATTCCCAGTAGATACTGCATAATTTATAGTAGATACTCAATAATTCACAGTAGGTACTGAACACTTCGTAGTAATTACTGAATCATTTATGGTAGATATTCAATAATTCACAGTAGGTACTGAACACTATGTAGTAATTACTGAATAATTCATGTTAGATACTCAGTAATTCATAGTAGCTACTGAACACCTCATAGTAATTAATGAATAATTTATGGTAGATACATAATAACTCACAGTAGGTACTGAATAATTCCCAGTAGATACTGCATAATTTATAGTGGATTCTCAATAATTCACAGTAGGTACTGAACACTTCATGTTAATTACTGAATAATTTATGGTAGATACTTAATAACTCACAGTAGGTACTGAATAATTTAGAGTAGATACTGAATAATTTATAGTAGGTACTCAATAATTCACAGTAGCTACTGAATACTTTATAGTAATTACTGAATAATTTATGGTAGATACATAATAACTCACAGTAGGTACTAAATAATTTACAGTAGATGCTGAATAATTTATGGTACATACTCAATAATTCACAATAGGTACTGAACACTTCATAGTTTACACTGAATAATTTATGGTAGATACTTAATCAGTCACATTAGGTACTGAATACTTCATAGTAATTACTGAATACTTTATAATAGTTACCAAAAAAAAATATAGCACAAGCTGAATACTTCACAGTACATACTGAATAATATATTTTTGAAACAAAACAATTAATAATAAAGAAAAATTGTACTAAATACTAAACCAAACACTTTAATACATACAAAGAACTTCAGAAGGATTGAAAGGAGTTTTGGCCTCAACAACACCCGACTGGGCATCAGTCTTGATTACGTCTTATTTTCATTTAGCTTCTTGACGAAACTTGACGAAGGTGGTTTTGACTACACGTCATCGCACAACTCATCTCATAGCTCAACCTCATGATAGCAGCAGCCTAAATAGTGTCTATATTTTGATCTAGGTTCTCTCCTTTCTTGACTCTGCTTAACTTTTACTCTTTCTTCTCCCACGACCCATCCGCACCTCCCCCTGTCTTTTCCCATTAAAACACAGCAATCCTTTCCTTTGGAAATAACAGCCCCATTTGCCTGACAATAGCCCTGAGTGACCCATGGTGTTCCTCCCAGCATGAAGCGCTGAGATGTGCCTGCGGGCTGCAGCTCCATTCACCAGCTCACAGTGCCATGTTCTTTAGACATTCATGACCTCAGAGCGGAGATCATGCCAGGAGAGCTGGTCTGTGTACTCGACAGATGTGTAGCTGAAAGTAAGCACTTTCTGGCATGCATGGTTGACAAAAAGGGGATGAATGTCTTGCTATGTGTTTGTTTTTATACATTATCAAGATAAGAGTAAAAAAAAAATCAGGCCTACAGGGACGTAACAATACTCCAGACTTTCTAGAGCAATATTAAAGAAGCCCTGTGTTCCGTTATAGTTTTAAAACTGAAAAAATAAAACTATTTCTTTGCTGTGGGTCCCAACAGTTTCCAACACAGCACAGTAGGAATTGCTGATTTCCATCTAATCTCACCTTAAACCAGATCTACTGATGATCCTGAAGGTGAAACCCAGAACCAAACAGTTCCAAAAAGTTTATTTTTTCACTGAAGGTTGAATGTTCAGTAAATGTATTATTATATAGTATTTTAATGGCAAACACTCGTATCACTATATTTAGTTTTTACAGTATGTTTTCAGTTTTTTCACATACATTGTTAATACCAGCTCTCCTGTACCTTCTTATTTGTACCTTGATCTATTTATCCTCGCTGTTCAAAGAAAAACATATATCATAACATAATAACCTTATAGGAGAGAACACAAGCATTCTTTGCTGTTAATGTAAGTGAATGTACAAAGGTTTTATTCCAAGGGAGCCTTTCTATTGGTCCATTCTCCAAAAATAAAAAAGGTTGAGGGAACGTCAATGAAACCAGACATGTTATTTCAAGTTATTTTGTGCATTTTTTTCTGGTACATTCTTAATAAAATTGACACATAATATAAAATAAATTATGTCAAATTATTTAAAAATGAAAAAAAAAAAACCCCTAAAAAAATACGAGGTTTGGTAATGAAATCAGTAGAATACTATCTATCTATCTATCTATCTATCTATCTATATATATATATATATATATATATATATATATATATATATATATATATATATATATATATATATATATATATATATATACTATCAGCTAAACGTTTTAGTATAGTATATTTAGTACACTATATATTTAATTATAAACTAATTTATTGAATAGACATTTAAAAATTAATTAAACAATTAAACAAAACACTTTACATATATACAACAAATACTTATTGCATTAATAGTATGTGGATTAACTTTTTTTTAAGCAAAGACGCACTTACTGACCAGATAAAGAGCTTTCTAATTGTATTTTATTTGATTACTACATATAGGTACTTACATTCACATAACACATATGTAATTAACATATATATGTAGACCAGTAGCAAACCATGACCCTTAAGCCTCGGCCCTCTCCCCCTTCTTTAACGCTTTTTTGCTCTTGCGAGTTGATAATATTCCTTTCGAGAGAAATATTTGCACTCGAGTTTTCAGAGGGGGTGGTTTTAACAGTTTGGGGGCGGGACCTGGGCTTCCATCGTGACTCAGCAAACTAGCTAGCAGTGGTAGCCTAGCACTGGCTAACTGTTCTCCAGCTAGCGTCGCCACAGCGGGCGGAAATGATCACACAGTTAAGCCCCGCCCACTTAGAGGGAAGATATGATTGATCAGTTTTACTGTCATTTGAAATTGTTATGGCGCTGAATTAGAACTGCCTGGCCCCCTCTGTACATGAACAGCGGGACCACCAATCACCAACATTCTGCAGAGACATCACAGTCCTTATAGAGGGAGACACAGACTCACAGGCTTCCACTTAACCCCTCACGCTCCAACACAGATTGAATAGACACGTTTGAATAATTTATTTGTCTAGATTTTTATAATTGTTTAGATGTGGATGGTCAAACTGTAAGTAGATAAAATAAAATTTGTGTGTTATAAATATTTTAGGCCCTCTGAGAAGGCGTAGAGGGCCATGACGGTTCCCCACCGATGTAGACAGTATACTAACATTATAGTCCATACTGATTTTCTTATATATGTGTCAATCTTATTACATATCCCTAAGTAATGTGTATATGGTACTGTTATGATTATGCATTAGTACTAGCATCCATATAACACATATGTAACAATGTTACTACATATAGTAACAAACATTTTGTAGGCTGGATTGTTTTTTTACATATAGGTACCTGTGTGTGCACTTATACATGTCATATTATATATTTTATATTTGTATATGGAGAGTAGAGTGAAGCACTGCTAGTACTACTCATTAGTTTGGCTTGTTTCCAATAGCTCAGACAGTTCTCACTCTGAAGGTGGTCCATTCTACAGAGCAAATAACCTAATAACACACACACACACACACACACACACACACACATATATATATATATATATATATATATATATATATATATATATATATATATATATATGTGTGTGTGTGTGTGCAATTGATATATATATATATATATATATATATATATATATATATATATATATATATATATATATATATATATATATCACATACAGTATGAATGTTAGGTTTATTAGTTGTGTAGAATAGACCACCTTTAGACTGAGAACTGTCTGTGCTATTGGCAAGAAGCCAAAGCGATGAGTGATCGGTACTCGCAGCGCCGCACTCTACTCTCCAGTCCTGCAGCTACTTGTGTTCTTCGATTTTTTTCCCTCTGTCTTTACATAAGTGGGGCTGCCATGCAGCTTGAGGGAGAGTGACTGATGTAAATATAGACAGAATAGTTCCCCGAAAAGCAGGCAGGAGAAAAAACAAAACATCCAGCCTTAATCACAGCCCGGCGTACCGAGCAGCCGCGCAGAAATAAACACGCTGCGCCGTGTCGGAGGGGTCAGCGGGAGTTGAAAGCGCGAGAGGTGAGTGTTGGTGAGTGCCTGAGGAGAAGAAGTTTGAGCTTGGTGAAGAAGTTTGGAGAATTCTGGGAGAATTTCCAGCAGATCCGGGCCCACGGAGCGTGTGTGTTCCTGCTGTTCCGGGGGCACGGAGGCCGCAGGCCGTGGACGTTCAGTACAACTCTGAGAAAAACAAAAAACCTCTTCTGGAGTTTTCTCCTGAGCCCTGTACTCATGCTTTTGTTTTCTTTACTGTTTCGTTTTTTTGTCTTTTCCATCGTTTTTCCCTGCAAACACTTCTCAAACTTTCTCAGTGTGTGGCTTTCAACCGACCTTTTCCTGTTCTCCAAACACAGCCCTGGAAAGAAAGTTCTGAAGTTGGAATTATTTTCAATGATATAAACTTTTGGAAAGTGTGCTGCTACACTGTACCTTTCAGGGTACAAATACAAATACAAAGTATAGAGTGTCATTCCACTGGTTTGAAACTCACCTGCAACAGTTGCAGGCATCTCAATTCTGTGAAACAAGTTTTATGGAACTGCCAATCATACAAGTCATACAGCATTACACAAGCAGATGTTGTATGGGTCTGGGTGAATTAGTCAGCTTCCTTAACTGCTGATAACTGATTTATATAGGCTCTGATTTTGAGGCCTACATAGATATTAATTTTCAAGCGCTTAGATAGATAGATAGATAGATGCCTTATATATGCTCTTCTCACCTTAGATCTTCTCTTCTCTTCTCTTCTCTTCTCTTCTCTTCTCTTCTCTTCTCTTCTCTTCTTGCCTTATCTCTGCTCTTCACACCTTAGATCTTCTCTTCTCACCTTAAATCTTCTCTTCTCCTCTCTGTTCTATTCTTGCCTTATATCTGCTCTTCTCACCTTAGATCTTCTCTTTTCTTCTCTTCTCTTCTCTTCTCTTCTCTTCTCTTCTTAGATATTTTCTTCTCTTCTCTTCTCTTCTCTTCTCTTCTCTTCTCTTCTTGCCTTATCTCTGCTCTTCTCACCTTAGATCTTCTCTTCTCACCTTAGATCTTCTCTTCTCTGCTCTTCTCACCTTAGGTCTTCTCTTCTCTACTTGCCTTATCTCTGCCCCTGTCACCTTAGATCTTCTCTTCTCACCTTAAATCTTCTCTTCTCCTCTCTGTTCTATTCTTGCCTTTTATCTGCTCTTCTCACCTTAGATCTTCTCTTCTCTTCTCTTCTCTTCTTTTCTCTTCTCTTCTCTTCGTGCCTTATCTCTGCTCTTCACACCTTAGATCTTCTCTTATGTTATCTTCTCTTATCTTCTCTGTTCTATTCTTGCCTTATATCTTCTCTTCTCTTCTCTTCTCTTCTTGCCTTATCTCTGCTTTTGCCTTGTATCTTTTCTTCTCTTCACCTAGAGTCCTCCATTTCATATTTTCTTTTCGCCTTAGGTCTTCTCTTCTCTTCTCTTCTCTTCTCTTCTCTTCTCTTCTCTTCTCTTCTCTTCTCTTCTCTAGTCCTCTATTCATATTCTCCTCTCACCTTAAACCTTCTCTTCTTAACTCTTCCCTTCTTTTCTCTTCTTGCCTTGACTTTTCTCTATTACCTTTTTTCTGCTTCTCTCTCCTGCTCTTTTTTCTTTTCATCCTCCCTTCCGTCTCCTCCTCTTTGCCTGATCTTGTCTCGTCTCGTCTCTTCTCCTCCACTCTTCAGTTCTTTTCGCTCCTATCTTCCTCTAACCTCTTATCTGTTCGTCCATTCATTTCTCTTTGCTTCTCTTCTCCTCTTTCTCTCATTTCATCTCATCTCCTCCATTCTCCTCTTCTTTTCATCCTTCCCCTTCTCCTCTCTTCACCTCTCCGGCACCCCCCTCCTCCTCCCCACCTCCTCCAATTATCATATCTCAACACTCCCCGACTCCAATAAAACGCTTCATGCAGATGATGTGTGGGCTGAGTGATATGCTGCTCTGGTGTGATTTGGAGAGAGGGAGAGAGAGAGAGAGAGAGAGGGAGGGAGAGAGAGAAAGAGAGAGCTCGTCAAATGTGCAATTAGAGGGGGCTTTTTCAGCGCTTTTCTGGCCTTTCACAGAATATGATATCACCCACGGAGAATTTCCTGCTGCCTGTATTTTTGGACACAGTGTACCCAGGAGAGTGTGGCAGACTCAAATGAGAAACAGAACGGACTTAGCTTTCTTTTATAAAAAAAATAAAATAATAAAAAATCGCGGCGCATAGACTCTTCTCCACACGCTGAACCGCATTTACAGTTCGCCGTCTGATACAGACAGCTTTAATAAGTAATCAGTGACGGCCTAGGGTGGAAAATGGCTCCATATCAAGGCCTTCGGAGAGCCACGCTTTGGCTGCTTTTCTGCCTCCGCGGCCTGATAGCACCCTAAAAATAGCTCCAGACGCAACAGCACATTTCGGAACGCATCAAGTACGTCTCTACACAAACATCTGGATTTGGATCATTCATATAAATCACAGATACCATGTTTTTTTTTCTGGCCGCGTGGAAAACTCATTAAAACTTCTTCTAACTACTTTTCGCTTTCGCAGCATTCGAATATGCCAACTGCCCACGTAGCGCAGACACTTCATGATCAACGGACCAACAGAAATGCTTTGAAATGACCGAACAGATTTGCCAGCGTGAAGAGCCCCTCCAGAAAGGTGGAGATGAGCATATCAGACATAAACAGTTTTAATTTACACATCAAGGTTCCTAAATCCCTTCCAGGTTAGATGTACAGTTCAAGGGAAATCCTTCAGCTGGTATACAACCAGTTAACCATTAAGGGTCTCTGAAGGCTAGAGTTTGGCTTTGTTCTAATGTCATGTGTGGTTTGAGTTACAGCTCCAATCCACTCACCTCTGGGTTATTGTCTCAGCAAGGCTGCCTACAGTGCGCCCAAGTCAGAAGCATATTTGCGAGTGTCTGTATCTCTGCTTCCATGAAGGCTAGGAATGCAATACAGGGCTTGTTGAGAAGGACACATCTTGCTCTAGTGACCTGTGGAGTTTGGCTTTGTTCTTAAATGGTTCCTAGGTTAGATGTACAGTTCAAGGGAAATCCTTCAGCTGGTATAAAACCAGTTAACCATTAAGGTTCTCTGAAGGCTAGCAATGAGTTTCTAATGAGTGTTCTAATGTCATGTGTGGTTTGAGAGGAGACATCATGCCCCAGAGTTACAGCTCTCCGGCTCTCCGGAAACTCTTTGGGTTAATGTCTCAACAAGGCCGCCTACAGATGCACATTTGCGATTGTCTATATCTCCGCTTCCCTGAAGGCTAGGAATGCAATACAGGGCTTGTTGAGAAGGACGCATCATGCTCCAGTGACCTGTGGAGATTGGCTTTGTTCTAACATCATGTGTGGTATTGATAGGAGGCATGATGCCCTACTAACTTGAAAATGTGAAGCTTGACACATTCACTGAGTAACAGTTCTCCAGCTCTTCCAAAACTCCACTCTGGGTAAGCGTCTCAGCAAGGCCGCCTATGGTGCACCTAAGTCAGTGTCCGGTTCTTAAATGGTTCCTATGTTAGATGTACAGTTCAAGGAAAATCCTTCAGCTGGTATACAACCAGTTAACCATTGAGGTTCTCTGAAGGCTAGCAATGAGTTTGGATTTGTTTGAATGTCATGTGTGGTTTGAGAGGAGACATCATGCCCTACTAACCTGAAAATGTGAAGTTTGTCACATTTATTGAGTTACAGCTCTCTGGGTTAACGTCTCAACAAGGCAGCCTACAGTGCACCTAAGTCAGATGCACATTGGCGCGTGTCTGTATCTCTGCTTCCCTGAAGGCTAGGAATGCAATCCAGGGCTCGTTGGAAAGGGCACATCATCCTCTAATGACCTGTGAAGCCATTAGATCAAATATTTAAAGCAATGTTGTTCATGCAAGCAAACGGACAAACAAAGCAATGAAGGAACGGACAAACAGGCAAGCAGATGGACAGACCGACGAACAAACTGACGGACAAGCAACATGCCAAGGACAATTCATTGAGTTACAACTCTCTAAATTTCTCTGGATCTCGAGCAGAGGTGAACATCTGAGCAGGGCCACCTAAGGTGCACCAAGATCGGATAGGATAGGCTCATTGGAAGGAACACACTGTGCTCTACCGACCTGTGGAGTTGAGTTTTTTCACTGATGTTTAAAGTCCGATTTAAAGTCGCTTGCTGCAAAGCATTTCCATCTCCTGTGGTTTCAACCATGATGTCATGAGTCACCGGTTAACATCAGCCTGCTGTCATGCAGAAACAAATGAGCATGTTTTTCTTCTCATTTAAAATCATCCACTAAAAGATACTTTAGGGAACCAAAGGTGGTTCTTCTGTGACATTGTGCAAAGAACCCTCGATAAGGACTTTAATTCTTAACAGTTTATAATTCTGTAATGCTTTCTTTATATTCAAACTTTATATGAAATAACTTAAACTGAGTACTTAGCACTAAGAGTTTAGTTTTAAGCGTTTATCTAATGCAGGCTGATTTGATTAGACTTGTTTTGTTATGGTGCTTCATATTATGTTCTCTCTCTCTCTCTGTCTCCCGTCTCTCTCTCTCTCTCTCTCTCTCTCTCTCTCTCTCTCTCTCTCTCTCTTATGCGACTGGATTGAATATGGAATCCACCCACTCATGTTCTTTCCTCTCTTGTCTGTGTCCTTTTACTCTTGTGCTGCAGGCCAGATTCACAGGTGCCGAAGACATTTATCAATTAGGGAACCTTAACAGCCCCTCCAATATTGTTTTTTCCATGAGGGTAGTTTAACCTTTAGAAGTCCAGAGAAATTGCTGTTCGACTATACGGTCTATGTGTGTTATTATATAGATTTGACAGCATAATAACATAAGTAGTTATATCGTTCTGCGAAGCTTTACTTTTACATACAAGTTAAAGCCTCAGAGAACGGCCATATTAAACATCTAGTATAGCTTGAATGAAAAATATAAGATATAAATATGATACAACATGGCTTCATCATTATCAACAGTGCTGATCTGTTCTAATCGGATACCTATGTAGGCGTGGCTCATGAGCAGCTTGATTGACAGCTCTCTGCCAAAACACTTCTAGCTCTGCTCCACCCTTCATACAGAACTAACATCATTATCCAGCTTTCATGTGATTCCAATTGAACCAAAGAGGTCCCAACAAATGGACAGTCAAGGCATGGAGGATTGGACGGACAGAAGTACAGATGGATGGACGAACGAACGGAAAAATGGATGGATGAAGCAGTGCACGAAGGAATGGACGGACAGACCTGTACAACAATGGACGCACCAATAAATAAATGCATGAAAGGATGAGAAGCAATGGATAAATGGACATGCAAATGGATGGACAGGTGGACAAACAAACAGATGGACAAAGCAACATGCAAAGGAATGGACTTGCAGATGGATGAATGGAAAACATGGTCTGGCCAAGCAACGCGCAAAGGAGTGGATGAGCAGACATGCAGATGGATGGATAGATGGGTAAACAGATGGATGGATGAAGCAACATGTGAATGAGAGATCAATGAAGAGCCAATGTATGTTGTATGGATAAAGACATGAAGGGACGTTGGTTATGCTGGTTGGCTTTAGCTTGCTGAGTTTCTCTGACTCTAAAACTGGTTTATGTGGGCGGGGCCAGAGACTTCAGCCTTTTAATTGGTCAGGGCAATGATTATAGAAGTCTTACCCAAGGTTTGGACCACCCAGTTTACATGGAGAGGACAGAAATATGGTAAAATACATGGACAAAAGTATTGGGATAATTGAGGTGTTGCTGCAGGTGTATATAATCAAGCAGTTCGCCATGCAGTCTGTCTTTATAAACAGTGAAAAAATAAAAAGTGTAATTCTAAAGAGCTCACTGAATTCCACCATGGTGCTGTAATAGGACGCCACTGTTACAAGTCAGTTTGTTACTAAGCAGGAGGTGAGATCACAAAAAGTGTCAGACCACCTAAAGTTATAGAGCGGGGTCTCCAAGTGCTAAGATGCATAGTGTGTAAAAGGCTGCAACAGTCTGCTGATCAATAACGGTCGAATTTCAAACCTCCTCTGGCTTTAACATCAGCACAAACACTGTGGAGCTTCAGGGCTGGGTTTCCATGATCAAGCAGCTGCATGCAAGCCTTACATCACCGAACACAATGCCGAGCGTTGGATAGAGTAAAACGCCACCCCTGGAGCAGTGGACACGTGCTCTGTGGAGTGATCAATCACACTTCTCTATCTGACAGTCAGGTGGTCGAGTCTGGGTTGGGAGAACACGAGGAGAACGTTACCTGCCTGACTGCACTGCGTCGACTGTAAGGTTTGGTGGAGGAAGGATGATGAATGCTATGGTGTTGTTTTTCAGGAGGGGATCGAGGACCCTCAGTTCCAGTGAAGGGTAATATCGATGTTTTAGACATTTTTAACAATTCTATGCTCCCAGTTTTGTGGGAACAGTTTGAGGAAGAACTATCTATGTACCAGCATGACTGACTGTGTCCCAGTGCACAAAACACATGTTCTGTGGAGTGACCAATTACGCTTCTCTATCTGGCAGTCAGGTGGTCAAGTCTGGGTTGGGAGAACACGAGGAGAACGTTACCTGCCTGACTGCACTGCGTCGACTGTAAGGTTTGGTGGAGGAGGAATGATGAATGCTAGGGGTTTGTTTTTCAGGAGTGGGTCGAGGACCCTCAGTTCCAGTGAAGGGTAATCTCAACAATTCTATGCTCCCAGTTTTGTGGGAACAGTTTGGGGAAGAACTTTCTATGTACCAGCATGACTGATTGTCCAAGGGCATAAGGGCTTGTTGAGTGAGTCCTGACCTCAACCACATCCAACACCTTTGGGATGAACTACAACAATTGTGAGAGTGTAAGCCAGACCCTCTCAACCAACATCAGTGTCTGACCTCACGAATGCTCTTGGGCAAACATGCCCAGAAACACAGTCTAAAATATTGTAGAAAGCTTAAGCTGAAGAGTGGAAGCTGTTAAAGCCACAAAAGGGGAATATATCTGAATAGGATGTTAGCGCCCCCTGTAATCTGTATATGTTTCAATACTTTTGTCCATATAGCCTATATAAGACATTTATTAGGCATTTATTATTAAGAGTGTGTACTTTTGAAGTATGCGATCGCAGCACACTGTGCTATCCCATGATTCAACTGGAGCTACGGAGTCGCTCTAAGGAGGAAAAACAGTGGATGTGTATGTATCTGTGTGTGTATATAGTGTTACTGCTGCTACAGAGGTTATTGGAGAGTCGGCTGTGTGTGTGTGTAGTGTTACTGCTACAGAGGTTATTGGAGAGTCGGCTGTGTGTGTGTAGTGTTACTGCTACTACAGAGGTTAGTGTAGAGTCGGCTGTGTGTGTGTAGTGTTACTGCTACTACAGAGGTTAGTGTAGAGTCGGCTGTGTGTGTGTAGTGTTACTGCTACAGAGGTTAGTGTAGAGTCGGCTGTGTGTGTGTATTGTTACTGCTGCTACAGAGGTTAGTGTAGAGTCGGCTGTGTGTGTGTAGTGTTACTGCTGCTACAGAGGTTAGTGTAGAGTCGGCTGTGTGTTTATAGTGTTACTGCTGCTACAGAGGTTAGTGTAGAGTCGGCTGTGTGTGTGTGTAGCTGTTACAGAGGTTAGTGTAGAGTCGGCTGTGCGTGTGTGGTGTTACTGCTGCTACAGAGGTGAAGTGTGGCTAGCCCAACCAAGAGCGTTGAAGACAGTCCTCTGTTCTCAGTGTTACATGAGCAGGTCAGATGTGGGAGATGATGACTGCCTGTCATCTAAGGTAAAACCATTAGCTCTAGCATTAGCTCATCTAAATGACTCTAGCAGTTAATAATGTTTACAGATGGACTGCATTGGTGGCTCAGCTTTGTTGGATAGAAGACTTAGATGGTGGCATGCATAGGAGCCTGCGTGTTATAGACTCATAGACTTGTATCTGTTTCATTAGAAGTTAAAACACAAGGAAGACAAACTCTTTAAAAGCCCTCGCTTCATGTATTAAACACTTGATTTGACTCGAAGCCCATGAATGAGATCAGCTCTAGGAGTAAATTCACACTGGATAAGAAAAACTGACCGCAGATCAGTGCAATGTGAAGCGAGCATGTCCAGGCATGGCTGAAAGAGCAGGTGCCATAGCATAGCTGAGATATCGCCACCCCCCCGCTCCCTCCCTCCCTTCCCCAACAGCAAGCGGCCTTCAGCTCCAGTAGCTTTCTTTCATTACTGGAGCTTTGTGCATCTGCCAAAACATTCCCAGCCCTCGTCCCACACCTCATCTATCAGCTCCGTATAGAACAGCCGCTCCGCTCCGTACGTGGCTCATGTCAGTGAGGATGTTACGTGACTGTCTACCTGCCGTGTTGTAGTGAGCGCCGAGCATGGGACTGGATAAGCGGCTGATTTAGATGAATGTGAACTGGGGATAAGCTATAAAGCTGTCTTCTCATTTGGTTAATGAATGGATAGCATAGCGAGAGGGAGGCTGGTTTGCAGACTCTGGTTGTGGATTGAAAACTATGACCAGCTTCAAATGAGCAATAATAATAATAATAATAATAGTAATATCTATCGTGCTGACTTTTACATTGTATGAACGTGTCACAATGATTGGACCAATGGAAATGGACCACGTACCTTTGAATAACATCAGGATGAACTATGTCTGTTAGAGGCCTTAATATAAAACCATAGTAACATATATTCCAGCTTGTGTTTGTCAGCTTTATTTAGTGTCAGTATATGCCAGTCCTGGCATAGATATTCCAGATATTCCTCACGGAGACATGAGGAATGGAGGCACCTCAAGCTACTTGATTGAAAGCAAAACGAACTAAAAAATAATAAATAAAATACAAATTTTAAATAAACATTTAATATAGATACATAACAAATAAATGTAAATAAAAGAATATAAAATAAAATACCTTAAAAAAAATTAAAATACTAATAACAAATAATAATTTTATTTTTTCACAATAAAAACAATAAAATTATAGAATATAAAATAAACATAAAATACATAAAAATAAACAAATAAGATCAAAATTAAAATCTCAATAGAAAAATAAACTCTGATAAATCTAATAAAAATAAATCTGCTGAAAGCAGATTTTCCCAGTTCACTAAAAACTCTCGGTACCTGACAGGTGATCCAGACACTAGAGCGAGTCTGATAATTATTGTTATTTATTAAAATCAAGGAAGAAATGTAAGCTGGCAAATGGCCAGACAGTGATTTATAGATAAAAATAAGCCATTGTGATTCTCTTGATGCAGCTAGTGAGGACCAACCAGCTCTATCATAGAGTCTGCAGTGGTGAGTACTGTAAGGGTCACCAGTTATAAACCTTAGAGCAGAGTGATAGATTGAATCTAGTGGTTTGAGGGCACTGGCGGACGCTTTATTTTAGATTACGTAACCATAGTCCAGGACTGCAAGTATGGTTGCCTCCACTATTCTTCTCTTAGCGTACAGGGGTAGACAGGATTTACTCTGATAAAGGAATCTGAGCTTCTGTCTGCACTTAATGGCGAGTTTGCTTATATGGGATTTAAAGGAGAGTTTCATTCAGCCAGATGCCGAGGTACTAGATCCTGTCAGGGTAGTAATATTTATGGAATCCAAAACACTATCTGAAAATCTGGAAAACAGCATGAATTTGGTTTTATTGGCATTTAAATCAACTTAAGTTTATATAGAGCAGTCTGTAAAGTGTTAAAAGAATGTTGAAGTTTATCTAGTGCAGCGTGAGCTGAATCTGCTGAGCAGTATAAGATAAAATCATCTGCATAAAGGTGTCATTTAGAGTCTAAGGTAGAGACGGCGAGGTCATTGATAAAAATATTAAATAAAACTGGGCCCAGGATTGGATTGGCTTCCATCAGCACAATTACTACAACGCATTAACCGAGTTGAACATATTGGGAAACAATAAATATAGCTGTCTGTTGGTGGTGTACACAGCCCTGAATCTGCAAATGGGACTTAAACAAAGTGCCTTCCAGCCAATCAGGGGACATTAATGCACAGTTCAGGGGAATGGGAGGGGCTATGTGCTGAACTCCATGAATTGTCAAGAAGAAGAGATTGAATTTTCCCATTCCACCGTAAACGCAACAGCCAACAGCAGCTGCCTGAGGCATCAATACATCTGCTGAGTCGTTAGAGTCATTACACCATGTTAAGACTTACAAGTGTTACCAGCCGGGGTTCCCTTTAAGGTAGGTTTTCGAAATTCAAACAAGAAGCTGGCGAATAAGATGCTGACTTCAGCTTCGTGGTCAGCACAAGCGTTTAGGTGTTTGCCAACTGTTGTTGGACGCCACCATCAAAAAGAAGCCATATCCACTCAGGTGTAGCCAACAAGAGATCCAGTGATTAGCTCTTGAAGCTGTGAGCGATGATGGTGGTGGGTGGGCTTGGGGTAGCAGTTTCTGGGATTGGTGGGAGCTCCAGATACCCAAATGCATGACCACAAGAAATGAAAAAGTCTGTTTTTTCCATAAGTTTGTCACCTTTAATCTAATGTGTAGGACCTTCAGTTATCTTAGCAAATAGGAGAGCTCGCCTGGCTTTGGCTACCATACCAAAAGAAACGAGTTCCAGCGTTCATATATTTGCGGTATGGCTGCTTTGATTGTTATTGACAGGCTAGCGATAATTATATTGGGCTGGAGCTTATGTGGAACGCCAACCTCGGGGCAGATATGTCCACTCTGAACCTCTGACTGACACACATAGTTTGGCAGCTGGAGCAGGCTGAAGAGCAGCCGTGTGCCAGAAATGCACATGACAGCTCAGCTTTTCTCCTGTGACCGTCACGGCCTAAAATTAACAGTGCGTTGGGCAGGAGTCCGTGCGCAAGTCATGGGGCAGCCGTGAGTTAGCGGTGTGTGTGTGTATGTGTGTGTGTGAGTGCACGAGAGAATAGGAGAGAAGGTTTCATGTTGCGTTTCTTCTTTAAGGTTTGATGTGTCATCCTTTCACTGCTGTCGCTGTCCGGTCGTTGGTAGGAACGTCCCAATCACCTGGACCGTGATACTTGGATTGGCTTCCATTGAACAAACTGGGAAACAATAAATATAGCTGTCTGTTGGTGGTACACAGCCCTGAATCCGCAAATGGGACGTAAACAAAGTGCCTTCCAGCCAATCAGGTCTTGCTTGTGCACAGGACAGGGGAATGGGAGGGGCTATGTGCTGAACTCATTGTCAAGAAGGTAAAATGGCAGAGAAACAGCCAAATCAGGAAAGGGTGAAGGTCTTGATTACGTTAGTGGAGAGTTTCAACGGTGGAGAGACCTCAGAGTTGACAAGGATGAAGTATTTGCTTGTTTCTTGTTTGAATTCTCTTACTTTAGCTTTTAAAAAATGATTCAAATCATTAAAAAAATAATTTAAGAATTGAATCTTTTTCTGTTTATTACTTTTGTTCTCCTGAGCCGGTCAGTACCAACAAATTCAAACCGTTTGAGAAGCAGCATCAGTCATGTGGAACTGCCTCACAGTTTCTTAGTCAAGCTAATCTATAGTCACTTTTCTTGTCGAGTACCAGGAGGAAACGCAACACCTAAGAACCTCTCCACTCTGGCTTTGATTCCACCTTCCAGGTCTAAGCATTCATGGAAACATCCATGAATGAAGACGGCTACATTTGCAGGACACGGTGCCTCAGGTCAGGTCTTTCAATACCAGACGCTCCATCTGCCTTGCCTGGCTGGGGTTTCATTGAGTGGGTTGGCCTCTCTATGGACGATGGCCTTTGACCTCAGCAAAGCAACATTCAGGTTGATGGAAATTCTAAAGCTTCCAGGTCTCAGAGTGGAGAGGTACGGGCTGTTCTGCAGCTGTGCAAGTGAGCGAGAGAAAAGGCAGGGAAATCGGAACACAGCTCGAGCTGACCTCCTGTGACCTGCCGGGCCTACAGAAAGATTTAGTTGGTCAGACTTGGAGGTAGACTTTAAAGTACACGTTACTGCCTTATGTAGGTATTTATTTATTTGTTGTTTAAAAACCTTTTTACAGAAGAAGGAAAAACATACTTTACATTTAATTAATAACTTTATAATAATAATCATGAAATTCAAGGAAAATGTGTTTTCATAAAAATCAGTTTTCTCTCAGTTTTAACTTCCACCATCGATGCCCCCCTTTTGGGTTTCCGTAGTTACTACAAGTTCACTTTGGTGGCGATCCATAGGTCCCCACCAACGTCAAGACCAAATGTTCGCCCTTCATGTGAACCCCCTGAAACTACCTGGTCCTAAGAATATGGCTGAACTGAAGCAGTCCTGTAAGGTCCAAAATTCCTCCTGAACATTGAGCAGGTCTGATCAGCAGCTACCATAAACACTTGTTGGAGGTTATTGCTGCCAAAGGAGGTTTAACCAGATATTAAAACCAAGGGTTCACTTACTTTTTCCACCAGCACTGTGAATGTTTAATGGATGTGTCCAGTACATACATGAAATATTATAACTGTGTGTGTGGTATTAGCTCAAGCACATTGAGTTTGTCTATACTTGGGACTCAGATGTAGATCAGATCACATTTTATGACCAATTAATGCAGAAAATCTGGTCATTTTAAAAGGTTCACATACTTTCTCTTGAAACTATATGTGCCAAAGTGTTTGTTTAACTCTCGTCAAGGAAGCTGAGTAATTTTTGTAAATATTACTCAATACCTGTTTTGTTTAATAAGTAAAGGTGATGGAGTTAAATAAATCTATACAATAACTGGGGGACATGTTTTTTCTTATAGATAGATTTCAGGTAGATTTCTTGTTATGTATTTTTGTAATTTTGTTGATTAAATTGTTGTAATGGTACCTTATTATTAATATCCATTATTAACATTATTATTATTATTACTACTACTACTCCTGCTACTACTACTATTATTACCTTTATAGCTATATATGGCATGTAATTTATAAGACCTATCTAGTTGAATTAATTTACCCTTAGATGTTAGTGGGCGGATATATATATATATTTGAGGGTCTATTTAACTATATTTCTTATAGATAGATTTCTTATAGATAACAAGGTAGATTTCTTGTTATGTGTTTTTGTAATTTTGTTGATTAAATTGTTGTAATGTTACCTTATTATTAATATCCATTATTAACATTATTATTATTATTATTATTATTATTATTACTACTATTACTATTACTATATATATATATATATATATATATATATATATATATATATATATATATATATATATATATATATATATATATATATATTTGAGGGTCTATTTAACTTAAATTGCACTGAAGCCCAAAAGACTCCGTTCACCCCACTTACCCCATGTCCTGTGTCCTGACAGGATATAAAAACAAGCCTGTGTGTGTAGGTGTGTGAGTCAGAGAGCTTACACATTGCCTCCTTTTATCAAAACTCACTCCGTCTGCAGACACTCTCCCCCTTTCCGGAGCACATCATTTACTCAGAGTCTTTTAAGTGTGTCACCTGAGATGTAAGCTGGCGGTGACCTGGCCGTACGCTGGCTTTGATCTGTTGCCGGGCTCGCACCTCCTCGTGGCTGTAAGGCTGGGGGTCACTCGCCGGTTTTTATGAACTAGCGCGCCGAGCTCCTCCTTCCTCATATGAACCCTATTAGGGCCGCTGTTTATTCTCCAGGACGTTTGCGAGAGTGCTGGACTTTTTGTGCTAATAAAATCAGATCTAACACATTCCACCTTAAATCACGCCGGCCTTTGTTATTAACCCACCTCTGGTGCCCTATTGTGTACACGTCTTGCAGTGCCCCCTTATATATTTATTTCTGGCCCACAGCTCGTTGGATCTAATGGAGTTTAGTGTATGTTTATGTATAATTGATGTACTTCTCAATGTCAGTCTTCAACCTTGTTGAAAGAACATACTTCTAATGTAAGGGTTAATGAATCGCATGGCCACCGCACATGCTATTAAATGTTTGATTGCATGATAATTATAATAATGGATTAAAGAACAGCTGGAGAATGTGTGGTCACCTGCACAGATCCAGGGTTTATAGTCTGTTTAAGGTGTTGTAGTCAGTCTAGGTGACCGTGACCTTTTGACCTCAGCTGTGGAGGGCCAGGCGGCTCTGTGGTTAATGAGGATGTAGGAGCTGAACCGCTCGGTGACTCGTAACCTCGTTCGACCTTCCAGATTCTCCGGCTTCTTTGATCCCGGCCGTTAAAGCGAATGGCCGTGTGCTGGAATCTCCCACTCCACCTCATACTAATCACGGTCGACAGTTCGGATATTTACGTTCACACAAGTGTAAAGCTGGAGCTGCAGTGTGTGATTATTTTATATAGGCCTGTGCATAAGATGGAGAGACCACCCTTTGCTTATTTATTGTGTAGTCAAAATGGTCATTTAAGCCATTCCTCAGGGGGTCTTCACCTGCGCGAGAAAGGAGAACGTCAAAGGAAAGTAAACTGGACTATAGAGGACATAGTACGACCATACAAAGCATAGTCCAGAACTTAAGGCCTTTATGTTTGAGAGAGAGGACCACACCAAGCTTCTCTCTAGCTTCAGATCTGAAAACATCCAGAAGTGTTTCTGTCCAGCCTTCCATCATGAGGAGACACCTCAGTGCTATGGGTCTGAAAGGATGTGTAGTCAAGTTTATTTTTTTTACAACAGTGTTTTGAAAACAGACAGTTACAACATATATATCACCCTGTGAGCAAGCCAGAGGCAACAGTGGCAAGAACAACTCCCTCAGACTGGAGGAAGAAACTTTGAGAGGAACCAAACTCAACAAGGGGAGACCCATCCTCCTCTGGTCAAACAGTATTTACAGTTTAATAAACTAAACACCAAAGAAAAGAGTCTCTGTTTGAAATCTGGATAGCAAAGCTTTAGAAGCTGCACAGATAGAGGCAGTCTCTGACTGAGGCAGTCTCTGACTGAGTCTTTATGTAAAGTGGGCGTGAGCTGAAACAGTCCCATCCTATCTCAGTGCTGGTGCATGTGGATGGTGCACAGTGATGTAACAGAGGGTGTAGCAGCTGACACAGATGGACAGGAGAGCAGGCTGGTGATAGTGAGGAGAAGGCCCTGATGGTCAGTCCTCCAACAGCGTTCAACAGATGGGAGGACTGTCATTACCTGTAGCTGTTCAAGAAGGAGATACAGACAAAACCAAGATCAAACCAAGAAGCTGCTGTTATTCTCAGGACCAAGGATTGACCACCCCAGAGTCCAAACCAAACACATGACTGAACCTAGTTTGGGGTTATTTGGATGCTGAGAAGCAGAAAACCAGCCAAACCAACTACAACGACTTATGGAAATGTGTCTCCTGAAAAGAATGGTAGCTGTAATAAAGGTGAACAGGGTCAAAAATTGAAGGCGTCACAGAATAGAAAACTTAGTTTTACGTTGTAATAGCTGAATGGAGAGTTCGGTACCGTGAACCTCCGTGAACCTTAGTTTATCAAACAATGAACAACACAGAGCAGCTTCAGCTCAGCGTTCAACACTGAAGAGACTGAAGAGACGAGCAGCTCCACCTTCATTAGCACCACAAGCTCCAACAGTGACTGTAAGAAGCAGCCATGCTGTGTGAGTGGATCACTGTGTGCTGGTTGAAGCAGATCATCTTAAACTGAAAGTTTCACAGAGACACCTTTAATCTACTTTGTGTTTGATGTCCAGATGAAAGTGAGTAGCTAGAAGTACAGGTAACGTTAGATACTAGAAACTCCAAGTAACTAGCGTCGTTAACTAAATAGTATGAGAGTGGAGCTTATTTACACAGAGGTTTTTTCATTATGTAGCATCTGGTTGGGCATAGTCACATACCTTCTATGTAGAACATCAGAGGACAATTCAAATACTAGGTATTCTGAGTCACCTTTAAATATCGTTTTAACTGGAAATTAAACCAATGCAATATTTTGGGTTTGGGTACACCTATCCAGGTTTGTCTTATTTGTACTATTTTAATGGTAATAATATTAGTGAATAATGGTGAAGGGTTCAAAACTATATAATAAGAGGTATGCAATTATTCCTGGAGCAGAATGAAACATTTGGTTGTGTTTAAAAAATGTTTAGAGGGTCTTTTAGAAATGAGCTCATTTGCTCTGATGCAGGTTTACATAATTTGAACATTCTAACCAGCAGCTTCATTAGAAGGAGCCACATGAGCTGCTTCTCTAACAGGACTGAAGAAGATAGTGTCCATGCTGAGATCTTGCTCTGATAGACAGGTTTTGGGTGTCTTATACATGGTTTTAAATAATATGCACAGTCATTTATTTATTTTTTAATGTAAAACTTTGTTGCAGACTTAAACCCATCTTTCAACACATTTGAATCAAAATATCTTTATGATTTTAAAAATATAGATTCAGTTAGGTGTACCCAAACATCTGACTGCTAGTGTATACATACTGAATGTACATATGTGTGTGTGTGTATGGTGGGCCTCAAAGTGGCCTGGCGGTGGCTGTTTGGGAGATATGCATGGTCCAGTAGTTAAAGGGCCAAACTACTGGCGTAAACAAAACAAACGGATAAAAAACAAAACAAACGAGGAAAATCAAAACACGCAGACGTGTCCAGTAAACATGCAGTGGAGTGGCCCAGGACACGGCTGTCTATAAATAAGCCTTAATAGGCCTGGCGCAGTCTGCTCCCGAGCAAGCCGAAGCAGGGTTTGCAGAGAGGCAGGTAAACAACAACACAAACATTACTCACATTAGAGCTTTAGTAACAATCTGAGCTGTGATTGGTAATAGCAAAGGCTTGCTGAGCACTAAGGCCTGCTTACAGAACGTTGCATAGTTTCTTAAAGGATCCACTGAATTAAATTATTTTCGGCACGCTTGCTTAGCACGCTTAGCGTCAACTCATTCTCACTGCATAGACAAACACAGCCACACACTCACATGTCCACATAACTTCAGGCCTAGTTTTATGTCCTTGACGGAGTAAATTTCCGGAACGAGGCCTGGGTGGGTTTCTGGAAAAGAGCGTCTGGTTGGCCTGAGTCTGCTCTCAGCCTAGCGAGACGCACATGTGGCTCCGATCATGTGGCGGTAAAAGTCATCGCCTGCTGTAACAACTTCATTGTGAAAAAGCTTGTCCAGCGCCCATAAACAGAGCTAAGGGTCAGAAGACATTACTGCAGGTTCTCACTAAAGGCCTGCAGCTTGTGGCAGCCTATGATCTCCTCACTAAGCACATGACCCAATAAGAACCATTGGCTTACCTCACAGTACTGGGACGAATGCTCATCTCATATAGTAAGCACGTATGTTTATTCATATCTCTGTAATAAAACCCATTTAGTTGATAATTGGGATCAATTCAACTAGGCTTAGACCTGTTTTATCTAAACATCACTTCAATTGGTTCCTTCCAGAAATGTAAAGTGTAGGAGATCATAAAAGATCCCAAACGAACATCTGAGGAACTACAGGCCTCGCCTGCCTTTGATAAGACCGACGTTCAATCCTTAGACTAAGACTGGGCAAAAAAACACTGCCAACCATGTGAAACATAAAGACTCGCCTCACATTTATGATGCGACACCTTGACCCGCCAAGCCTTTTGGAACGATATCCTATACCTTATCCAGAATAAGAATGTGAAGCCAGCAGTGAAGCATGGTGGTGGTAGTGGGATTGTGTTTAGATGCTTTGCTTATGTAGGGCCTCTGTGACTCGTCTTAGTTGTTGGAACCATGAATCCTGCTGCGTTTCAGAAAACCTTGCAGGAACATGTTGGTCCATGAGTCTAGGTGTGATAAGTCTATGTTATGGGTTTTAAGTGATCAAGTCAAGGAGAACCGCATTGAAATGGTGTGGCAGGGTCTTTCATGACGTCACTGTCCAAACATGACAGCTGTTCCGCGTGATTTTGCGTGAAAATTTTATGATGAATGCACCAATGAAAATGCTCCAAAACTCATTAGTTTGAAAATAATTTCGGTTCCATTGACTTGCATTGAAAGTAAAGACTCTTTTGTGTCTCTCCTGTACAGGTGCCATTTTGGAGGTACTTTCAAGCAGTTCTCAAAAGTTTGCTGATGTGGCAGAACATCAGTAAACTCCAGTTAGGATCCACTGAATTGGAGATGTTGGTGCTGAAGCTCAAGGGCCCCATTGCTTTTTCACACTATAGAACTATGAAAGCTTATATTGCAGCTAGCTCAATACTGCAACAGTTGCAGCTGAGCTTCAAGAAATGTGCAGGATGCTTTAGCTTGTTGGTTTTAATAAAATTAAGTCTGTAAAATGTACAGTGTAAAGCCAGCCGTAGATTAAAGCCACCACTGTTGTCATATAGCAGCTGTTTCTATTCAATTACATGGGTTGAGCCCTTTTCAACCCATTGCATTGCATGGTTCGAATAAACTGCTTCATAATAATAATTATAAAACAGGGCTTTTAAGATGTGGACAGGAAAAGAACAACAGGCTATGGTTCAGGTTTTATGAGGCCTCTGCATGACGGCTGTAGAAGTTGAGCAGCATATGAAAACGAAGATTTTTGGTGCTGAGCTGGATGTCTCATTAAACAGAGGGAGAGGGAAAATGAACATTTGTCTTCATTATTATGCCTCGCCATCAGAGCCACGCAAAATTCATTTTGTAAGACAAAGAGAACGATCCATTCGGCGCAAAGTGGGGCGGATAATGATGAGCAAATCGCTCGCAAATTTCTTCAGATCTCTTTTTTTTGATGTTTGAAAGCAGGGCTACGATTTCAACCACACGTTGGACACGGCTAGAGATTAAAACAATTATGGAGTTTGCAGAGATAATGCTTTCAGCCTTTGTTTGAGTTTTACCACAGAGCTTGAGTAGAGTTCATAGAGTTGTTGGTCTTCTTGATATGAAATCAGACGCATAGAAAATTTACATTTTCCATTTACATACTGATATATAATAGCACATAAATGGTTCTTAACTTGGAAGCATGGTCCTGGGGAGCATCCCTAATTGGTGTAGACCCAATCAATAGATTAACTAACCATCATAAAGGCTCATCTCATTTACAAACTATTATCTCCTTTGAAGACACACCCACTCAAAGGCTGCTCACGGTTCTATGAGTGGCCTTTAAGCCGCAAGAGGCTGTGCATTACAGTGATTCTCTCCCAAGCAAGGGTTGAAAGACCCACCCACTCAAAGTTCTTTACAGAACTACTAATGGGCTAAACATTTAGCCTTGGAGGGCCAATGGTTTTGGTGTGCCAAGGCCAGATGTATAGAAAGTGGGGAGCTTTCAGAATTAAAAATATGAAAAAATGAAAAATAAATATTAATAAATGACTAAATGACTCAAAGCAGTTATAAATACATTTGTCTCCTCTCAAAATATGTGTTCTTAACCACCAATTAGGTTTTAAATTAAGGAAAAAAGAAACATCTTCTGCTCTGAAAGTGCTGAAACCACGTCCAATCACGAGAAAGGCACGTCAAATATCACATAACAGAACATCTAGCAGCTTTAGTGGACTTGTACAGCCATACATGTCAAATGACACTGACCTACCCGAGAATCAACCTAGTCTGAAACAGAATGGTCATCTTGCCCCCCCATTTCTGTGAGGTGTAGCTAGCGTGAGCTAACATAGAAGTAGTAGCCTGTTAGCCCTGTTTCGGAAGTGGCCAGGCTCAATAGTATTGAATGAATGTTGTCTCTGTGTTGTAGCACTAAACTTTCTCTCTCTCTCTCTTTTTCTCTCGAGCTGTTGTTGGTTTAGATGCCTGAGGTTTTCTGGCTTCCTCAGTTTTCTCAGGACGTGTTGAAAAAAGACCCATGAGGTCAGTTTTTGGTCAACCCAAGATCAAGTTCCAACGCAGTAGCCATTTTTGATGGTGGACAGGAGTTAGCATGGGCGCTATGGCCAGTCGGTGACAACATGTGTTAAAATGGTGCCTATTAAAGCAGCATTAGAAGATAATTTGTTTTATTTGCTCTTGGGCTCCCCCTACAGTTGTAGAGGGCAATGCACTTCAATGCACTTCTAAACCATCGTAAATACAAATGTAGCCCCATTCATTTGTTGAAATGCTGAGGCTACGGAATCCGACTCCCCTTTTGAGAGTGCTCTTGCACACATGTAGGTATACGAATGCTATAGATTACACCCACAATTTCTGCAAGGCGTAGCTAGCGTAAGCTAACAAAGAAGTAGTAGCCTTTTAGCCCTGTTTCGTAAGCGGCCAGGCGGGATAATGCAATGCCCAGAGACAATACAGTGGTCGTGAAGGCTGGCAGACTTGGCAGCTCAAAGCACCACGTTGCTGATGGCTCTGTTGGCCTAGCAGAGGTTAGCGCAGCTGGCACTGTCTGAAGATGGCTAATAAGGAGCCAGGAGGGGCTCCTCCTTTGAAATGTAGCCACTGGGCACTGACCTATGTGAAGCTAATAGTGTTCCAACTGGCTCTGGTTGTTAAGTGGTCTGGGTCTTTCACTTCGTTAAGGCTTGTGTTGAGATGCCAGTTCAGAAATATCCTGCAGTCAGCAGCTTCACTGCTCTCATGCCGCTGGAGCGTGGGGTAGCTCATGCCAGCTTTAAACGTGAGGTCAGTGATGAGAGCAGTGAAAAGCAATGATAACCTTATATACTGCAATTAAACAGCTTTAGTATAATGTGTTGTTATGGTAACAGACGGTTTGGGTTAGCTAACGTTTATATTAACTTTAGTCAGAAAGCACTCTGAAACGTAAAGTTACATTACTCTCCGGCCACGCCCCCAACTGCAGACTGCTACTACACTACATACGTAAAGTAATAAAATCTAATAAATAAATAAATGAATAAATAAAAGGACGCCATCGTTAGAAGTGCTGTCAGTAGTACAGTATGTTCCAAAGAGTGCTGTTTGGGACACAGCCTTACTGTCTAACATTAATGTTAGTCTTGCCTAGTCAGGTAACCTTAACATACATCAAATAATATATATTTTAGTTATATGTTGTGATAAGGTAGGTCATCCCAACCTATCACCATCCTTCTAGAGGCATCTGCCAAAGACACTTTCTGCAAAAAAAAGATAAAAAAGACCCATAATGGACTGGGAACTGGCACTTACCTGTAATCTTAAGGAGTGGCAGTGCGCGGGCCATCCAGCTTTTATAGTCTGCACAGGGCTTGGGAAAATCGCTGGTGCAGGGGAGATCCAGTGTACCTGGGGGAAAAAATATAATATGTATTGTAGCATTTTATGAAGTAACAGAAGTACTGTACTTACTTGTAACGTCTGAAGACAATAGGATGCTATAAAATATTAAAACATGTACACATGTGGCTGTTTCTGTTAAGTTTTGTGTAAGATCTACCCTGTGCTGTGTTTATATCCTTTGTGGTTTAGTCCAGACTGGCTAACAGGTTATATTGCACGAGTCATTTCATATGTAATTTAAAAGTTTTCTAACAACAGTACTATGTAATGTGGAGTATCTAGTTTAGTGTGTAAAGTGATCTTTAATTGGATTTATCTAATAATAATCAGACATAATGTTGTATTTTATTTATTTATTTGCAATTAACTGTAATTCTACAAATGTTGTTCTACATCACTATACATACAGTGATTTACTACCTTACCTACAGTGGAATCATCAATATTTTAGGGGATAGGGTGAGCTATGATTCATATTAGCAAATGTGTGTCCCCCCCAATATCAAACCCGCTCCTACGTCCTTGTCAATAATAGAGCGTCTGTTTACAGTGGTATGATTCTTCTCCTTTTTTATGATGGTCTCATCACGTTTACAGAGAAACAGAGAAACCAGGTTTAGTCCTGACAAATGAGCTCAAACTGCTGTTAAAGTATCTGGTGAAACCCAGTCGATGGCCTATAGACGCTGGCAGTACTAAGAAGGCCCCCTGCGGTTCTACTGCAATGCATTTATTTATTTTTTTGCTCAGGTTCATCTTTTCTGGGCTCCTGGAGTCATTATTTATTTTGGGTAATTGCACCTTTGGTGCGCGGTCTCAGGCTCCTCTGCCCACTTCTGGTTCTGGTTTGTCGTTACATCATTCGGCAGCGCTCAGCGATGTGCAGGAATGTTGTTTATTTATTTATTTATTTACCAACGGCTTCATCTCTGAATGTCAGAGCATTAATGCCAGCTGCCAGACTCGCAGCACTGATCAATGGGGGTCCAGCGGCCGGGCCTTTTGCACCGACTGCAAACAGCTCGATAGTATTGAATGAATGTTGTCTCTGTGTTGTAGCACTAAACTTTCTCTCTCTCTCTCTCTCTCTCTCTGTCTCTCTCTCTCTCTCTCTCACATTCCCACAATCACATACAGACACATATGCAGAGCCCGCTGTGACAGACAGTCTGAGCTCCAGTCGAGCTGTTGTTGGTTTAGAGGCCTGAGGTTTTCTGGCTCCCTCTGTTTTCTCAGGACGTGTTGAATAAAGACCCATGAGGTCAGTTTTTGGTTAGGCCGAGATCAAGTTCCAACGTAGTTCTGTTATAGCCATTTTTGATGGGGGCAGCGTTTAGTGGCTTGTTAGCAGTGTGAAACAAAAACACAGAGTAATATGTCTTTAAATGGGATTCAAAGCTTGCAGCATTTATTTACACCAAAGTTTATGTAAACAAAGTAAATTCACTTTAGTACTGGACTGCCATATAAACAACAATGACGCTTGAATTGGCTCCAGCCCCCCTGTGACCCCGACTAGCGGGATAAAGCAGCAGATACTGTAGGTACTGATGAACAGTTTGGGTTAGTTAGCCACAAATCAAGTTTTGCTTTCAGGTTCTCTGCTCAAATATATAGATGTAGGACCATGTCCTTCATCAGTCAATGTTAAACCTGTCAGCTGCATCACATATTCATATTCATTATATAAAACAGATTGCTTTTGATATTATTATTAACTTGTTAACTGTTTATAAATCCTGTGTAAAGTGTTTATGGCCGTAATTTTATTCAAATTTTATTTCAATATAATAGATGTAGATACTGTAGATACTGTAGATACTGATGAGCTAGCTTTGTTTGCAGGTTGTGGATCTTTTCTGCTCAAAGGCATGTCGTTTAAGGGTCAATGTAAGAACGTGTGCTGCTTTTGGAAATCTATTTCCAGCTCCATACGGCAAAAATCCCCTCTCCAGCCTGCTGAGTGATTCCAGCTGTTTCCAGCCGTTCACTCTGGCCCAGAAGGTGCAACTGATCTTAGCGTGATGGATATAGAAGCGCATTCTCACTGACTGACAGCACATACGTTACGCAGCACACTCGAACATATAATCATCACTTCTGGCTACATGGAGAGCGTCCCCGCTGAGTCTCAGAATCTGTTAGCTTTAGAGCTCTGATTGCTGCTAATGCAAAACCCAGACCGTCCGCGCATCACCGCAGTAATATCCTCGCGTGTGTTTGTGTTGTAACCGGGAGAAATCGGAGCGAGTACGATGAGATTGCAGTTTGGCGGCGGTTCACTTCCTAAAGGCTCCTCTAAAGGAACGGGTTTCTTTCCAGAGAGAAAAAGAAAGAAACGTTAAAAAATGATTGAGGAGGGATGAGCTGCTTGAGTGAGATGTGTTAGCTGGCATTGCAAAGAGGGCCAACATACCCAGCCAGAGAAAGAGAGAGATGGGGGCTCATTACGCTGCCATGGACTCCCAGCTATGGGAGTCATATTTGCGATCTCATGAAACTTGGTATTTATTAGCATAACTCAAATTAGACACACAACTGTGTAAAAGTCTGAGGCACCTAAGCTGAAGCTCTTATCAATAAGAGTATGTTCAGCAGTAAAAACACCAAATACCATTAGAACAGATGTAAATAATCATACATACAATACAAAGTAACATGAATATGTTATTGTGAGAGAAGTAGATCAGATCTTGAGCTCCAGTTTAAAGAACAAAGTGTAGTTCCAGATTTCTCCTGGACGCCCCAGACATTGTATGAATGTATTCAGTTCCTTCAGCAGCAATCTTGATTTAGCCTAATGAAGTACTGAGCAGTCAAAGCAGGTATTAGATGAGAACTGTTAATAATACTGGGTTGTTTATAGAGGAGAAGTTTGGAAAGGGTTAAATAAACACTATGAAAAAGCACTACTTACTTTATTAATACTGTTTAATATTTAAATAATAAAGTGTTTACAGAGTAAATAAAAGCTTCCTGTCTGGAAAAATAACTTTTTACTTATAATATAATAATAATGTCCCCAAGTGCCTCAGTTCTGTATAGAGTGATATCTATATACAGTATTTAACATGATGCTCACAGCTGTAAAACAAAACTTAATCCAGAAAGAATCCCTAGCTACTGGGTTTTCATGCCCCAACTATAGTCCATCATGGGCGGGCAGCCTGGGAAGCCTGGAAGTCAGGTCCAGACAGCCTCATAGCTGCATTCAACCATGTAGCATTGCCTTAGTAGTCAGCCCAAAAGGCCTTGTAGGTCAAGTATAGAGATGCTCATGCATGCAGCTGATTACCACCAGTCCAGGCAGCCCCACAGCTGCTGTCCAGCATCGTTCAGACACTGGATGTAGTGTCAACCTTGTACCCAGCCCAGACAGCCTCATAGCTGCAATTCAGTGTCCCCCAAGCCTCCAACCTAGGTCAGCAAACAGTAGAAGACCCCTCAGTAGGGCAAGAGACGAGGTTGGCAATACTCTACAAAGAAAAGACAAGTTTATAAAGTCCAAGTAAGTTTGTAAGCATATGTTTGTAGTAGTCCTTCAATACTTCAAGGATCTGGGAAGCTATTTTTAATTGGCTGTGATTGTGCGGTTGTAGTGGGTGGACTTGATGGGAGAACACAAATGTTTGACCACCACACTTAATTATTATCATTATTATATTTAAGTGTGGTCAAGTTTTTTATGGACTGTTGTTGACCATTTGGATAGTATTTGTCCAGAATGTGTCTTCAAATTTGGGTCTTTGGGTATCTGATGGCTGGTTCATGATATCTCTGAATGCTTTAATCCATCTTGTAGCTGGTCGATTTACTTTTATCTTCAATAGTTCCAAGGAAAACTGTCGGGATGTAAAGAGGAGCTTTGTTTCGGTTACCTGGGGTTCGAGTGAGAGGTGAGCTTTGATGTAGCTGAAGATCCATTTGTTTTCTTTGCCATTTGGAGACACTCTTATGCAAACTCTTCACCACCAATAAAGTTCAAAGCCAGTTATTTTTCTTGCCCTGCTTGTGTACTGTCCAGGGTTTGCATTCAGAAACAACCACACCATAGTCTGGACAATTCTGATCTTAGTTAGTAGAGACATTGAAGCTTCTTCATTCTTCTTCTGTCAATCTGTGTCATCATAACTTCTACTTACACTACCGCTCAAAAGTTTAGGATCACCTTAGAATTTCATTTCATGCAATTTTCATGCAATTCACACACAGTATTGTCCATTTCACAATTAATGTAAGTGTATCAGATGATTTTTAAAGAATAAAAATGTTTGTATTAAAGTCTATTTTTGTATAGAGGCTTATTTTGCATATAGTCTATTATCAGCAATTCTCAGTCCTCTGTCTAAATCTCCTGGTATGGACGCCAATCCAAGTTAAGGATGTTATTGGACTAATTGGTTGTTAGGACACTCTTGCTCAATTTTGATGCACAGCTGAAAAACATTCTACTAATAAGTGAGTATAAAAGGGAGAATAACATTCTAGGTTAGTTTAGTATCTGAAGCATCAGCAGTTGATGGCTTGCTGACCGACTCACAATGACCAGAAAGAAACAACTTTCTTTAGAGACCCGTCAGTTCATTGTTGTGTTAAGGAAGAAGATTCTCCATTAAAACAAGAACATTTCACTGTGATCCCAAACTTTTGAGCGGTAGTGTATATAGACCTTATCATGTTCAAGGACACTGTACAATCAGACAATCACACAGTTCCCGCAGCTAGCAGAGGCATTCCCCAGACCACAGTGTGGAGTCACTTATCTAATCCAGAAAGAATCCCTAGCTACTGGGTTTTCATGCCCCAACTATAGTCCATCATGGGCGGGCAGCCTGGGAAGCCTGGAAGTCAAGTCCAGACAGCCTCATAGCTGCATCCACCCAAAGGTAGCCAATGCAATGTAGCATTGCCTTAGTAGTCAAGAATATAGATGCTCATGCATGCAGCTGATTACCACCAGTCCAGGCAGCCCCACAGCTGCTGTCCAGCATCGTTCAGACACTGGATGTAGTGTCAACCTTGTACCCAGCCCAGACAGCCTCATAGCTGCAATTCAGTGTCCCCCAAGCATCCAACCAAGGTAGCCATGAAGCTGCAATGTAGCACCGCTTCAGCAGTCAGCCCAAAAGGCCTTGGAGCTTGAGCGTAGAGCTGCTCATGCATGCAACTGATTACCACCAGTCCAGGCAGGCCCACAGCTGCAATCCAGCCTCATCCAGACAGTCAGCCCAGGTAGCAACGCAGCCGCGATGCAGTGTCAAACTTGTACCCAGCCCAGACAGCCTTATAGCACTTATATCACTCTAGCAGCCGGTTCAAGCTGGATAGTAGCTGTGATGTCGTGGCTCTGTAAGCTGATAATAAAAAACACCCCCTTTCACTCCCAGACCTGCCCACCCTTAACAGTGACATTGTGCTATTATGCTCAGTGTCTTCCTCCGCCAGCAGAGAAACAATGCACACAACAATACATAACAGACGACAAGATGATGTAAAGCAGGCAGCTATAATTGCGCCAGTATTCTTATAATAGAACACGTACAAATCACTCTTGAACGCTGGATCCTCTGTTGTTAATAATTGAGCCGGGTAGGTCATATGCTCTCACGACAAATTATGTCCAGTAATGTAATGTTTTCCTGCTGCTCTGTGAAAAAAGAAGAAAAAAAGAGTTAGTGTCGCTTAAAAAAGAGTTAGTGTCTGTGCTGCCTTGAATTTCGGTGTTATTTGAACTTGAAATAAAACTTTTCTGGGCATAAAACAAAAATTGTCACTCAAGATTTTAAGGCAGCACGGACACATCTTTCTTTGAAGGTGCTACATTCATGTCAAAGATTGGGTCTGTCTCAAATCCTACTGAGCTCCTACATAGGCAGCATTTTACTTCATAGTATGCGCTCCCGACATGTAGACTGTCCCAATTCTTACATACCTTAAACATGCTGTCTACTGAGGAACCTTATTTAGACCTGATTTTAAAGAAGCATCGAACGCTTCCTCAGCCGCCAAGACAATCCCATGATGCAACGTAAGCTAATCTACGAGCAGTGAAGTGGTTTTAAAATGTGAGTTATTTTGATTCTCTCTGGAGTTTTAATGTGTTTCTGGTCATATAATCACACAGAACAGTATTTTATTATCAACTCTGTAACGAGTCCTTCACCGTTTAGCAGTTTTATACTCGAGCCATTAGCATTTATGCTAGTGGATTTTTAAGCCTTTGCTATTGTTTTGCATAGCCGGCCGGTAGCTTAGCAACCAGCTAAACCACCGGTCGTGTGCTGCAGTGGTCAGGAATAAGCCGTGACGCAGTCTCTCTCTAACTAGAGCGTCTCAGTAATCTGTTTTATGAGGAGAGATGAGGAGAGAACGCTGCTACTTACACAGCTGCTACCTAGACAGCCTACTTAGACACTCACTAGGGTTTGAGACACAGCCATTGAATGTGTTTTAGTGTTACGTAATTCATAGCAGGCTTTCTAGCTTTCGCTCAGTCGCTGCTAGCTGAATAGGAGCTCTGCTGAAGGCTGGAAAGAGGCCGTAAGCGTCCCCTGATGGCACAGCCATGGTGTTTGGAGAGGGGCTTATTATAGAGGGTAGGTTGAGAGAGGGGCACCTCTCCACACCTGCAAGCTCTTAAATATTACTGCAGCTGCGTTTATGGAGACCCGGCCTACTTTTTAATGTAGTGTACTAAAGCGGGGCTGGTAAACACTACACAGGGTATGTCTCAGGTCCTCCTGAGGCTGAGGTTCTACACGTTTTCGGCTCACACCTGGAACATGCACATGTTGGAGCTCCTTTATGGAATACATGAGCAGGAGGAGCCTGAGCCTGGTATTGTTACTGCAGTGAAAGAATGACTCAAGCAGAAGGTCCAATCAAGCAGAACTCCAGTATTGGGTTCCCTATAGAGCTGCAGTGGAACTTCTCGGTCCAGCCAACGTTCATCAGCACGCAGGCCGAAGTGCGTGAGGTCTTCTTCTTTTATTCTGGATAATTTTAGCCTGAAGTAAACTGCTCCCAGGTCTACTTGTCATTAAGGGTTCATGTAGGTGTCATGTAGCCTTATGAACACTAGCCTACGCTAAAGTGGTACCAGATTTTTCTGGTTCGGATTCTTTCGTTGCGGCTTATGCTCAGGCAATCTGCTCATCAGATGTTTTGCACAAACCTGTGGAGTCCAGTTTGAGTGCAGTGTCAAATGTCAGTGAAGCACGATTATCGTAGGAAGTTTAGGACCAACGCTGACAATGTAAACCCACTTTGGGGTATTTATTTATTTACTTTTTTGACAAATGTCCAGAACAGCACTTACTATACATAAAACACACCTATACCATCTCTATTTGCAAGAATATATTAAATATGTATTCTGGGTTTGGCATTTCAGTATCATAAAGAAAAGTAAAGGGCCCCAAAATGGAGCCCTGTGGAACACCTTTACCACTGAGAGGGTGCATTCACATTATATTACTTATAATAGAACCATATTACTTTAGCTGATCGATGGCGTTAAACAAATAAGCCTAATTTCTGTATTTCCAGCTAGCGTTTCATCCAGGAAGAGGAGCCGTCCGTGAAACCCCCTCCGGCCAGCTCCCTGCAATTCCTATCTGAACCACTAGGTGGAAATACACACCCTTTCATTTTTTCATAGACTGACTAAAATGGCACGCCTTGTGAGAACAGTTTGCGTTCACGGCATGTGCTGTCCGTCTGGTAGTTTGTTGTCGTATGTGACTCAGACTCATCGAAGACGTTTTTAAAATTAAAATTGTGGGGGAACCAAGACAAAGACATTAAACTCCAGCACTAGCAGCTAGCACAAAACAAATAACCCAGAACACCGTGCAGACCAGATCTGACCGGTACGAACAGAACAGCAGCAACAATTCAAGATCTACATTTAATAATTACAGATTTAGTTTAAAGTAACAGAGTCTGCGTTTAATGACTGCAGTTTTTACTGCAATTATTTAATTAGCTTTTTAAATTTTAAATTAAAGGTATTTGTTTGATTTACTTTGTTTATTTACTGTTAATTTTGTTTAAAATATTATGCTGTTTCACATGAGCTCATTAAAATTGGTAATAAATCAGTTTAGACCATGTTTCATGACTTGCTTGCGCTAATAACTACATGTAGCCCTGCCGCGGCATATAGCCCCGCCCTCGATCGGTATCGGCTGATAGTGCTGAAAGTTGATCGGAATCGGCCTCTAAAACGCTGATCGGTCCATCTCTACTTATTACTTATAATACATGGTTTTGTTGTAACAGTGACTAAACAGAGCTCCGTTCTAGCCATCATTGTTTGGCTGATGGCAGTGTGTCATGATATGAAGTGACTTGAGTGTGAATAGTTTCCCTTTGGAGCTATTGAAAGGTTGTGGGAGTGAAGTGCCGGACACAGGCAGGGCCAAAAGTGCCATCACACCCACCCGTCCCCCACCCCCCCAACACACACACACACACACACATGCACCCACTCCATCTTCCTGACAGTCATTAGTCTTTATTTTCAGTGTGTGACATGAATTGTTCCTCAATGCACCCTGACAAGGATTGTCCTCCCATAAGCTGATAATTAAAAAAAAAACCAACACCCCCTTCACTCCCAGGCAACCCCCCCACACACACCCTAAACAGTGACATTATGCTAATATGCGAATATGCTAAGTATCCCAGTGTCTTCCTCAGCTGGACTCTTTCGCCTCTCCATTGTGTTTCCTGCTCAGTGAACATTGTCCCCCCTCTCCCCTCTCTCTCTCTCTCTCTCTCTCTCGCTCTCTCTCTCTCCACATCTCGGTGGGCAGGCCTACTGTGTGTGTGTGTGTGTGTGTGTGTGTGATGGACAGTTCCTGCCCGTCACCGCAAGCCTCTTAGACAGCCAGTCAAATGTCAGTGAAGCACGACTCTTGGAGATTCTCTCAGAAAGTGAATCAGTCGCTTCTCTTCTGTCATTCAAAAGTTTGGGACCAGCGTTAACAATGTAAACCCCCTTGGGGGTATTTATTTATTTACTTCTTTGACAAACGTCCAGAACAGCACTGACTATACATAAAAACACCCATCACCTAACATACCCAGCTCTATTTGCACAAATATATTAAATATGTATTCCGGGTTTATCATTTCAGTTTTATAAAGAAAAGTAAAGGGCCCCGATATAGAGCTCTGTGGAACACCTTTAGCGCTTAAAGGGGTCCACTCTCTTTAAAAAAAGATACCTTAATGTATGAAAAGTACCCAAAAATGAGTAAATATGTATTTCTTTTGTGTGTCTTTCAGTAAAATTAAAAAAAAGAAAAAAGCAATGGCCCCAAAATTGAACCTTGTGGAACACCTTTAGCGCTGAGAGGGTGAATTCACACTGCTCTCAACATTACAAACTTTTTTTCTGGCAACTTTTGTTTAGCTTCTGAACATCTATGGATGTTTTTTATACTTTGTACTCACATGTTTAACTAAAAGAAGGTGGAAGGTACTCGCTTTAAAACAAGAGATATGTTAATGTATGAAAAATAGACCAAAAATGCTCAAAAATGTATTTCTTTTGTGTGTCCATCAGTATAATAATAAAAAAAGAAAAAGCAATTTCCCCAAAATTGAACCTTGTGGAACACCTTTAGCGCTGAGAGGGTGAATTCACATGGCTCTCTGCATTACAAACATACTTTTTTCTACTTTTTCTACTTTTTCATACTTTTTTTCTACTTCCATGTGGTTGATTCTCTTTTTTGTTTAGTTTCTAAACAACTATGGATGGTTTCTCTACACTTTGTACCCACATGTTTAACTAAAAGAAGGTGGTGTTTAGTTGCTTAAGCCTAATTCAATTCTAAATTACTTATAATAGAACCTTATTACATTAACCCTAAGCAATGTTATCTGTCTCTTGTAAAGTAACTCATATGGTCATACATACTGCAGCTCTAAAGGAAGTCACTCGCTTTTAAAACAAAAGATACATTAATGTATGAAAAATACACAAAAAATATATATTATATAATATCAAAAATGTATTTCTTTTGTGTGTCTTTCAGTCTAATAAAAAAAAACGAAAAAGCACTGGCCCCAAAATGGAACCTTGCGGAACACCTTTAGCGCTGAGAGGGTGAATTCACATGGCTCTCTGCATTACAAACATACTTTTTTTCTGGCAATTTCTACTTCCATGTGATTAATTCTCTTTTTTATTTATTTTCTAAACAATTATGGATGTTTTTCTACACTTTGTACCCACATGTTGAACTAAAAGTAGGTGGTGTCTTTAAGTGGAATTTGTAAGAGGCCTAAAGGAAGCCACTCGCTGTAAAACAAGAGATACGTTAATGTATTTAAAAAAGACAAAAATAAGTACAATATAAATATGCATTTATATATAATATATATGTCATTTAGTATTATCAAAAAAAGAAAAAGCATTGACCCTAAAATGGAACCTTGTGGAACACCTTCAGCTCTAAATTCACATTGCTCCCAACATTCCAAATATTTATATAAAACCTCTGGTGTCTGGTCTATAATATTCTTATGTGCAGGTTAAGGTCAGATTATTAAAATCAACAAAAGCAGGATTTTACATTTATTCAAACCTCAAAACACTTCAACCAATCAACTTCTTTCCCATGTAATTCTTCTATTGGGTACCATAGATCTGCCTTTTTTTATTCTTTTTTTAATCTTGTGATCGCAACGTCCACGTCCCGGCCCCAAACAACCACATTAACAAGTAACACTCCCAGCTCCACTTTACCCAGGATGCCGTGGGATTCCCATTGTCTCTTGATCCATTGTCATGCAGCTTTTTGAAGGGTGGTTGGCTTTCTCTCTTTCTTAATGCCTGCCTTTGGTGGGAAGAAGCACCCTGACTGATGGCGGTGGGGTTTAAGGAAGCAAAAACTTTAGCCCTGAAAGCCTGAATGAGCACAAAAGGCTCGGGGAGGTGAAGAAGGAGCAACACCAAAAGCTCAGTCAAGTGACAGCGCCACTCAACACCATGGCACGTATCACTGATTTAAGCTTAGAACATTCGCTGATGTGAAATCCAGTGGTACGTGTGTTTTCATCCATTTGACAGAGACAGCAGAGACAAATACTGTCACCAGAAGAGAAAACAAGCTTGTAATTAATCATTTTTGTCACTGCTTAAAATCTATATCACTAAATCTTTCGAATTAAAATATACAATCAACAAAAGCAAGGTTCCTAAAATAGAGCCCTGAGGTACACCTATTTCTGCAACTCTGATGAAGCGACTTCACACAGTTGGTTTTGACACTTTGGTCTCAGAATTTCAGAAGAACACGGTGTCTCAGAGAGCTGAAGGAGCGAAGCAAAAAGTGGAACATCACAATCAAGTTACATTTTCACTCAACATATTTTTTTATTTGTGAGCACATATCACTAATTTCGACTATATTCAATCCTCTATATTTATCCTCAATATTTAAATGCTTGAAAGCATACAACAATACAAATCAAAATGTGTTTATTTATTTGTTTGTTTATTTGTTTGGCAGAGGCACTATAGATCAGGGGTCACTAATAGGCGTTTTTATTTTGGTCCGGGTCCAGACGCAGACATTGGCCAATGTGGACCCAAACTAATAAAGCATTGAGAAGGATTATAAAGAATAAAGCGCGTCTGAGAATTTTCTGAATAAAGCGAGTCAGAGAATAAAGCGAGTCAGAGAATAAAGCGAGTCAGAGAGTAAAGCAAGTCAGAGAATAAAGCGAGTCAGAGAGTAAAGCAAGTCAGAGAGTAAAGCAAGTCAGAGTTTATTCTCTGACTTGCTTTACTCTCTGACTTGCTTTACTCTCTGACTCGCTTTATTCTCTGACTTGCTTTACTCTCTGACTCGCTTTATTCTCTGACTCGCTTTATTCTCTGACTGCGAGTCAGAGAGTAAAGCAAGTCAGAGAATAAAGCAAGTCAGAGAATAAAGCAAGTTAGAGAATAAAGCGAGTCAGAAAATAAAGCGAGTCAGAGAGTAAAGCAAGTCAGAGAATAAAGCGAGTCAGAGAGTAAAGTGAGTCAGAAAATAAAGCGAGTCAGAGAGTAAAGCAAGTCAGAGAATAAAGTGAGTCAGAGAGTAAAGCAAGTCAGAGAGTAAAGCAAGTCAGAGAATAAAGCGAGTTGGAGAATAAAGTGAGTCGAAAAATGTCAGACAATAACATGTCAGACAATAACATGAGTCAGAGAATGAAGGGAATCTGAGAATAAAGTGAATCTGAGTATAAAGTGAGTTGGAGAATAAAGTGAGTAGTAGAATAAAGCGAGTTGGAAAATAAACGAGTCAGACAATAACACGAGTCAGAGAAAAAAGTGAGTTGGAGAATAAAGTGAGTCAGAGAATAAACAAGTCAGAGAATAAAGTTAATCGGAGAATAAAGTGAGTCAGAGAATAAACGAGTCAGACAATAATTTGAGTCAGAGAAGAAAGTGAATCTGAGAATAAAGCAAGTCAGAAAATAAAATTATTAGGAAAATAAAGTAAGTCAGAAAATAAAGTGAGTCGGAAAATAAAGTGAGTCGGAAAATAAAGCGAGTCAGAGAAAGGATCATTTGGACGGCGTGCTCTAAAAAGTTTTATTCACTGTTTCTATAAAAAACACTAAGATTTTCTTTTTTTCAAAAGTGTTCTGTTTGTTTAATGTAGCTCTTGTTTTAATTGAAGTGAGTAAAAAACATTTATTAGAAGTTTATAAATGATTCATTCAGTTCAGTATTTCAACAGTAAATATACTGAAATATTCTGAACAGTATGTGTGGTGTGTTGGTGTTTTAGTAGCTGATGGTATAAGATGCTGATACTAGGCTACTTCAGTATCTGGAAGTATTGGGACCATACTAACACTAATTAGACACCCCTGATATACATAATTATATGATTTAACTTATAGGTTATCAAGCTAACAATGTGTAGTGTTTATCAGTGCTTAGACTTTTAAAACAGAGAAGAAACTGTATAGCAACTAGAACATTGCACATTTAAAACAGAGGTATATGCACGTTGTATACATGTGTCTACGTATCTAACTTTGGTGTAAAACGTTAATGTATAAACACAAAAATCAAGGGCCCCAGAATTGAGCCTTGTGGTACATCTGTTTTTCCAACTTTGATAAAGTGAGTTCTCGGTTTGTTTTGACACTTTGCTCTCGGAACTCCAAATATGGTGGAACACAGAAGTCTCAGTGAGGTGAAGGGGTGAAGTGGAAAGCCAACAAGCAATCAAGTCACATTGCCACTCAACATAATTTTCATCAGGTGTAGGCTTGCATCCCTGATTTCACTCCTCTGCAGTGAAATAATTTAAATTCTTACAATAAGAGAGAAAAAAATATATAATGCATAAAGCTCTTTATTTATTAAAATTATTAGTCTTTTAGTTTTTTATCACTGCTTCAGCTGTTAAAACGAAGAAAGAACGGTAAATGAAACAAGGTCAGTTTAAAACATATATACCTAAATCGTTTTGAGTGAAATTGCAAGAAAGCAAATGCCCCAGAATTGAGCCTTGTGGTACACCTATTATATAAAGTGACTTCACATACAGTACATTACTATCAGAATTCCAAATAGGGAATCTGGTCTATGCTCATATTGACAGTATGGGTCTATGGGTGATTCTTCGATTGCGGGGTCTTTTTGCTATCTTAATTTATTTTTACAAAGTAATTCATTTCACTTGAATTTTATGATAAAATCACACTGTTAGACGTAATTATATTTAATTTCTACATAATATAAAACATACTGATGGTGAAATTGAAAACCTGTCATTACCATCAACAAATGTCATTACCATCTCAGCAGGTTATGTGTTGGTAATGACGTGTTGCGGTAATCACAATTTTCACTTTTTTAAGAAAAAAGCTAGCTAGGCCATGGATTTGCTAAAGATAGTTAACAGCTAGTACAAGATGCTCTTTAAATCCACATAAATAAATAAATAATGTGTGAATGTAATGTTTAGTTGTAAATAAATAATGTGTAAATGTATTGTTTAGTTATAAATAAATAAATAATGTGTAAATGTAATGTTTAGTTGTAAATAAATAAATAATGTGTAAATGTAATGTTTTGTTGTAAATAAATTAATAATGTGTAAATGTAATGTTTAGTTGTAAATAAATAAATAAATAATGTGTAAATATAATGTTTAGTTATAAATAAATAAATAATGTGTAAATGTAATGTTTAGTTGTAAATAAATAAATAATGTGCAAGTGTAATGTTTAGTTATAAATAAATAAATAAATAATGTGTAAATGTAATGTTTAGCTGTAAATAACTAAATAAATAATGTGTAAATGTAATGTTTAGTTGTAAATAACTAAATAAATAATGTGTAAATGTAATGTATTGTTGTAAATAAATAAATAAATAATGTGTAAATGTAATGTTTAGTTGTAAATAAATAAATAAATAATCTCTAAATGTAATGTTTAGTTGTAAATAACTAAATAAATAATGTGTAAATGTAATGTATTGTTGTAAATAACTAAATAAATAATGTGTAAATGTAATGTTTAGTTGTAAATAAATAAATAAATAAATAATGTGTAAATGTAATGTTTAGTTGTAAATAAATAAATAAATAAATAATGTGTAAATGTAATGTATTGTTGTAAATAAATAAATAAATAATGTGTAAATGTAATGTTTAGTTGTAAATAAATAAATAAATAAATAATGTGTAAATGTAATGTTATGTTGTAAAGTACTGCCATACTGATGTAAACGGTAATGACTCTGAATAAATGTACTCTATGATCAGGAGCAATACACGATTCAGTTACTCCCATTTACACACATTAACATATCATTCCTTACTCATGGCTGACGTGCTCCTCTGTGAGTCTTTGTTTCCATGGTTACAACATAAACAAGTGCTACTTTTAAATAATTCCCTGCGGAAGTCATACACTGTTGCGGTAATGACGATAATGTTGGGGGTGATAATATATTGATCACGCATATGCATTGGTACAAATATGAAAGTAAACAGTACATTTAGTTTCTTTTTAAGTTTTTATGAAACTCATATTGTGATCTTTTTCATAAATTGATCACTTTTTCGTATTTTATTGAGGCCCAGAAGTTTTAAAGTCTGGGTTGGGGACAAGACCAAAGTAGCAAAATATTGATGTTTAAATCATTATAAAAATAGAAATCATAATTATTTATGTATTATATTTGTATTTTTTTGGTGATGAAAGGAATGATCTTTTTAATACCAAAAATGTTTGTTTTGTATTAAAGTAATTTGAACACAACTTTATAACCTAGGGACGTGAAAGTTCCCCTAATTGAAAAACATGCATCTAGATTTTTGTTGATTTTGAGTTTTCCACATCACCTGAACACGCCAATGGTTGTTTACATTGTGTGAAATTTCATGATGAATGGACCAATAGAAGTGCTCGAAAATAGCTTGGAAAAAATTCTGGTTCCATTGACTTACATTGAAAGTAAAGTATGTTTTTGGTCTCTGCCGTAAAGTTGCATATTTCCTTTAATAGCATATTAAAGGAAAATAGCTGAAATAACCTAAATAAAAACCACTCTAATAATTGATTTGGTGGTGAATTTCTTTGTGGAGTTTGGATTCTGGCCTGTAGTTCTATAAAGTTGAGAATTTGATATCAAAGAAATGAGACTGTATTCAATTCATGCCTAATGTGTTACACTAAACTGATGTACACCTCGTTGTGCTTAATGCTGCCTCTAATAAACATACTGTAGTGTCTTTTTGGTAAGACTTAGCTTTTAAATTAGCACTTGCCTTGGACAATAGCTTGTCACTCAGCGCCATTGTCTCAACTCCAAAGACAGTCATTAGAACCTCTTCCACTTCTGATTGACCACCCATCCTATTGTGGCCAGTTGATAACGGTTTACACTGAACTACAATAGCATTAGCATAGTGCAGAGCTTTACATAAGCACAATAACTGTGCTGCATAAATTTGCAGTCGGTCAAGAGTTTTCTCCACAGAACCCCCCCCCCCACCCTTCCCCCCAACCTTCCCTGCCGCTTTGAAAAACCCTACACTAGAGAATAATTACAGGATACACAGCAATTAGCAGCGCTAGCCTCGCTTTTAACTGCTCCACGTGAAACGTGCATGCTAATGCAACTCACCGATATCTGCAAAATGAAGCCGATGCAGTAAACGGAAAACAGACTGTTTGTAGTTTTTTTTTCTTTTTTTTTTGCATGATATTTATTATCATGAATAAATGGAATATAAATATGGCATCAGCATCTCAAAATAGATCAGCCATTAAAGTTACAACAAACAGAAATCCAACAACGGACAGTTTGCCACTAATTATACATTATACGTATAAATCAAAATAGGCTATAAATGGTTTAGGGGGGCCAAATCATAGAAATGATGTGATAAAACCTAGTTAAATAGTACACTGTTAAAATATCCTGACACACGGCAGTAAAGTCAGACTGTTTAGAATTTACTGCTGTTAAAAAACAATGTACACATTGTTTATACACACAGCGTTTCTGCCCACAGCAACTTAGCCTGTACTACTGTTTCATTGAGGCAAAATACACCTTTCTTAGAAATACATATAGTGTATTGCATATTGTATACCTAGTGTAGTGGTCAATGTGTAAATGGGGTGATTGGTGTGAAATGGAGACTGAAATGGAGATATATATATACACTACCTCTCAAAAGTTTGGGATCACAGTGAAATGTTCTTGTTTTAATGGAGTATCTTCTTCCTTAACACAACAATGAACTGACGGGTCTCTAAAGAAAGTTGTTTCTTTCTGGTCATTGTGAGTCGGTCAGCAAGCCATCAACTGCTGATGCTTCAGATACTAAACTAACCTAGAAAGTTGTTCTCCCTTTTATACTCACTTATTAGTAGAATGTTTTTCAGCTGTGCATCACAATTGAGCAAGAGTGTCCTAACAACCAATTAGTCCAATAACATCCTTAACTTGGACTGGCGGCCGTACCAGGAGATTTAGACAGAGGACTGAGAATTGCTGATAATAGGACTATATGTAAAATAAGCCTCTATACAAAAATAGACTTTAATACAAACATTTTTATTCTTTAAAAATCATCTGATACACTTACATTAATTGTGAAATGGACAATATTGTTTGTGAATTGCATGAAAATAGCATAAAATGAAATTCTAAAGTGATCCTAAACTTTTGAGCAGTAGTGTGTGTGTGTATATATATATATATATATATATATATATATATATATATATATATATATATATATATATATATATATATATACGCTATTGTATTAAAAAAGCTGATTTTGCAGACAGGAAGATTTTATTTACTCAGTAAACACTTTATTATTAAAATATTCAACCAGTATTAATAGAGTAAGTTGTGCTTTTACATACGTCAGTGTGTTTATTTAACCCTTTCCAAGCTTCTCCTTCTATAAACAACCCTGTATTATTTCCAGTTCTCATCTAATACCTGCTTTTACTGCTCAGTACTTCATTAAGCTAAATCAAGATTGCTGCTGAAGGAACTGAACACATTCATACAATGTCTGGGGCGTCCAGGAAAAATCTGGAACTACACTTTGTTCTTCAAACTGGAGCTCAAGATATGATCTACTTCTTTCACAATAAGATATTCATGTTACTTTGTATTGTATGTATGATTATTTACATCTGTTCTAATCATATCTGCTGTTCTTGCTGGTGAACACACACTTATTGCTGATATAAAGACTTTTAAACACTCAGCTTAGGCTTTGGCACAGTAGTGTATATACACATGTAGCTTATGTCTAATGTGACTGGGACATCTAATGATTCAAAGCACAAGATGTTCCTAAAACTCAAGTGAGGCTGTATTTGTTTTTTGTTATGATGTCTCTATATAGGCGGCCTTCAGATAGAGGCTCTGTATTCAGACATTACACTAGTTTGTTTTGGTCTGGACTGTGATATCGACTGAGTAAAGTCTAGATATGTGCAGATCCTCAATGCAAACCACATATAATTAAGCAGTGTGGGCAGTTTCTCTGGGCTTCGGAGCATTGAAATGTGTTTTCTTTTGGCACCAGGATGAACAATGATAAGTGAACACATTAGTGCTAATTCTCTGGCATTGCCCAAGGGGGATAATTTCATTAGGCCGGCTATAAAGAGGATAAATTAGCATGAGAGGGAGACACTCCCATGCGTTCCTAAATAGCATCCTCACTTCGCCTTCCCTATAAAGCCCTCGCCTGTGGACGCTTTGCCGACTGGAGGATGTGTAGGGGGAAAATTGCCACTAATGACTGAGATGTCTCCAAACGGCGGGGACGCATCTGCTTATTTATGCATTCGTTCATCAATGGCCACAATCACGCAGGCCCTGCCATTCGTCTCTCGTAGGGTTTGGTGGGAATGGCAGGAATGAAATAAGTAAAGTAGCTCCCAGTGTTTCAAAGGTGGAGAGAAAGTTCAGACTGATGTCTGTAGTCTATGGGCTGTATTTGATGCCTCATTAGCATCGATGGGCTCAATATCAATAATTCTGACCACTCACTGGCCTTTCTTTTCATTGTTGTTGTCTTTTTTGATTGGGCATCTGCTCACTCTGACTCAAACGATGCTACTTGTTGGGTCTGTATCAAAACCTTCTCAACATGTTGCTTCCTCTGCGTTCCATGGTGCTCCTTCATTGCAGTATATGAAACTGGTCCTCTCTACTGTGCCATTGCTGAGTTTATGGTAGCACCTTCTCCAGACTGTTGAAGGGAGCGATCCCACCTCCATCACCAGCATGGCATCAAAATAGAGTGAGAAGATAGAGTTAACAAGAAGACGTGTACTGCTTGCTGATAACTTATATTTAAAAATTACTTCACCGCTCGTAGCTCCTCTGGTGCCCACCATGTTGAAAAAAGGTTTGCATGCGGTGCATCAAGGGATTGTCTTAGCGGCTGAGGAACCTTTCAATGCTTCCTCATAGTTCAGCCAAAGGAAGGAACCTGAACCTCAGTGGACAGTGTATTTAAGGATCCTAAAATTTGAGAAAGTCTTTGGGTGTGTCTCAAAAACTAGTGAGTGTCTAAGTAGGCTGTCTAGGTAGCAGCTGTTTAAGTAGCAGCGTTCTCTCCTCATCTCTCCTCATAAAACAGATTACTGAGACACTCTAGTTAGAGAGGGACAGTGTCATGGTTTAGCTGGTTGCTAAGCTACCAGCCAGCATCCAAAACAATAGCCAGAGGATTGAAAATCCGCTAGTATAAGTGCTAATGTCTCGAGTATAAAACTGTAAATGGTGAAGGACTTGTTACAGAGTTGATAATAAAATACTGTTTTGTGTGATTATATGACCAGAAACATATTAAAACTCTAGAGAGAATCAAAATTAGTCACATTTTAAAATAGCCTGTGTTGCATCATGGGATTGCCTTTATGTCTCTCTCAAATGACATATATTTTTGTTATATTTAATAAAATGTCTTAATACATTTGTAAACTAAGCTTTGTGATCTAAGGTTTTTATGGCTAAGATGTTATGGTGTCTTTCCAGTCACTAATTTCGGATTGATGTTCCAAAATGACTTTTTTTATGAACAGTTCTTATTTGGGTGAGAAGCACCCCTAAACCTCTAAGCCTATAATCGCCCCTGCTTGCTTACTCGCTCTATCAACTTTATACTTGGCCTTCTAACTGTAAAATCTGACAGCTGATGTGAAAAATGGGTTAACAGTAAAATAGGCGCAAAGTAAAACCAGTAGAATCATTACTTTCTTTTACAGCCCAAAAATGACTTTAAAAACATACACATGTGCATGCCAGCCCAGTAGAGGGCGTTACCACCGTACAGCTCAGGTAGAATGTTGTGAGTGTGCAGACCCATAATGCAGTGATGCTTCACATAATCTCAAAATCTGATTCCTGTCAGAAAATAAAAGCAAAAATAGACAGAAAATTCCCAACTTGATACTGTCAAGTCAAGATCAACCAAAGAAATAGAGCTTTTCGAGTTCTTCTAACTGCACTTCCTTTTTAAGAGGTAGAGTAATAATTTGAACTATACCATAGGAGGTCAAAACTTTTAAGGCTTACATTGCACAAAATTATATCTCGGAAAGTAAAATGATCCTAAACTACTGTACAAAATTATTTAAAAATCTTTATCTTAGCAATAATCATATTTCCACCAGTAAGAACACCAGATATCATTAGAACAGATGCACAGAGAAGCCCAGAGAAACTGCCCACACTGCTTAATTATATGTGGTTTGCATTGAGGATCTGCACATATCTAGACTTTACTCAGTCGATATCACAGTCCAGACCAAAACAAACTAGTGTAATGTCTGAATACAGAGACATACAGACGCACAGCAACACTCTATCTGAAGGCTGCCTATATAGAAACATCATAACAAATTAAATACAGCCGCACTTGAGTTTTAGGAACATCTTGTGCTATAAATCATCAGATGTTCCAGTCACATTAGAGATAAGCTACATGTGTATATACACTACTGTGCCAAAGCCTAAGCTGATATTTTAAAAGTCTTTATCTGATCAATAAGTGTATGTTTACCAGTAAGAACACCAGACTTGATTAGAACAGATGTAAATAATCATACATACAGTACAAAGTAACATGAATATCTTATTATGAGAGAAGTAGATCAGATCTTGAGCTCCAGTTTGAAGAACAAAGTTAGGTTCCAGATTTCTCCTGGACGCCCCAGACATTGTATGAATGTATTCAGTTCCTTCAGCAGCAATCTTGATTTAGCTTAATGAAGTACTGAGCAGTTAAAGCAGGTATTAGATGAGAACTGTAAATAATACTGGGTTGTTTATAGAAGGAGAAGCTTGGAAAGGCTTAAATAAACACACTGATGTATGTAAAAGCTCTACTTACTCTATTAAAACTGTTTAATATTTCAATAATAAAGTGTTTACTGAGTAAATAAAAGCTTCCTGTCTCAAAAATCATCTTTTTAAACATAATAACGTCCCCAAGTGCCTCAAACTTTTGCATAAAACAAGCAAAAATATGTAGACATGCAGGTAAGTAAAGGTTACAACAAAGAGCAGAACTATAAAATCTCAATTAGATATAAGATCATATTACCTGTCAAGATTAAGATTCCACCTTTTGCAGCCTAGTCATCAAGAGATACTGGACACTGACTGACCAAACTTATTAGATGAGAACTGTAAATAATACTGGTTTGTTTCCACAAGGAGAAGCTTGGAAAGGGTTAAATAAACACACTGACGTATGTAAAAGCACTATTTACTGTATTAATACTGTTTAATATTTAAATAATAAAGTGTTTTGCTGAGTAAATAAAATCTTCCTGTTTGGAAAATCAGCTTTTTAATGCCATAACCTCAAGACTGAGGTTAGATGACTTTGGGCATCTGGGAAAACCACAGAAGATAGACAAGGATGACACAGTTACAGCCTTCTCGCCTGGATGTCTCATGTCCAGAGCTCTCACTCTGGTCTCTAGCTTCATCACTCTCTCTGTTGGTCTCTAGTCCAGCATAATGTCCATGCTGGGAACACCAAGCTAGCTGAAGACCTTCAGTTGTTGGTGTGTTGTTGACGTGGACAGGTCTCAGTCCTGCTCCTCTAAGGTGACATACAGCTATAGCAGGCCCGGAGTGGGAACAACAGAGACACGGTTCTTCCCTGTTCCAAGTCAGAGTATCATTAGAACGACTTTGAAAATGTTATTTTAGGGTGAAATCATTACATGATGTTGCTTTAGGATTTGCAGTTGAGCTGACACCCTAATTAAAAGAACTGGAGTGCAGCAGAAGATTCTAGCAGCTCCGCTTTAATGGAAAAGTGAAGCTGAGTTCAGTTACAAACATGTTATCAACCCCGCAAAATTGTCTAGCCAGACAGATTTCTGCATGCTCATTAAATTCAAAACAACAACTATGTCCACGTTAATGTTGTGATGTCGGTCTTTTTCTTTTTTCTTTTTTTTTGGAACCTGTATCCTGCACGTCCACAGGAAAGAGAATTTTCAGGTTGTTTTTGTTAAAAACCAAGTATTTAAAAACAAACAAATAAGAAAACATTGGGATATACCATGTGGGCAGGGCCTTAATTAGACTGTCTCGTTACTTCATCCTAATTTGACCTGAAATAATTACTTTGGACTTTGGACCACACAAAGTACCAGATTAAAGAGGATTAAAAAATTATAGAATTTTCCATAATTACATCATTAATATGTAAACAGTCCAATTTGTTCATGACACTGGTCCCAGAGACCAGGAGCCTAAAATACTGATATCACAGTCCAGATCAAAACAAACTAGTGTAATGCCTGAATACAGAGACATACAGAAGCATAGCAACACAGCCAAACTTGAGTTTTAGGAATATCTTGTGCTATGAATCATTAGATGTTCCAGTCACATAAGAGATAAGCTGCATGTGTAAATACACTACTGTGCCAAAGCCTAAGCTGAGTGTTTAGAACTTTTTACCTGATCAATAAGTGTATGTTCACCAGAAAGAACAGCAGATCTGATTAGAACAGATGTAAATAATCATACATACAATACAAAGTAACATGAATATGTTATTGTGAGAGAAGTAGATCATATCTTGAGATCCAGTTTGAAGAACAAAGTTAGGTTCCAGATTTCTCCTGGACGCCCCAGACATAAATAATACTGGGTTATTTCCACAAGGAGAAGCTCGGAAAGGGTTAAATAAACACACTGCGTGTTCAAAGTTATTACATAGAGTAGTTGTGATAATACAAAGAATATGATGCATAAAATACACCTTATTTTAATTTAAAAACCTATTTTTGCTGGACAACTACATGCAGCGAGCTGAAAGGCAAATGAAGGCAACTTTCTTTCTATAGCACCTTTCATACGCTGTGGTCATTCAAAGTGCTCTACGAATGAAAACATCCATCCAGCCATCCATTATCTTCTGCTTTATCCTGTTAGTTGGGGTCACAAGGGGGGCTGGAAGCAATCCCTGTGTCATCGGGCGGAGGCGGGGTACACCATGGACAGGTCGCCAGTCCATCACATGGTCCGAATGAAAACATACAAGCAAATTTAAAAGGACTTTAGATTAAAACTTACAGTACTGTTTAAAAGTTTGAAGCACTTGTGGACATTATTATATTTGAAAATCAAAACACTTTATTATTTAAATATTAAACAAAGTAAGTAGTGCTTTTCCATATGTCAGTGTGCATATTTAACCCTTTCCAAATTTCTCCCATAAACAACCCAGTATTATTTACAGTTCTCATCTAATACCTGCTTTGACTGCTCAGTACTTCATTAAGCTAAATCAAGATTGCTGCTGAAGGAACTGAACACATTCTTACAATGTCTGGGGCGTCCAGGAGAAATCTGGAACCTAACTTTGTTCTTCAAACTGGAGCTCAAGATATGATCTACTTCTCTCACAATAACATATTCATGTTACTTTGTATTGTATGTATGTATGTATTTACATCTGTTCTAATCAGATCTGCTGTTCTTACTGGTGAACATACACTTATTGATCAGATAACGGCTTTTAAGCAGGTGCCTAAGACTTGCACAGTAGTGTAAGTGCCAGCAATGTGTCAATGTGTGTGATTACCGTCTTCAACATCACATATGAGAACTCCGATGACACGTGTAGGTTCATTGGTTATTTAGCTCAACCACTGAATTATGTTGGAATATTTGAGAAATGAATGGAGTCAATTTTAATAGCTTGTAGAATTGCAAAAGAAAGAACAGGAAACTACGAAATAACCCATGTCATGTTGGTAACTGAGTGGATTTACAGTAAATAGAGCAAAAAACTGTGAGGAAAAAAAAAAAAACATTGGTGGATGAAACAGGCAGGCAAGCACAGAAGTGCGAGAACATTTGCGAGGTAGTTCTCTGGAAAGCTGCTCAGTGCTTTAATGTCGTTTTGCGACTGGACAATCCGTTTAGGCCAAGTGAATAACTTATTTTCCAACAGCAACTGGCGTATTTAGACTGAAGCAATAGTTTCCCCAGGCAGACATTTCCTCTAGAGCTAGAAAACATCTGTGTCGGCCTCGCTGGAAACAATGTGAATGGGAAACGGATATGGTGGCTACATGAACAGGCCGCTCCAGCTCAGATGTATATGTATAGGCAGACTGCATCTGTTCATCAAAGAACGCTCGTTAGCTTGGATGCAGGCCATGGATCATGTCTAGCTATAGCTCACATCACCGGGTTCCACATTTTTCCAGTTTGCTCAAAGAAAATGAGTTTCTTTCTTTCAACGCTGGTTTCACTTTATGACCAGACTGTGGTGGTTATGTCTGGTGTCGTCTGAAAAAAAAAGATAAAATATAGTCATTAATAGGAAATTATTCTAATTGACTTTATAACAGATATCATTTTTAAGTAACCTAGCCAGCTTTAAAAGTTCATTGCACTTATAATAATAAATAAACCAATGAATAATCTGTGTTTTACACTGGGACTTATTATTCAAAGTAAATTTCACTTATTTTATTAAGGGTTATTTCCCTTTTTATATCAATTATATAAGAAAAACCTAAAAAAACCCTAATTTTATTGTTGGTGCAAACTTAATGCTTAACATTTTTTTTGTCAAAAGATCTTCCCAGAATCAGAACCATCCAGTGTGCAACAGTGGAGTTGGGCAATACTTCCCTATGAAGTCTGAGATTAAATACTTTCTGCAGAAACAGTAATCAGGTGAGAAGGATCAGAATTTGGTTGAGGAGGAACGCTGAACCCAAGATCTATTGGTTAACGAACAAAGTTCTCAAGTATAGACTCTAGTAGTCAGTCTTAGCAGTCTGGAGAGGAGAGGAGCTACCATAATTTCAGCGACGACACAGTAGAGAGGACCAAGTTTGGCAGGATACTGCAAAGAAGGAGCACAGAGGAATGTGGAAGAGGCAATATGATATGATGACAGGGGGATGACAAAAAAATGGCCACTGAGGATGCCTGGACAGCAGCCAGTGGCCTGGCAACATTGACTGTGGTCCTCCAGAGATGCTTCAAGCAGTCACTGGCAGCGTGGTTTGCTGAGCAGGCAAGCCATTGCAAACCACTTTTAAAGAATTGAAGTCTTTCGAAGAATTTTAGAACTTAGAACCACAAGCACACTTGTTTGGAGCTAGTGTGCTAGTGGCTAGCACTATCCATAGCATTTGAGGCTCCTCAGTTGAGGGTTAGGTGTCTTGCTCAAGGGCACTTCAGTCAGGTTCTATCGGCAGAGGGAATCAAAGCAGCAACCTTGTGGTCACAAGGCTGGATCCCTGACCTCCAGCACACCTCCAGCACCCTGTGTGGGGCTGCCTGCTGGAAGTGTGTTGGTAGAAGTGACCTGCCTGCTTCCTGGCAGCGAGCTCTGGTTGTCCTCTGATGCTGTGTTCAATAATAGAGCACTTTCTTGCTCTGCTATATTTCCCATTTCCTGTTGCCACAATGTCTTGTTTACTTGGTACCTACAGTTTTAAACACATTCCAGGAATAACACTGTATAATGGGATATCCAACCAAACACTGTTAAAACACTGGCAATGGATACTAATAGACTAGCAGCAGAGTAAGTACAAATAATTTGGTGCCTTACTTAAGTAGAAAAGTTGGTTATTTATACTTTACTGGAGTAATAAATTATCAGCTGACTTTTTATTTCTACTCTTTATATTTACACTCCATAATCAGTACTTTCTACTCCTTACATTTACACTCCATTATCAGTACTTTCTACTCCTTACATTTACACTCCATTATCAGTACTTTCTACTCCTTACATTTACACTCCAATATCATTACTTTCTACTCCTTACATTTACACTCCATTATCGGTACTTTCTACTCCATTCATTTACACTCCATTATCAGTACTTTCTACTCCTGACATTTGCACTCAATTATCGGTACTTTCTACTCCTTACATTTACACTCCATTATCAGTACTTTCTACTCCTTACATTTACACTCCATTATCATTACTTTCTACTCCTTACATTTACACTCCATTATCGCTACTTTCTACTCCATTCATTTACACTCCATTATCAGTACTTTCTACTCCTGACATTTACACTCAATTATCGGTACTTTCTACTCCTTACATTTACACTCTATTATCAGTACTTTCTACTCCTTACTTTTACACTCCAATATCAGTACTTTCTACTCCTTACATTTACACTCTATTATCAGTACTTTCTACTCCTTACATTTACACTCCATTATCTGTACTTTCTACTCCTTACATTTACACTCCATTATCAGTACTTTCTACTCCTTACATTTACACTACACTGTCTGTACTTTTTGTTCCTTACATTTACACTCCATTATCAGTACTTTCTACTCCTTACATTTACACTCCATTATCAGTACTTTCTACTACTTACATTTACACTCCATTATCAGTACTTTCTACTCCTTACATTTACACTCCATTATCGGTACTTTCTACTCCTTATATTTACACTCCATTATCAGTACTTTCTACTGCTTACATTTACGCTCCATTATCAGTACTTTCTACTCCTTACATTTACACTCTATTATCAGTACTTTCTACTCCTTACATTTACACTCCATTATCAGTACTTTCTACTCCTTACATTTACACTCCATTATCTGTACTTTCTACTCCTTACATTTACACTCCATTATCTGTACTTTCTACTCCTTACATTTACACTCCATTGTCTGTACTTTCTACTCCTTACATTTACACTCCATTATCTGTACCTTCTACTCCTTACAATTACACTCCATTATCTGTACTTTCTACTCCTTACATTTACACTCTATAATCTGTACTTTCTACTCCTTACATTTACACTCCATTATCAGTACTTTCTACTCCTTACATTTACACTCCATTATCAGTACTTTCTACTCCTTACATTTACACTCCATTATCAGTACTTTCTACTCCTTACATTTACACTCCATTATTGGTACTTTCTACTCCTTATATTTACACTCCATTATCAGTACTTTCTACTGCTTACATTTACACTCCATTATCAGTACTTTCTACTCCTTACATTTACACTCCATTATCAGTACTTTCTACTCCTTACATTTACACTCCATTATCTGTACTTTCTACTCCTTGCATTTACACTCCATTATCTGTACTTTCTACTCCTTACATTTACACTCCATTATCTGTACCTTCTACTCCTTACAATTACACTCTATAATCTGTACTTTCTACTCCTTACATTTACACTCCATTATCAGTACTTTCTACTCCTTACATTTACACTCCATTATCAGTACTTTGTACTCCTTACATTTACACTACATTATCAGTACTTTCTACTCCTTACATTTACACTCCATTATCAGTACTTTCTACTCCTTACATTTTAAACATAGTCATGTTACTCCTATTTCATTTCAGCTTGTTTTCATTCATGTACATTTACATTCCAGTAAAGATTATTGATAACATGTCTTTGAAGTTTGACTTCATTACAATACTTATAGACAACTAGTCATCATATCTTCTGCTCTATGAAACACGTTAATGTTCAGTAGTACACTGATATGCTTCTTTAATATATTTACATTGTACTAAACTACATTCATGTTCAATGGGCGTATATGCGGCTGAAACCGGAAGCCTAGCGCATCCCAAATTTATCAACATTAAAATTTTTATATAACATTATAGTCATTATGGCTTTTAGAAAAATGGGGTCTTTGGGGGGAGGTGGGCTAGTACACTATAGACCCCTGTGCGGCCTAAGCTTTTGTCCTTAATAGCATTTTTTCCTCACATTACTTTTACTTTTATACTTTAAGTAGTTCTGAAAGCAGTACTCTTACACTTTTACTTTAGAAAAAAGCTTGAGTTAATACTTTTAAACCCTAGTATCTATACTTCTACCTGAGTAATGAATGGTAATAATTTATAGTCATACAAGCAATACTGTATTTTTGGTTGGACGCTCGCTGTAACAGGAGAACGACCGAGCAACAAAAGCTTGATATGACCATTCAAAGAGTTAACTGATTCCTGAGCAGTTTTGGCTCATACGTCTACAGCTTGCTGAGGAACTCCCACTCCGATTGGCGGTGTTTTGTCTCCATGGCTATGTGCCGTATTTTTTCCTCATGTCATCTCCCATTTGAGATTCCTGTCTGCCGTACCTGCTGTTCACTCTCTCCTCCCCTGTGCATAAACTCTCCGTGACAGCTCTCCCTGTCAAGCTCGGCCCCGACAGATGTTCCCGAGCACTCGGGTTGCATCCTCCGCTCTCCAGACATGGGGCGTGGATTTGATTAGAGACACAAGTAACGAGGTTCTGGAGCGAGCTATTAATCAGGGCTGCGGGGGCTTCTTACCCCACCTGACCCAGGAGAGCAAGGGGGAAAAAAACAAGCCCTCCAGGAGCAGCGGAGCGTACAGTTGTATTCCATAGTTCGGGCGAGTGTAAATAAGCAAACACGTCTTCTACACAATTGCTGCTCGTTTGCATACAGCATTCAGAGTCTGTTCCCAACAACATCAAATCTACTGAGCATGTCATTCGACCAGGGGCGTCCAAACCTTTGCATATGGCTGTAAAGATTCGCCTGAGGACCTTAACCTTTGCCCCAGCTTCGCGAGCGCTCAGCAGAATCGTAGACGCTAGCGTCAGATCATGACAAATCACTTCCCCGCAGTGTTTTGATCCTCACATTACAGGAAGGCGTGCGGTAAGGACGAGGCCGATGGCTACCATGAATGATGAATGCGTTGGGCCTGATTTAGCACATGTTTATTAATTGATTCTGACAATATGTAGTATTATGCAATTGTGGTCAATCATTCATGTAACATATGATCAGAATGTGTTCAGAGACTTGTTTGAGCATGAGATGGTTGAACAAGTTGCCAAGTAATTAGTCTGAAAATGAATATAACTACAGCTGAAACAATATTTTCTCTGGATGACCCCTCTGTAAACTAGTAAACTTGTTCTACTTGCATCCTAACTGGACTATCCCATGTGGACCAGAATGGATCAGGTTCACTTCTGAGTTTCAGTTCCTCTCAGGTTGTCTACCTCATGGTCAATCTAACTTGTGGTCAATCATTCATGTAACATATGACCAGAATGTGTTCTCAGACTTGTTTGAGCATGAGATGGTTAGCCAAGTTACCAAGTAATAAGTCTGAAAATGAATATAACTACAGCTGAAACAACATTTTCTCTGGAAAACTTCTCTGTAAACTATTAAACTTGTTCTACTTGCGTCCTAACCGGACTATCCCATGTGGACCAGAAGGATCGGGTTCCCTTCTGAGTCCTCTCAGGTTGTTTACCTCATGGTCAATCTAACAGACAGTGTTGTCCCATTCAAACTCCCATCTAACTGTATTCATTTTGGTTAGCTGACCAGAAGTTCTAACACAAAGGCTGAAGAAACTCACGCTTGAAAGTGGGTGTGGCGAAATATGGTGAATAGAACAGTAACTATTTCAGCCCTCGTTTCCCAGTAGCATTACTGAGTTAGGGACGGCTATAGCTATGAATGCTGTACATACATTTTACCAAACAAATGAAAGACAGTCTTAGAAGAATTAACCAAACAGCTAAAATGCTGTTCTGACGCCGGCAGCTCCGGCTCTCAGCAGTAGCTATTTTTTTTTTGGAATTTACTGATACTGAGTCTGCTGTGAACAAAAGCTTCTTATTAAGTTGCCAATTAAAATGCAGCGGCCCGGGCGGCAGCCGGCTCGTCACGGCGTGTCGCCTGGCTGAGTGTAAGCAGCGGCGGAGTTATCACCAGCCTGCAGCCTTCAACGCTGCTGACGTCACAGCAGAACCACAGCAGAGAAGAGAGAGAGAGAGAGAGAGAGAGAGAGAGAGAGAGAGAGAGAGAGAGAGAGAGAGAGAGGGAGGAAGCAAAGGAGATCTATCAGTTGATCCTGTGAGGGACTGCTGACTGTATACACAGCGTATATACAAACACTGTCTGGCCAAAAAAAAAAAGTCTCACACTGTTATATATTTGAATGGACCATCTTTAGCTTTGAGCATGGTGTAGATTCACTGTGGCATTGTTTTAACGACCTCATGGAACGTCACAACATGTATTTCCGTCCAGAGTTGCTTGAATGTTAGGCTGAGATCTTGTCTTGACGACAGGAGAGTCAAACTACGCCATAGGTCCTTCTCCAGCACATCACAACGACTTCCAATAGAGTTGTGCCAGTCAAACCACTCTATAGGTTCTTCTCCAGCACATCCCAAAGACTTCCAATAGAGTTGTGCCAGTCAAACCACTCTATAGGTTCTTCTCCAGCACATCTCAAGCCTTCCGATAGAGTTGTGCCAGTCAAACCACTCCACAGGTCCTTCTTCAGCACATCCCAAAGACTTCCAATAGAGTTGTGTCAGTCAAACCACTCTAAAGGTTCTTCTCCAGCTCATCCCAAAGACTTCTGATAGAGTTATGCCAGTCAAACCACACCATAGGTTCTTTTCCAGCCCATGCCAAAGACTTCCAATAGAGTTGTGCCAGTCATACCACTCTATAGATTCTTCTCCAGCTCATCCCAAAGACTTCCAATAGAGTTGTGCTGGTCAGTTCCAGATGAACTTCCACAATCAGAGCCCCTAGAATCTTGGTACTGTTGTCCTTTCATCATGGTAGAACAAATCCGTTGATTGGATAACCTGGTGATCAGCTGACTTTATTTTATAGCCACATAACATTGCTGAGTCTCGACCAGGCCAACTAAAGGCCCCATAATCATAACACTGCCTCCAGAGGCTTGTACAGTGGGGTCTGTGCATGCTGTGTCGCCTAATGCACTTCCCTTCTTATTCTGGTACTCCTATTCTGGCATTGTGTTTTATTTGTGGTGTCATATTTTTGGTTTCTAAGCATCTTAGTGTGCTTGGTTTTATCCCGGACCCTCATGCACTCACCACCTCTACCACCACCTTCCTCTACTCTGACACCTGGCAATGTTAATCTGGGCCCCAATGAACAGACTTTGCATATCACTGCTGTCCAAAGAAAACCATGTCTGTCTTTATTTCTGTCCATTTTTATTTTTCTACATCATTCGAACGCAGCAGCTGGTGTGTGCATTGTATATAGGTTTTATAATGAATGAACCAATGGAAAGGTTCCAAATATAGCTTGGAATAAATTCTGGTTCTATTGACTTGCATAGAAAATGGGGACAGTTTTTGACCTCTCCTGTAAAGTTGCAATTTTTGGGATACTTTTATATTATTTTTGGGAAATTATATATCTGCCCTCCGTGCCTGCCCCGTAAACACAACAAGTTATCCTACCCACTTTGTGTTTTGAATGCATAGGAGTTGAAAGATGTCATAACATCGAGATCCCGCTCGCAGCATTAACAGACAGGAACACAGTGTGTAGTCTGGTGATAGTCATGGGAATTTCATAGCTTGGTTCATTTTAATGCGAGTAAGCGTTAAAGCATGCAAGTATGTGTCTGTATGATTACTTGGTGTTCACCAGTGGACAATGCAGGCCCAGGACAGCTTACTGTTGTGCATACGTTCTCCTAAGCTGGTTATTCATTCTGTCAGCTGATAATCAAACCCCTTGCTTTAACTGAGCCTGGATAAGACAATGGTTACAGCTCCAGGAGCCAGATTTGGATTAAAAAGAAGATGCCTCGATGGATCCCCCCCAAATGTGTTTCGAAGCCCTCTAAGTCATTCCACTGAAAGCTTCGTCAATGTGCTCAATGATAAGCTTTTTCTTTTTTTGACTTAGACATACAGCTGAAAAAAAAAACAACCCAACGGAAAAAGGTCAAATGAATATGTACTCAGGAAACGTGTACTCACTTTTGTTGACCTTGCAAGTCTTTTTATCAGCTCGATGCTTAAACACTTCCTTAATCCAGACGAGCTAAACCTACCAAAGCTGCCGTATGGAGTGACTCCTCTCTGTGGCCTGTTTCAGGTTTGACCTCGAATGTCTGTGATGATTAAGGACTGTTTTTTTTTTTAACCTGGAAACTGCCTCCTTTCATACAGGAGCAGTAGAGCTGTTGAAACAGGAAATTGGTGGTTTCGACCTCTTTTGATGTTGGCGCTGGGTTGAAGAACCTCGGTGAAATAAGGAATGGAGATAAAACTGCCCACTACAGATAACTCAGAGTGCCCCTCGTGCCCCTTTCATGGTTTAGTGGAACTCCTTGGGACGTATTGATCCAGGACAAGGGTTTATGGCTTAGGAGGGATTTTAGAACTGATTCTTGGCGACACTTTGAAGGCCACCTAGGTAAGGACTTTGCTCCAGAAGCAGTGGATGATGTTTTTATAACAGCTAGTGTTGTTGTTGTCCAAAGAAGAACATCTATCTCTGATAATTTGTATTTTTCAACGTCATTTGAATGTTATTTGAAATATCATGATGCTCAGACCAATAGAAATGCTCCAAAAAGTCAGGTTCCATTGACTTACATTAAAAGTGAAGGAGGATTTTGGCCTCCCCTCTAAAGCTGCAAGTTTGGAGATGCTTTTGATTTGGACAACAACCATATAGAACCATGAACCTCTTAAAGAACCGTGCTTCACATGGTGCAGTGGCTCTTCAGACTGTTGGAGAACGGTGGAGAAAAAAGGTTCTGCTGTTGTTACAGTCTCAAGCTTTGAAGGCCACCTACGTAAGGACTTCACGCCATAAGCAGTGGATGATGTTTTTATAACAGCTATGCTTTATTCGGCAAAAACAGTGGTTGTGTGTTGTTGCTGTCCAAAGAAGAACATGTATATCTGTTTCTGATGATTTTTATTGTTCAACATCGTTTGAACATTGTATGAAAATTTCATGATGCTCGGACCAATAGAAATGCTCCAAATGCTCCAAAAAGTCTGGTTCCATTGACTTACATTAAAAGTGAAGGAGGTTTTTGGCCTCTCCTCTAAAGCTGCAAGGTTGGAGATGCTTTAGATTTGGACAACAACCATATAGAACCATGAACTCCTTAAAGAAGCTTGCTTCAGACTTCAGACTTATGGAAAACGGTGGAGAAAATAGATTCTGCTGTAGTTACAGTGTCAAACTGGTAACAATAGAACAATAGGACCCATAACTTATATATAAACTTATATATAACATATATGAATATTTTTAACTATATATATAAAAAATACTTTTATTTACTTCAACTGATATTATATTTTATATATTTTGATATATATTTTTATTATTTCTTTTTTTGTTATGTTTATCTATTGGTGAATCTATTGGCACAACTCTATTGGAAGGCTTGGGATGTGCTGGAGAAGAACCTATAGAGTGGTTTGACAGACACAACTCTATTGGAAGTCTTTGGGATGAGCTGGAGAAGAACCTATAGAGTAGTTTGACTGGCACAACTCTATCAGAAGTCTTTGGAATGAGCTGGAGAAGAACCTATAGAGTGGTTTGACTGGCACAACTCTATTGGAAGTCGTTGTGATGTGCTGGAGAAGGACCTATAAATTCCATTGTACAGTGTAACTGTCTGTTCTGCTGTACATATGACAAGAAAACTCTTGAATCTTGAGTTAATATCTTTACTGTGTGATACTTTCTTCTAACATTTTTCTTATAATCAATACAGACGTGTAGTTCCCTCGTTTCCTGAAGTGTTCTGTCTAAAATGTTCTACTTTGGTCTAATCACATCTTCATGCTCTTGCAATCTGTGCTTGCTCATTCTCATCTAAATCACATGGTGAAGGCTGACTTCTGAGGCGCTCTCCGAGTTTGTGTATGTTTCAGTGTTTATACACGACAACTTCAGGAAAAAACTGAAACAGTCTGCGGGGAGGCGGAATTCAGTTTGCATAGAGAAGAAACTAGTTTGGATGCTTTCAGTTTGGGACAAAAATGCTTGAAAATATAATCGTTGCCATATGGCAACAGCCTGCCATGTGCGGTGCATACAGTGGTGGGAAATGAGGGCACGTCCACCTTTTACACTGTTAGTGGATATTTTAAATCATAATAATTAATCTTATTCTTCATTCTATATGACTTGATATTGAATATGATGATATTTAAAATAAGTTAGCTGGCTGTGCACAAGTTATGGTATATACTCTGGCATTCAAAAGTTTGGACACACTCACCCAGATTTTTTTATATTTGTGCTATTTTATTATATTATAATTGTGAAAACTATAAAGTAACACATATGGTATTATAGTGAGTAAAACACCTGGAATGATTATAGTGTGTTTTAGGAAATACTGGCCATAACATTCAAACCATCTCCTTCTATCAACACACATTGTTTATTTCATCAGCTCCACTGACCATATAGGAGCAACACTTACAGACTGTAGTTCATCTGATCCTCTGCATACACTGTTTATCTCCTTTCACCCTGTTCTTTAATGGTCAGGACCCTCACAGGACCACCACAGAGCAGGTATTATTTGGGTGGTGGGTGTTTAAAAACCTCAGTGTTGGAATCGTCCACCAACCAGCAACCTCCAGCCGACAGTGTCCTGTGGGCGGCATCCTGTGAGCACTGATGAAGGACTAGAGAACACAAACTGTGCAGCAGCAGATGAGCTACTGTCTCTGACTTTACATCTACAAGGTGGACCAGCAAGTAGTAGGAGTGTCTAATAGAGTGGACAGTGAGTGGACACAGTGCTTAAACACTCTAGCAGCACTGCTGTGTCTGATCCATTTACACCAGCACAACACACACTAACACACCATCACCATGTTAGCATCACTGCAGTGCTGAGAATGACCCACCACCCACATAATGTCAAGGCTATGTGGTGGTCCTTTCGAGTCAGATGGACTACAAAGTGTAGAAGTGTAGAACTACAAAGTTTTTGAGGCCGATTCTGAGGGTGGGGCTATATGCCACGGCAGGGCTACATGTAGTTATTAGCTCAAGCAAGTCATGAAACATGGTCTAAACTGATTTATTACCATTTTTAAGGAGCTCATATGAAACAGTATAATATTTGTAACTAAATTAGAAGTTGGACTATGTGGGAGTAAACCGCTTGTTACAGCTCCAGAAGAGCCACATCTGAAAAGTATCTCTACTAGGAACAGCAGAGCGTGGATCCAGGTGGAATATTAAGCAGCAGAATGAACGTCTTCTACAGCCGAGAAGAGCTGCTTATCTAGAACTATAAACTCAATCACTCTGGCTGTGGTTCTTTAGCTCTCTGGCTGTTGCTCCTGCTGTTCTGTTTGTACCGGTCAGATCTGGTCTGTATGTGTTCTGGGTTGTTTGTTTTGTGTTAGCTGTGTGTGTTCTAGCTCTGCTGTTTACTGATACTCACTGTGTTCAGCTGTGTGGTGTCTCTGAAGTGTGTATCAGATTAGTATGTTAAATGTCTTCGTCTTGGTTCCTCTGCGAGAGACGCTGATGTTACTAATTTTACAGATGTTATAAACTGCCCTGGATGAGTCTGAGTCACATACGGTTCTCGTGAGACCGCTGCTTTAGTCAGTCTGAGTAAAATGAAAGGGTATGTATTTCCACCTAGTGGTTCAGATAGCTCCTCTTTCTGGATGAAACTCTAGCTGGAAATACAGAAATTAGGCTCATTTGTTTAGCGCCATCAGCTCTCGAGATCGGCTAAATTGGAGAGATATGATTGATGATTGATTCTTCCATCTCTAATATATATATATATATATATATATATATATATATATATATATATATATATATATATATATATATATATATATATATATATATTTACACACATGTTGTGCTGTCTTGCAATGTTTTTATATGTATTTTGTATCATATATGTACTGAAGGTTAAGCTCTTATAGCATAACTGGTGTTCCTGAACGTTTGCGTTTGTACAACACTCTCCTGAAAATCGCTGACTGTGCAATTTGAGTTTTGTGCAGGACGCATTGCAGGATGCAGGCAGGCAGGTTTAGTGATTTCAGCAGTAGGTCTAACTAGGCTGTAGACTCTGTGATTGGAAGGAGCCCTGAGGAGTCCCAGATTTAGTCACACAGCTCAACAGCACATTTATCAACTGTCCCTGACAGAGATCTCAGAGAAAGACTCTAAACCTCCCTGTAGCAGAGGCTGTTTCAGAGCTTGAGATACAGTGACTGAATAACGCAAACAGCTACAGGACTGACTGAAGCGTATCCAGGATGTGGAGGGAAACTCCCCTACGTCTTGGTGATGTATCATCACAATCAATAAAACTCGGCCTGGTTATTCATTTTTTAATGGTTTGAACTATGACTTCTCTCTGTTTTCTTTGACTGGTACACGTTTGACGCCCTGGTGGACAGGTCTCTACCGTAAGTCTTTCTGTCTTTCTGTCCAATGAGCACTGGGAAAGGTTTCAGCCCTCAAGAGACCATGACCCAAGAGAATAGGCAGTGTAGAAGATGAATAAATATAAATAAATAAATAAATAAATAAATAAATAAATAAATAAATACTTGAATAAATCATCAGTTGATGTTTTAAACAATAAGAAACTCTGGAACTGAAATATTTGCAATGCGTTTATATATGATGTCCTTTAAAGCATGCAGGCTGAAGCACTGGCTTTGGCTAGAACTGCTAGAACAGGAAATGAGACCCTGTAACTCATGGCCACTTGGCAAGCAGTTAGATCCAGCCATAGTCCAGCCATAAAATCAGTGTGGAACATTTAGAATCATCACTACCAAGATTTTTTAATTTATATATATATATTTTTTTTTATATGATTAAATATGCTTATTTATGTGTGTACAACTGTTTTTGCTAGTCAAGTACTGACTCTGATGAAACAATCAGTACTGAAACTTTTGGCAAAGTTAGTCTATCCATCCATTATCTTCCGCTTTATCCTGCTAGTGGGGGTCACTGGAGCCAATCCCAGCATTATTGGGCGAAGGCGGGGTATTTCCAGTCCATCGCATGGCCAACACACACTCAATTTAGAGTGAGCGATCAGCCTAACATGCATGTGTTTGGACTGTGGGAGGAAAACCAGAGAACCCGGAGGAAACCCACTCAAGTAGGGGAGAACATGCACACTCAACTGACTGGGCAGGGAATCCAATCTGGATCATCTTGCTGTGAGCCATAGTCATAATGATGGTATATGGTCACTCAAAGCTCCATGATTTTAATCCAAGATTAGGAAAAAAACCCAAATGTGCTTTCAACTCTGACTTTGATCCATAGTGAGCCATAAATATCGAAGTTTTTGCTGAAGAGGAGCTTCCACTTGGAATTCAGGTTCCCTCAGATAGGCTAAAAATATCCAATACCAGTGGAAATATTAAAAAATACCAAAAACAAGGATGGAAATCATTAACCATTGGTTATGTTCATGGCAATGGCTTTGGTTATTCTTTTTTGGTCTGATTTGCAACAAAGAATTTGGCTAGTTAGGCTGGCGGTCTTCCTTACTTAGCTCACATTGCCCCGCCACCCCAATGCACCGTAGACTACTCACTGAATGATTGAATTGACTTTAAATGGGTCAAACAAATTCAATATATTATCCGCCGTTTTCCGGTTGTGTGGATGACACGTAGCTTTACCCGTGTGTGTTTTATATGGTGGTCATTCTCGCTCAGTGTGAAAGGTAATATAATACCAGTCCTCACACACAAAACCGCCTCAGTCCAGCTCGCCCTCATCCGCCCCCTCTCTCTCTCTCTTCCTCTCCCTCATTTAGTTCTTCTCATTCGTTACCCTTCCCTTTGACTAACTGTCTGAGGGGTTCATTTAAGCTTCATGGCTCTTTGTGAATGGCACATTTTTACCGCCTAATTTCACCACAGCATTTTTAATGAACTACATTATGACCGCATTTAATTTAACCACTACGCCGCTCTGGTGTTCAGACCCAAATTCAATTAAAGTCGGAGTGTTTGTCGCCCAATTAGATAAATCAAACCTCGGGCCGACACGGTCACAAGCAGGAACATTACAAAGGGCCTTTGGCTACTTGGCTACAGTCAGAGAAGTGCTGCTGTTTACTTTCATAATCGTAATCGTTTGGATATATAGTCACATCATAAAGGAAGATGACACTTGAGTTTTGATGTGGTACTTTTTAACACACATATATATATATATATATATATATATATATATATATATATATATATATATATATATATATATATATATATATATATATCATTGCTGTACAATGAGAAACATATATCTCTGAAATGGCAACTGTACTGGAGAGGACTTACTTTCCAATGTCAGTCAATGGAACCAGAATTTTTTCCAAGCTAATTAGGAGCATTTCTATTTGACGATTCATCAAAAATTGTCTCACAATGTAAACATCAACTATCATGTTCAAATGATTTACAAAAAAAGAAATTGATAAAATGGAGATGGACAGCGATGATAAAAATATATATCTACACTACCGCACAAAAGTTTAGGATCACTTGCAAATTTCATTTCATGCAATTTTTATAATGCAATTCATGCAATTTTCATGCAATTCACAAACAATATTGTCCATTTCACAATTAATTTAAGTGTATCAGATGATTTTTAAAGAATAAAAATGTTTGTATTAAAGCCTATTTTTGTATAGAGGCTTATTTAGCATATAGTCCTATTATCAGTAATTCTCAGTCCTCTGTCTAAATCTCCTGGTACGACCACCAATCCAAGTTAAGGATGTTATTGGACTTATTGGTTGTTAGGACACTCTTGCTTAATTGTGATGCACAGCTGAAAAACATTCTACTAATAAGTGAGTATAAAAGGGAGAACAACATTCTAGGTTAGTTTAGTATCTGAAGATCAGCAGTTGATGGCTTGCTGACCGACTCAAAATGACCAGAAAGAAACAACTTTCTTTAGAGACCCGTCAGTCCATTGTTGTGTTAAGGAAGAAGATACTCCATTGAAAATAAGAACATTTCACTGTGATCCCAAACTTTTGAGTGGTAGTGTATGTGTATATGCTAGATTTTACTGTGTAACTTGTTCCGCAGTTTTCAAAATCCAGATTGTCTTATTGCGTGATTCAGGCTTATATACGGCTTTTTGATCGGATTTTGATCATTGATCATTTGACCATTTTTTTATCCATTCTAAAAACAAAAGATTCTTTCTGTAATTTTTTTCCCATAGAGAATTAATAGGATGGAAAAGTGCACGCCAATCTATTGAACTTCTGCTTGACCGACAGACACCGTTTCACATATATTGACTCAGGGCAGATCCCCAACCATGACTGTAGTGTTGGTTTGACCTGCACTCGTCTGTTTGCTGTATTTTTTTCATCCCTCTTTTTTCTCCATAGAATCCTATTCATTTTCTGTCGCACCCAAACATCATGGTTTCATTTAACCTACAGTTTCCAAGCGCTAATCCACAGACATACTGACCAGCACTCATCTATTTGTCCCATAGAACACCATTCACAAGCATAATGCATAATATATATTGTATATATAAATATATATAATTTAGCATCATACAACAATTTATGTAAATGTAAAAAAACATCTCCAAATTAATAATTTTACAGAAAAAGCCAAGATTAAGATTAGTTAATATAAAGATTTTTTTCCAAGTGATTTTGGAGCTTTTCTATTGATCCATTCATCATAAAATATCATCATCAACAAAAATATATATCGTCGCTGTCCAATGTAAAATAGCTACTTTACAGGAGAGACCAAAAACATACTTTACTTTCAATGTAAGTCAATGGAACCAGAATTCTTCCCAAGCTATTTTGGAGCATTCCAATTGGTCCATTCATCATGAAATTTTCATACAATGTAAACAACCACTGGTGTGTTCAAATGACTTAGAAAACGCAAAATCGACAATATATGGCAACATTTACATTTCATGAGCTTCATTATTATTGCTGTTCTAAGAAAAACATGTATGAATATGAAAATTAATTAATATATTCACAAATTATTATACCATCATTTATGTAGTTCCATATATCTAATAGAGCATAACCACAGGTCCTGACATTGTCCAAAAACAAGTTTGTGTGTGTGGCTTTCCCTCAGCCTGTGTTGTTTTAAACGGAGGATGAAGCTCATGTTAGTGGGCTGTTAGAGGATCGGCCGCTCCAGATGAGCTTCACGCTGTTGATAATGTGTTTGTCGCTTATTCTGGTTCCCTGCGGTGAAGACGAGGAGTTAAAGCCCCAGTGTTTTTGGAACCTTTCATTAAAGAGCCTCAAATGCTTTATGCGAGTTTGATGATGGGACTCTTCTGTCTGTAATTAAAGCACATCATAGCCTCTTATGTTCTCCTTGTTTTGGTCTTTTTCGCTGAAATCTAATGTTGTTCCATTCCTAAAGTAAACAATAATTCTTTAACACAGCGTTAGTGGACATTATATTTAAATGCTAAAGCACTACGTGGGCCTGACGCTTAGCCAGTGTTCTTTCCAGATTACATCTATTATCTAGGGATTTGTAATTTTCTCCAGCCATTCGTTCCTTATGCTCGTACGCTTATGTCGTTCATTGTTTTAGCTTGTATTCTGTAGCACAGCGCTGTACGGCTCAGCCTTATCGGTTGAGGCAGACAGCCTCCCACGTGTCCATCTTCCAGCGCTTTTAACACTCATTTCCACCTTCAGGACGCATCTTCACAGGTTGGGTTTCCTGAGTCTTTCAACCAGAGAACTGCGTTTCGGCCAGTGTCCCTTCAAGTCTGGGTTAACCCTTTCAGGCCTGCTGTCCTCATGAAATTCAATACCATGTACAACTGTATTACTGTGTTGTTTTCTATATACCAGGACCAGTCAAAAGTTGGACACACCTAACTAAAAATATGTGTTCATAATTATGAAGGCAGGTTGATCTGAATGTCTTGAAGTAAATGAAGTTGGGGCCCATGTACCCAAATTTTTCTAAACTCAAACATTTTACTGTATTAAATTTAAAAAAAAAATACAATATATATTATTTACAACCACCTATAAGACCCCCAAATCTGTTGATCAGAACAAGATCTCAGCATCTACACTAGATCTATCTTCCTCAGTCCTGTTAGAGAAGCAGCTCATGTGGCTTTTTCTCAAGAAGCTGCTGCTCCAGGAATAATTCCATACCTCTTATTTTATAATTTTATTCTCTTCACAATTGTTCACTAATACTATTTCTATTAAAGTAGTTAAAAGAATCCGTTTTTTTAAAGTTTGGTGTGTCCAAACTGTTAGCGTAGTGATAGTGTACAGGAGCACATTAAGCAATTTGTGGGCCCTGGGGCTGCAGGTGGGCCCTGTGGGTCTTTTTAAATACAATACCCAAAACTGATGTTGGCTTCTTACTGCCAGGTTGTAAGCACTTCCTCGCAGCGCCTGCAGAGGTCTCTGTCTCCAGAATACAAGGTAGCTCTGCACATACTCATGCACACACCAATTATCACACACACCTATCACCCATTACAGCTCACAGCAGTGGCTCAGTGCCTGGTATTGATTGTGACAACACCTAACCTCTGCCGTTCTCAAAAGCCAGTGTCTAGCCAGCTTCGCATTAGGTCCAGTAACGCCACATCTCCACAGCAGATCCTGCTGTCCTCCCTGGAGCCCTTGAGGCCACTGGACTCGTCTGCCTGAACACTCACCTCCTGTCGTCTGAGCTCACCCCTGGCGTCACTTCCCCATGGGTCTCCACGCTGTGAGGTTTGTTTGGCCATCGGACATTGTGTTTGTGCTCGCACCCTGAAGCAAGCTTTCCCCCGGCATCTGCTGGTCCTCAGCTGACTTTGAACTTGGTGAATATATAAACTGTGTTCCTACGCTCTCTCTGGGTGGTTAAAACCCCCACAGGGATCCTCTCCCGGCAAGCTCCAGAAGAACACAAGGAATAACCCCCTTTTGTTTGACCTGTCCAGACAGAACCTAGGTCCTGGTTTACTCCACAGCGCTCAAGGGACCTCTCCGCTTTTCCACTGCTCAGATGGGAGATCTACACCTGGAGGCACCGGAGCTCTGTGGCTGCCATCAGCAGCTACACCAGTACCACCTAAACCACCTGCTCCAGTGGCCGCTTCCCCAGGCTCCCTCGGACTCCAACTCACCTGGTCTCCCAAGACTTTGTCATCTACTAACCCAGCTCTGTGCTTTGTTTTCACATTTCATATCCCTGTTAAGTTAATAAAGCCCTGCTTATGGATTGTAATGTCATGTCTGAGTCTGAACCATTATACAAAGGTTCTTTTTGTAAACAATGTAAAACAAGTTAAAAAACAAATACATAGAAAATCATCACATAACTCTAAGAGTGTGGTGTGTATGGCTACTGTATGTCCATTAACATAACCCACCGTTTGCCTCTCTGTGTTCTCTAAACAAACACAATGACTGGACCGCTGGCCCTGACCCTTGTTCTTCCACACTGCCTCACTACTATCTGTCATAGCTTCATACCAAGGGTGTAGAATTAGCATGGATGGAAGTGATATGTCCCTGCCAATATCCAGTGATTAATAAATTGTCCCCACCAATAATTTGGTCCCCGATCTGTTAACATCTCATTAATAAATCAAACCTCGGGCCGACACGGTCACAAGCAGGAACATTACAAAAGGCCTTTGGTTACTCTTACTGTTTGAGAACACAGTCAGAGAACTGTCGCTGTTTACTTTCATCATAATCATTTAGAAATATAGTCCCATCATAAAGGAAGATAACACTTGAGTTTTTGTGTAGTACATTTTAACTATATATATATATATATATATATATATATATATATATATATATATATATATATATATATATATATATATATATCGTTGCTGTACAATGAGAAACATATATCTCCGAAATGGCAACTGTACTGGAGAAGACTTGTTTTCAATGTAAGCCAATGAAACCGGAATTTTTTCCAAGCTAATTTGTAGCATTTCTATTGGACGATTCATTAAAAATTGTTTAACAATGTAAACATCAACTGTCACGTTCAAATGATTTAGAAAAATAGAAATTGGTAAAATGGAGATGGACAGCTGGAGATGTATATGCTAGATTTTACTGTGTAACTTGTTCCGCAGTTTCCAAAATAATAAATCTGTTCCAACTCCAGATTGTCTGATTGTGTGATTCAGTCTTATATACGACTTTTTGATCGGATGCATGGATTCCAAAAAACTTATTTTTTCTGGATTTTTCATCCCAATCAATAGGATGGAAAAGTGCACGCCAGTCTATTGAAATTCAGTATCACCTAAACCACCTGCTCTCCAGTGGCTGCTTCCCCAGGTTGCCTCAGACTCCGACTCACCTGGTCTCTTGGTACTTCGTCATCTGCTGACCCACCTCTGTGCTTTGTTTTCACGTTTCATTTTATTAATAGCAATAAATAAGATCATAATCAATAGAAAGCACGATTATAAATGTGTTAATGATGTAATTTTAATGTGGGTTTTCTGGAAATTAGCTCATAATACATTATTTTTTGGTGTATAATATATACACCATATATAATAATGGAATAATATACAATATAATATATAATACATAATATCATATTGATTCTGGAGTGGCTCAGGCTCCCTGCAGAATAGAGGTGCACAGTGAGTTACTATTTTAAAAAAGGGACAAAAGAGGGGCATCCCAGACCTGGCATCCAGCTGGGCGAGGCTGGAAGCTGGCATGGCTGTGGCATGCATCAGTAGTCCAGAAGAGAAACATGAGGTGACATCAGAGCTGATACTGGTCTCCTGTATGGTCATGGCTGGTGAATGACATCTGCCTATCTGAATGCCTGAATCTGCTTGTTAGGAAGTAACGTATTGACTTCACCTCCAGCTCCAGACCTCTACTGAGATGGCTGAGGCTCTTGTCTTTTCAGTGCTGTGTCCTTCGTTGTTTGTATAGACCTTAGTCCAAAAAAACACTCACTTGTCAATCTACTCCACGTAATGAGAAAGAGAAGAGGAAATGGCTGAAGTTGATAAGATGAGTTTCAATTCTTAAATGAAGAGCCCTGGGCTTCTATGTTGGCTAGCTAATGTAGCACCCACTGGCAAAAGCCAAACTGGCCCTTCACAGACACGCTTGATATGGACTGGGGGGTTTTAAATGGCATTTCTCGCTGGGAATCCACATGTTCATGTTTCGGTTGTCAGGCTTGTTGGACAGACAAGGCCTGATGAAGGCTGAAGCTGGCCAGCTAATGATGGCTATCTTGACCTTAGGACTCATTTATACTCCCTTTATATATGTAAATGAATTTAGGTTGGCACTAGTGGGCAGTTTAGGGGAAGTGGAGCGCAAATCTTGGGCTGTGGACAATGTGAAACATGTATTGTTCTCTGATGAGTCCATCTTTAATGTTTTCCCCACATCCGGGAGAGTTATGGTGTGGAGAAGGCCCAAAGAAGCCTAACACCCACACTGTTCCATGCCCAGAATGAAGCATGGGGGTGGATCAGTGACGGTTTGGGCTGCTATATCATGGCATTCTCTTGGCCCAATACTTGTGCTTGATGGGCGCGTCACTGCCAAGGACTACCGAACCATTCTGGAGGACCATGTGCATCCAATGGTTCAAACATTGTATCCTGAAGGCGGTGCCGTGTATCAGGATGACAATGCACCAATACACACAGCAAGACTGGAGAAAGATTGGTTTGATGAACATGAAAGTAAAGTTGAACATCTCCCATGGCCTGCACAGTCACCAGATCTAAATAGTATTGAGCCACTTTGGGGTGTTTTGGAGGAGCGAGTCAGGAAACGTTTTCCTCCACCAGCATCACGTAGTGACCTGACCACTGTCCTGCAGGAAGAATGTCTTAAAATCCCTCTGACCACTGTGCAGGACTTGTATATGTCATTCCCAAGACCAACTGACGCTGTATTGGCTGCAAAAGGAGGCCCTACACCATACTAATAAATTATTGTGCTCTAAAACCAGGTGTTTCAGTTTCATTGTCCAATCCCTGTATATATAGTACAATGTGAACACTTGATACATCAAAGTAAGCTGCTCTTGCTCCCAGTATTTGCGAGTACTTGTATACATTATAAATATACAGTCTCATAGTCATTAGCAGCGCTTCTCCTACACAGTTTACTACTACCATTGCCGTCTTGTTCTAAATGATCAAGCACCATTAATCAACCTTCTGGACTGTTCTCCTAATGAGTTTCTAATAGGTTTCGGCATTGATCCAGTACCATTAGCTGTAATGTGTCTTCTTTTTTTTCCCTCCCTATCTGCTCGAGAGAATCTGCGAAGTTAGACTGTAAGACAACACTTTTCCTGACCGGCTGCCTGGCTAGCTGATGCTCCCCTGGGCATCGCGGCAGTGTGTTACTTGCTTTGCCCAATCTGGCAACATCCACGGCCAAGGAAAACATGGCAGCAACATCCTGTGTGGAAAGAGAGAGAGAGAGAGAGAGAGAGAGAGAGAGCGAGAGAGAGAGAGAGAGGGAAAGCTGCTGCTGATTAAGAAGTGTGCCGGACTGTAATTGGAAATGACTGGGCCCGGAGCGTATCCACCCGCACTGTGAAATGTGCTCTACTGCTTCAGCCCCTAACATTCGCAGGATTAGCCCACAGCCACCATGGCTACACTGGCTCTGAGTGTGAGCGTGTATGTATTGGGTGAGTATATGTGTTAGAATCCTGTATGTCTGTATATGTATGTGTGGGTGTGTCTGTGTAGACACTGTACACGCTCATTCCGAAACTGAAGCCTGCAACACGTTCTAGGAACGTTAAGATGGCGTGATGTGAAACGACCAAAGATGACCTCAAACATGTGATGCAATCATGCTTAGCCTACACAGGAGTGCATACACAGAATGCTTTAGAGGAGGGGTGTTTAATTAGAGTCAGTATGACCGTCATCATCTCTAACGTGTGTTCTGATTCAGTGGTGTATCCTGTTTACTGAAGTAGTTTAGTGTCAGCATCTTATACCATCAACTACTGAAACACCAACACATCACACATACCGTTCAGTATATTTCAGTATATTTACTGTTTAAATGCTGAACTGATTGAATTATTTATAAACTTCTAAATGTTTTTACTCACTTCAATGAAAACAAGAGCTACGTTAGACAAACAGAACGCTTTAAAAAAAAAGAGAATCTTAGTGTTTATTTATAGAGGCAGTAAAAAAAACTGTTAGAGCACGTTGCCTGAATGAGCCTTTGTCCGACTCGCTTTTTCTCTGAATCGCTTTAGTCTCTGACTCGCTTTATTCTCTGACTCACTTTAGTCTCTGACTCGCTTTATTCTCTGACTCGCTTTATTCTCTGACTCTTTATTCTCTGAATCGCTTTCTCTCACTTGATTTATTCTCCGACTTGCTGTATTCTCTGACTCACTTTATTATTGGACTCATTTTATTCTCTCACTCGTTTTTGTGACCAACTCGCTTTATTCTCTAAATTTCTTTATTCTCTGACTCGCTTTATTCTCTGACTCGCTTTCTTCTCTAAATTTCTTTATTCTCTCACTCGCTTTATTCTCTCACTCGCTTTATTCTCTGACTCACTTTAGTCTCTGACTTGCTTTAGTCTCTGACTCGCTTTAGTCTCTGACTCGCTTTAGTCTCTGACTCTTTATTCTCTGAATCGCTTTCTCTCACTTGATTTATTCTCCGACTCGCTGTATTCTCTGACTCACTTTATTCTTGGACTCATTTTATTCTCTCACTCGTTTTTGTGACCAACTCGCTTTATTCTCTAAATTTCTTTATTCTCTGACTCGCTTTATTCTCTGACTCGCTTTATTCTCTAAATTTCTTTATTCTCTGACTCGCTTTATTTTCTGACTCGCTTTATTCTCTAAATTTCTTTATTCTCTGACTTGCTTTAGTCTCTGACTCGCTTTAGTCTCTGACTCTTTATTCTCTGAATCGCTTTCTCTCACTTGATTTATTCTCCGACTCGCTGTATTCTCTGACTCACTTTATTCTTGGACTCGTTTTATTCTCTCACTCGATTTAGTGATCAAACTCATTTTATTCTCTAAATTTCTTTATTCTCTCACTCACTTTATTCTCTGACTCGCTTTATTCTCTAAATTTCTTTATCCTCTCACTCGCTTTAGTCTCTGACTTGCTTTAGTCTCTGACTCTCTTTATTCTCTGACTCGCTTTAGTCTCTGACTCGCTTTATTCTCTGACTCTTTATTCTCTGAATCACTTTCTCTCACTTGATTTATTCTCCGACTCGCTGTATTCTCTGACTCACTTTATTCTTGGACTCGTTTTATTCTCTCACTCGTTTTAGTGATCAAACTCGCTTTATTCTCTAAATTTCTTTATTCTCTCACTGGCTTTATTCTCTGACTCGCTTTATTCTCTAAATTTCTTTATTCTCTGACTTGCTTTATTCTCTCACTCGCTTTATTCTCTGACTCACTTTATTATCTGACTCACTTTATTCTCTCACTCGCTTTATTCTCTGACTCGCTTTATTCTCGGACTCGCTTTATTATCTGACTCGCTTTATTCTCTGACTTGCTTTATTCTCTGACTTGCTTTATTCTCCGACTCGCTTTATTCTCTCACTCGTTTTAGTGATCAACTTGCTTTATTCTCTGACTGAGAGTGAGTTTACTGCGCCATAAAGACAAGCCTAAAATAAACACTGTCAGAATTAAACCCTTCTCAATAGTTTATCAGTTTGGGTCCACATTCTACAACGTCTGGGTCCAGACCCAGCCCACGGTCCGCCTATTAAGTATCCATTAAAGGTCATCACAGATTAAAAACAATCTGTTAACGATGTCCAGAGTCGCCGCCAACTTCTCTGGGCTTGAACACATCTGAAATGGACTGACGCATGAGGGGAATATGTATTGCGCCCTTACTAGCTTATGGACATAGATGGCTGTCATGGCTTCTGGAGCAAATAATAATGTACCATCTACATATTGGTAGCAGTGTACAGTTCAAAAGCCAGGGCCTATAACACGCCACACGGTTACTAATCCGAAACCAGAACTATACATACCCTTGTTAAGTACATGTGCCCGGTTCTTATTAAACAACAGAACTGTGAAAGTCATTGGGGTTCTTTGAGGTTTCCATATATCCATTATCTAGTCGGGGTCATGGAGGGGCTGGAGTCAATCCCAGCGTCATCGGGCAAAGGTGGGGTACACCATGGACAATTCACCAGTCTCTCTGAGGTTTACTGGGTTTACAATTGGAAGGTTAGTTATTGTAGAACATGAAGAAAACAATCTTTGGCATAAGCCCAGTCCTAGGTCCAGGTTTTTAAGGGTGCAGACCCTTGCAGATCCTGCTGGATATGGACAGCAGGCGCAAAGCCACCAGTTGGGATTCAACTGGTGGTGGTGGTGGGGAGGAGGTTGGAGCACGTAGAAACGTCCGCACCTGAAGGCGGCAAAGAAGGAGCATGAGTTGAATCCTTTTAAAGACAGATGGCAGCCTGCGATTAGTTGAAGTAATGGATGAGAGAGTGACGTAGCATTGGAGTCTTCCTGGCAGAACTTTCGCTAAAGCTTTCATTCCCATAAGTTCATAATTTTGACAAGCAGTTTTTCAGCAGATCTTTTCTTTTCTCTACTGTTACTGGAAATCTGTACCACCGGCTTTGCAAGTAAAATCCATTTTCTATAATTTATTACTCACATATTAGCAAACGCTAACAATCTTTGCGCTATGTTTTAACCAAATCCCTGCTTGTGTTGGTCAAACATGCTTGCCATCACCATGCTAACACCACAGTGCTTACTGTTATCATTCCCTTCATAATTCGTTTTTTCAGACACTGTCTGCGTTAGTTAATAGTCACCAGCACACAACGTGCTGTGGTGCACAAGCCGGCTGAGAGCAGATTTGTTTACACCCGGGAGTAGCTGCTCACACAGCAGAGAACACCACTGCCTCCGGACCAGAGATCCATTATCCCACAGGAGATAGCTGCGAGCCGTTCTGGGTTGCAGAGCAGGAGCAGAAAAAGTACCAACCTACGGTTCCATCTCTGATAATGGGCAATGAGAGGTCCTTCTGAAGCACAATGGATGCATAGCTACCAGGAGTTTAGTCTTATGTGCTACATGATGTGATTCCTGATGCTAATGCCAACATCCAGGGCTTCCAGTTGATGAGAGTGGACCAGAACAACGGAGCATTGGCAACGTCTGTGAACAGTAAGTGGTACAATCTGGTCACATTACTGTGAATGAATAAATGTGTACTTCAGACATTGAGCTATTACAAGTTAGCATGCAACCACACTACTGGCACACACTACTTTCTTACGTTATCAGATTCTGAGTTGTCTACAAACGCACCACCCACAAGCCTTGTTCATCATCTTTGGGGACTATAGCCATGCCAATCTCTCCTGCATTCTGCCCATATTCAAACAATACATCAGTTCCCCCACCAGGAAAAGTAGGAAACTGGATGGTTATATACCAGCACCAATGAGAGGTGCAGACCATATCCTGGGAAGGTGTATGAAAAACCTATGTACTGAGACAACTTGTGGTGACCAAGTAGGTCAGCATATCATCGCTGTCCAATGAAAAACATGTATCTTCACAGGAAACTTTACAGGAGAGACCAAAAACATACTTTACTTTCAATGGAAGTCAATGGAACCAGAAATTTTTCCAAACTATTTTGGAGCACTTTTATTGGTCCATTCATCATGAAATTTTTCACACAATGTAAACGACAACTGGTGTGTTTAAAAGATGTAGACAACTCAAAACCATTTCATTGGACAGCGACGTTATGGTCCACTGAATCTCTGGATGTCCTCAAGGGCTGCTGTGAAATAACTGACTGGGACTTTCTTTGTGAACCCTGTGCTGAGGACCTGAGTAATAATCTCACAGGCTCTGAAATAGACTACATATATAGAATATGGGTGACAATGTTGTGCCACTGTGTGTTATTTAGCAAAGAACAAACTCAGGCGACCTGAAGCCCTGAGGAGGGCCTTAAGAGCTGGGGACAGAGATAGTATTGAGTATACAGAGGGAGCTAAAGGTAAGACCTACAGAGGGTAAGTAGAACTACAAGAGGTAAATGGAAAGAAGTCTTTAGAGGATTGGGGTGAAAGAGGTGGGGAACTGGATAAAGAAAGTCTATAAATTACACTTCAGTCAGAGTGCAGAGTCCTGCAGTACATATACCACTTGAGACTGAGGGCATTTTCACACCTGTGGTTTGTTTCACTGGTCCGGATCAGTTAATGAGTTTGTTTACTTGGAGCGTTTCCTCCTCGGTTAAGTTTGTTTTCACAGGCAAAAACCTAAACACACCAAAATGCACCCCAACAAACCACGTGAGCACGTTGTCTCCTCTGATTGGTCAGAGCTATCTGGCGTGCGAGCAAGAAAGATCCTAAGACACTTTCCCTACAAAGGTTCTCGGGTGACATTGTTTTTGTGCAGTGTAATAAGGAGAGACGGGAGTGGAGGAGCCTAGTGAACAGGTTTTGTGGGCCGGTGTCAGCGCATCTTTAGTGCAAATGCCAGCCACCATCAAGTGTGAGTACGTTGAGGTGGTTAAGTACCTGGGCGTTCATCTAAGGGCTCAAGCTGGGATGAGAAGTGAAAATAGACCAGCTGTACACAAAGAGTGAAAGCAAACTTCACTTTCTGAGGGGGCTGAGATCCTTCGGTGTGAGAGACTTGAGGTGTCCAGTGCTAGTTTTTATGCTGGTGTGCACTGGAGCAGCAGTTTTACGGTGAGGGACACCAACAGACTGAAGAAGATCATTAGAAAGGCTGGCTCAGTCCTGGGGGATGAATTAGACACAGTGGACAGAGTGGTGAAGAACAGGTTGTTGGCAATGGTGTCAGTGATCATGAGGAACCCCTCCCACTCACTCCACAGAACACTACACAGGGGAGAGGACGATACAGTGAGCAGCAGACTGCCTCAGCATCGCTGCAGGTAGGAAAGTTTTCGCAGGTCATTTCTCTCTGCAGCCTAAACTGTTCAACTCTGCACTCTATCAGCTCATCAGTGCCTCATGCATCATCTTATTATTGCTTGTTCTGCAGTGGTCCTGCTCTTCTGCACAATGATTTAATACTGTTTCTTATCATAAAGTCTGACCACTGCCAGAAAATAAAAGCAATAACAGTAAAGATATTTTTAAGATCCGATTTGATTGTTAGTTTAAGTAATATTAAATGCTCCACCTTTGCTCCAGTTGAGATAGGAATTCACTGGTAGTGTCTTCAAACGTTTGACTGGTAGTGTATCTAAAACATTTGACTGATAGTGTACTAAAACGTTTGGCTGGTAGTGTACTAAAACGTTTGTCTGGTACTGTACTAAAACGTTTGTCTGGTAGTGTACTAAAACGTTTGACTGGTAGTGTATCTAAAACGTTTGACTGGTAGTGTATCTAAAACGTTTGACTGGTAGTGTACTAAAACGTTTGGCTGGTAGTGTACTAAAACATTTGGCTGGTAGTGTACTAAAACGCTTGGCTGGTAGTGTACTAAAAAGTTTGGCTGGTAGTGTACTAAAACGTTTGGCTGGTAGTGTACTAAAAAGTTTGGCTGGTAGTGTACTAAAACGCTTGGCTGGCAGTGTACTAAAACGTTTGACTGGTAGTGTATCTAAAACGTTTGACCGGTAGTGTTCTAAAACGTTTGACTGGTAGTGTATCTAAAACGTTTGACTAGTAGTGTATCTAAAACGTTTGAACATTAGTGTATTTTTTATTGTTTAGTGGTTCTACTTTCATTACTCGTTAGCTATATCAACTTTGTTGCAACTGTGCAAATGACTAATAAGCTAATTATTTTAGACTACAATCTAAATTAATTAACATTATTATCAGATTCTTTTAAAAAAGTGGATATTTCCCTTCAGTCAAACAGAGTACAGTCAGTATTTATGGAATCAGAGCATGAGCCTCAGTCAGCGGTCTCGCTTTCTTCGCTTTTAAGGCCTATTAAATTCCACCTTTCATTTCTAATTTCTCTCCTCTCCTGTCTGCACCATATGTGCTGTGTCATATGCAACATCTGCTGCTGCAGGTTAAGCTATTCCCACATCACTACTTTCACAGCCTGTATCCAGCACCTCCTCAGCTCAACCACAGCCGGGAGCTAAACACAGCGAAAGGTGTTCTCCCCGAAAAACTGGAGCAAACGCTCTGAGTCCCTTCTCATTGTCTGTGATGTTATAGGTCTGCACAAGGGGCCTTATTTGGCCTGACAAGTAAGGGAACGAACATCAGTAGGCTATAGCATACATCTAGCTTGGGAATACTTTGACATCCCATTGTCAATAAACAATATTTCAATATAGTGTCTATGTACAGTGAGAAGTCATATATCAACAACATCCAAAAACGCCCCTGACTTCTCAGGGTTCGAGAAATAGGCTGATGCCTCCGTGGACGTCTACTGTGGTTTGGCGAGTCAACCCTCTGGATTGTTGATGGAAAAAAATGATATCCTGTTTTCTGGGCCACGTAAGAAATAGATGAGCATCAAGGTATCCCATGTTAGCTGGCTTCTCCAGCATTGCCATAGCCATAGTGATAGGTTTAGTAGTGATGGGGACAGTCATGGGCTGGAGGTTAGGAATTGATACCCTAGACCAACAGGGCATGACTTAAGTACCCTTGAGCTAGGCACTTAACCCCCAACTGCTCCCTGGGTACTGTAGATAGGGCTGCCCATCGCTCTGGGCAAGTGTGCTCACTGTCCCCTGGGTTGGGTTAAATGCGGATGGTCAAATTCCGCTGTGTGGAAACCACAAGTGGCAAATGGTTCTAAATTCTATTCTAATTGCAAATTCTAAAAGTGCTTCCTCTGGAAATTCTTGTCTTTTAGTCTTCCGTTTGAGAAAATAACAATTTATTTGTTCCACCAAACACTTGGGAAATCCAGTTTGTTGCAGCTGTACCCTAAAACTTGAGACCCTGAACACGTCACGTAAGTAGGACATTGTGTACATTTAATTTTTTTGTCCTAAGTATAGCTTTCAGTATCTCCCTCCACCAGTTCCACCCCAGCATGCTTTGCTCTGGACTGGCAGAAGCAGCCTCTTTGTTCGGTGACCTGATGCACATTACGCCACGACAAGAAAAGGTGGAGCCACTAATTTGCTGCTGCATTACTTTGCGGCTGCCATTATTTGGTTTTCTTCAAGGTTTAAGCTGTGCAAATATTTTTAATGGCGGCAACAAAGAATTTTCCCTCCTCTAAACACTGCTGCTCCTTTATTCTCCGTGCTCCGCTACATGCCGTTCTATTTAGTAGATTTGATGCTGATCTTGCCTTAAATCCTGTTAAAGCACCATGAATAATAGACATGAAATAGACTGAAGCTGTGATTTCACACAAGCTTCTTTCAGCTAAAGATGACTAACAGGTTATAACTCAAACCATGGCCACTTTATTAGAAACCTCTCTCTTGTAGCTCCATCTCTGAAGGTCGTCTTTACCTGGATCAGGCGCGTTCAATTTTGGCTGGCGCTAAAGAGAGTGGTGGTGGACCTCCAGGAACAGAATTAGGCACCCTTGCTGTAGACCATCTGTCCTCAAGCTCTTCATCAATGGCCAGTTTCTTACTACAGAGTTTGTCTTGGCTGGATATTTTTGAGTGGTGGTCTATTCTTAGCCTTGCCATGACACTGAACCCCAGCAACACTGCTGCAACACCATACCAGCACCATGCACATGACAGCATCAGTGTCACTGCTGTGCTGAGAATGGGCCACCAGGCAAGTAATATCTGGTGATAATACCAGTGTCCCACAAGGCTCTCTACTGGGTTCCCTTCTCTTTTCACTTTACACTCATTCTCTTGGTTATGTAACATCTTCTCATGGCTTTCTTCTCACTGCTATGCTGATCACACCCAACTTGTGCTTCCTTGCCCACCTTCTGAAGCTCAGGTTTCAATGTTCATCTCGACAATGACTGACTGACATCTATTCATGGATGGCAGCTCAGCACCTGAAGCTCAACACCAAGAAGGACTGAGCTGCTATTCCTCCCCGAAATGTCAGATACTCACCATGATCTTGCCGCCTGGTTCAGGAACTCCCTGGTCATTCTGTCTGAAGATGCTTAGTTTGATTCTGGATGACCAGCTATTGTTCCCAACATGACTCATTTGACAGATCAAACGCTTTTTCGTTCTCTTGTCCTCTCAAGGCTCTACAACTCAGTCCAGGCTGGTCTTCCCATGTGGTTCATCAGGCACTTGCAACCGACCAATGGACCAGTTCCTTCCTGCCTTATGGCAGCGGTCAAAACTCTGTCACTCTGAAGATGCTTGGCGTGATTCTGGATGACCAGCTTTTGATCTTAGGACTGTAAACATGAGCCAACTGGTAGATTAAACCTTTTTTTCTGTCAAGAAGACATCCAGGTGCTTGTTTCATTCTCTTGTCCTCTCAAGGCTCTACAACTTGGCCTGCATAGGAAGACCAGCCAAGACTATCAGATCCTTGCAACTAACCAAATGAACCACTTCCTTCCTGCCTCACGGCAGCGGTCAAAACTCAATCTTTAGCTTCAGCCTTCAAGAAGCATGGAAGATGAGCATCAAGATGTTTCTCTGTCCTGGTGGAATAAACCTCTACTGAGAGTCTGAACAGCAGAGTGCCACACAGTCTTTAAGTGCAGACTGATGATCATTTCTTTGTGAGGCACTTAAATGAGCACTAATCCAAGTACTTATCGAAATGCATTGTATTGCGCTTATGCTGTGTTTAACTCAGCCCAAGGCGTTCTAGATATAAGTACTGGAATGTATTTCTGGTTGTAATTTGGAGTAAATGGCTTTCTTATCACTGTTATGCTGATGACACCCAGCTCATGCTTTCCGGCCCACCTTCTGAAGCTCAGGTTTCCAGTAGCATCTCGACAATGACTGACTGACATCTCTTCATGGATGGCAGCTCAGCACCTGAAGCTCAAAACCAAGCAAGACTGAGCTGCTATTCATCCCTGAAATGTCAGATGCTCAACGTAATCTTGCCACCTGGTTCAAGAACTCCCTGGTCACTTTGTCTGAAGATGCCTGGTGTGATTCTGGGTGATCAGCTGTTGTTCTCAGCACTTATTGCAAACATGCCTCATGTGACAGATTAAACCTTTTCTCTGTCAACAGGCCACCCAGGTGCTTTTTCGTTCTCTTGTCCTCTCGAGGCTCTACAACTTAGTCCAGGCTGGTCTTCCCATGTGGTCCATCAGGCACTTGCAAACAACCAAATGGACCAGTTCCTTCCTGCCTTACAGCAGAGGTCAAAACTCAATCTGTAGCTTTAGCCTTCAAGAAGCATGGAAGATGAGCATCAAGACTTTTCTCTGTCCTGGTGGAATAAACCTCTACTGACTGTCTGAACAGCAGAGTGCCACACAATCTTTAAGTGCAGACTGATGATCATCTCTTTGTGAAGCACTTAAATGAGCACTAATCCAGGTACTTATCGAAATACATTGTATGGCACTTATGCTATGTTTAACTCAGCCTAAGGCTTTCTAGATATAAGTACTGGCTTTTATTTCTGATAGTGTCTCAGCTGAGGGTAGTTTGAAGTCTAATCTATTTGTACTATTTGTACTATTTATTTGCTGATGACACCTTCCTTGCATCTTGATAATGACTGGCTGACATCTCTTCATGCATGGCAGCTCAGCACCTGAAGCTCAAGACCAAGCAAGACTGAGTTGCTATTCATCCCTGAAACGCCAGAAACTCACCATAATCTTGCCACTTGTTGCAAAGATTACTCGACTTGACAGAGAAAACAATTTCTCTGTCAAGAAGACTTCCAGGTGCTTTCTTCATTTTCTTGTCCTCTCAAGGCTCTGCAACTTGCAAGTCCTGGCTGGTCTTCCTATGCTGGCCATCAGGCCTTTGCAACTGACCAAATGGACCAGTCAAAACTCAATCTGTACCTTTAGCCTTCAAGAAGCATGGAAGATGAGAAGCAAGACTTTATGTTGTCCTGGTGGAATAAACTTCTACAGGCTTTCTGAATAGCATGCTTTCCTGCCCACCAGACATCCCTTCATGCATGGCAGCTGAGCACCTGAAGCTCAACACCGAGCAAGACTGAGTTGCTATTCGTCCCTGAAACGCCAGAAACTCACCATAATCTTGCCACTTGTTGCAAAGATTACTTGACTGGTAGATCAGACCTTTTCTCTGTCAAGAAGACATCCAGGTGCTTTTTTCATTTTCTTGTCCTCTCAAGGCTCTGCAACTTAGACTTGGCTGGTCTTCCTATGCTGGCCATCAGGTCTTTGCAACTGACCAAATGGACCAGTCAAAACTCAATCTGTACCTTCAGCCTTCAAGAAGCATGGAAGATGAGAATCAAGACTTTATATTGTCCTGGTGGAATAAACTTCTACTGGATTCACGCCCGCCATCTAAAGCTCAGGTTTTCATTCACATCTTGCCAATGAGTGACTAGCATCTCTTCATGGATAGCAGCTCAGCAACTGAAGCTTAACACCAAGCAAGACTGAGTTGCTATTCATCCCTGAAACGTCAGGGATGGCCAGCTGCTGTTATCAGCACTGCAAACATGACTCAACTGGTTGATTAAACCCTTTCTCTGTCAAGAAGACATCCAGGTGCTTGTTTCATTCTCTTGTCCCCTCAAGGCTCTGCAACTTAGTCCTGGCTGGTCTTCTTGTGCTGGCCATCAGGCCTTTGCAACTAACCAAATAGACCAGTCCCTTCCTGCCTTAGGGCAGTGGTCAAAACTCAGTCTATACCATCAGCCTTCAAGAAGCATGGAAGATGAGAATCAAGACTTTACTCTGTTCGGGTGGAATGAACTTCTACTGGCTTTCTAAACAACATGCTTTCCTGCCCACCATTTGAAGCTCAGGTTTCCATTTGCATCTTGGCAATGAGGGACTGGCATCTCTTTATGGATGGCAGCTCAGCACCTGAAGCTCAAGACCAAGCAAGACTGTGTTGCTATTCATCCTTGAAACGTCAGATACTCACCATGATTTTGCCACCTGTTTCAGGAACTCCTGAGTCATGCAAACGTGACTCGACTGGTAGATCAGACCTTTTCTCTGTAAAGAAGACATCCGGGTGCTTTCTTCATTCTCTTGTCCTCTCAAGGCTCTGCAACTTGGCCTGCATAGGAAGACCAGCCAGGACCATCAGACCTTTGCAACTGACCAAATAAACGCAGTGTTGCGACCATGTTTGTCCTACCGTGGGCTGACAGAATGGACTCCAAACGTCCTTTCCTGCCTCATGGCAGCAGTCAAAGCTCAATCTGTACCTTTAGCCTTGGAAGATGAGCTTCAAGATGTTTCTCTGGCCTGGTGGAATAAACTCTTTGCTTTCTGAACAGCAGAGTGCCACATGGTCTTTAAGTGCAAACTGATGATCATCTCTTGGTGAAGCACTAATCCAAGTACTTATCGAAATGCATCAGGTTTCCAGTTGCATCTCAACAATGACTGACTGACATCTCCAGAAGCTCAACACCAAGCAAGACTGAGCTGCTATTCATCCCTGAAACGTCAGATACTCACCATGATCTTGCCGCCTGGTTCAAGAACTCCTTGGTCACTTTGTCTGAAGATGCTTGGTTTGATTCTGGATGACCAGCTGTTGTTCTCAGCATTGCAAACATGACTCATGTGACAGATTAAACCTTTTTTTCTGTTAGTCCAGGCTGGTCTCCCTATGTAGGCCATCAGGCGCTTGCAACTGGCCAAATGGACCAGTCCCTTCCTGCTATATGGCAGAGGCCAAAACTCAATCTTTAGCTTCAGCCTTCAAGAACCATGAAAGATAAGCGTCAAGACTTTTCTGTCCTGGTAGAATAAATAGCCATATAGTCTTTAAGTGATCTGATGATCATCTCTTTGGACTCTAACCTATGTGTGCTATCTAGGATACATTGGGTAATGTAAATGTAAATGTAAGCCATATAGTATATGATCTCTTTGATGAACTGTGACTGGAGCTTAACAGAAGCTTTTAAAAACAAGCCCTTGCCTCAAAGTCCTTGTCCCAACAGACTCTTAAACTTTTCTTCTTTCTTCTCCTCTAACCAATCTACATAAACGCAGTGTTGCGACCATGTTTGTCCTACCGTGGGCTGACAGAATGGACTCCAGACGCTTTTCCGGCCCACCGCAGAGAAGATCCTCCAGAGAGCGGCAGTCCTGCAAGAAGAGAGCCGGTGCTGAGGAGGTTTTAATGAGGATGCTCTGACATTTAGCGTTAGCGCTAACCTCAATGGCTGCCGGCCACCCCAGCGCCATCAAACAGGAGTCTTAAGAGCGCGGAGTGCGGAAAGGCCGGGGGCAGGAGGGTCAGCATTAGCAGCATGTCGAGAAGAGCTCCTGTGTGATCTCCTCCTGTTTGATGGTGCCTTCTTCCAGGCTTTTAGCGGGAAAGCTAGACGTGATCGAGCATAACAAGATCGGCAGATGTCTGAAGAGTGAAAAGCTGCCGTTATTAGCGCCTTTACGAAGCCAGAGTTTTAAAAAACCTGCCAACCACACCGTATGAAGGCTCACATGAAAGAATGTGATGCACTGGAGTTGTTACAGAGTGGTTAAACACATTTGCCACATTTTCTAGAGGGCTGCATTCCAATTCTCGCCTCGACACTACAAACTGAATATGAGCGCTAGCTGTGTTATAAGAACAATTTGTTAGAAATGTTTATATATATATATATATAAATACATATATATACATACTACTGTGAGAAAGTCTTAGACACCAAAGCTGATTGTCTAAAACCCTTTATTTTAGCATTAAGTATATGTTCACCAGTAAGAACTCCAGATCTGATTAGAACAGACGTAAATAATCATACATACAATACAAAGTAACGTGAATATCTTATTGTGAAAGAAGTAGATCAGATTTTAAGCTCGTTTGAAGAACAATGTGTAGTTCCAGATTTCTCCTGGAAGCCCCAGACATTGTATGAATGTATTCAGTTCCTTCAGCAGCAATCTTGATTTAGCTTAATGAAGTACTGAGCAGTCAAAGCAGGTATTAGATGAGAACTGTAAATAATACTGGGTTGTTTCCATAAGGAGAAGCTTGGAAAGGGTTAAATAAACACAGTGAAGCATGTGAAAGCACTACTTACCATATAAATACTATTGAAATATTTTAAAGCAAGTTTAAAGCATATAAAAGCTACTTGTTTGAATATATGGGCACAATATAAGGCTTAAGTATGTCGCTACTGAGTTTAACGGTACTTACGTTTCTTTTGAAGTCAAAAATGATATATTCCGAGTATGGATTCAGGATACATGGCAAAAAAAAGCAGGATGTTGTCACAAAAACATCTAAAATATTGTCTAAATGGAGCTTATAATGAATAGCAGGAGGTTGTTCAGATGGTGGACGTAGTGCGTCCCAGGTTGTGTGGGTACTAAACACATGCGTACTGAAAGAGCTTGACTGGTTCAGCAGCGACCACTAGGTCCAGTCTGACTTTGGACGCAGCCTCTAAAACAAGATTTGCAAATTGTAAAGACTCCAAGCATGATTATTTGAATTATTCTGTGAAATAAATAGAAGTAAACTTAAAATGATTGACATATTGTGACACCCCCCATCTCTGCTCATTGGGGGTTTAGGAATGTCTACTGGCCCTGTAAGCGCATGTACCGTCTGCACTTGCAGGCCATCGCGTGCATCCCCATTTTGGAAGATCTCCTCACAGGCGCCATGCTGCTCAACTGTCAGGTCCTTGCTGCCGAGTGCCACCCTTCAGCCAGGCTCCACTGCAGAGGCCTTGCCCCCTGTCACCATGCCTACTCTTATGCAGTTCACGACCGGGCTTGTCCTCTGGTTCTATGAGTTTGTGGTGGCACCGTTCCTCACCAGTGTAAAGATTCAAACTCCATTTGCAAGGTTTATGCAATCAGAGCAGTCAGTAATAATAAACAAAGCAGTCCAGAGGCTCGCTAGCACGGGGAGTCCAGAAGTGTAAGAGAGCAGAGGCTTGGAACAGGCAGAGATGCAGTCCTGGGTGCAGGCAGGTTGGAATACAGGACCGTGGATGTAGACTCGTTGCCTTGCTGGATCACCACTGGGTCTCCAGGCTGTGCACGGGAAACCAGAGCAGTACCAGCCCTGTGTGGACAGTTCGAACAGTGATTAACAAACTCCTCGCCGTGGTCGCAGAGCTCCTCTGGTGGCTGCCTCGAACCAAGAGAGCACCCTCACCAAGGGTGATATTCCAGTGATAACAAACAAACTTGCTACGGGGGAACGAGTCCGGAAGTCTGTGGTTCACCAACCTTGCTCCACGGGGACGCCTGTGGGAAGGCTCAGCCGGATAGAGGTGAGTGCTGGGCAGGTCAGAGGGACTGCAGGGCTCCAGGGAGTGTGACGGGACCCTGCTGTGGAGAAGCCAAGTCTGATTGGACCTGTGGAGAGACCCTTTAAAGCGACGGCCCAGAAACCACAGACAGGTAGGTGCTGTAACCACACAGTATCTTAGAGCAGAGAAACAATGCCACGCACTGGGTTGAGCGCGTGGCTAGGCTATATAGGAAGTGCTAACGAGCTGTGTTGCCAGGCTGAGTCGCAGAGCTTACAACCAGTTTGCTAGAGGGGTCTTATCCCACTTCTGGGCCCCAGTGTAACATCAGCAAAGAGCAAGACGTGGGAGCCATGCTTTAGGATAATGCTCTTTTATTGAACAGGGCGACTAGCTGAATGACTGAGATCACAAGAACTTCAGCATCCACACACTTCAACCTGACTGTAGGCACTACAGCCCAGCACAGAATACACAAGCAGCCCCTTTACACATCTTTAAGCTAACAGTCACAACTACTTACAAGACTTAATAACTCTCTTACTGCCAGTTTGGCGCTTCCCATGAGCCCTCACTCATCCAGTCTCACAAGCCAACCGTGGATAGGAACTCTCTTACTGTGAGTTTGGTGCGTCCCATGAGCCCCCGCTCATCCACAGTGGCGCAAGCCAATAGCGGAATGCTACAATATATGTTTCCAGACCCTTAAAGTGATTTAGCCAAGGAATAAGCGGAGTGTTAATTGGCGCACATAGGCTTTCATTACCTGTTAATTATGTTACCCCAGTAGCTCCAGCACTAAACTAAAATCTTCTGCCAAAACAGTGTCTTGGCTGATCAGCTACACTTTCTGGGAAGGAGGAAACGTTTTCATTAACGTTAGCTTTCATTAAATGCTATAATTATGAGCAACATGAGTCTGGGACTGAAGTTTTCTAGGTCCTGAAAAGTTTTGCATTCAGGCCATGGTGGAGGAAAGTCATTCTTTGACTCCTGGCCTGCTTAGATGAGCGAGTCGGGCAGAGAGAGCTAGACTTTGTCTTGGAAAATGGATTGCGCTGGTTAAACAGAGGAAGGGAGAGAAGGAGAGGGAGAGGGAGGGAGGGAAGAAGGGACAGATAAAAAGAGATGTCAACCATAACCAGAATGCCAATTTAACACTTTATTGCATGATAGGACACTATTTCCACATGGTTGTGATTAAAAGCCTCGGGAGTTGCCACAAAGCCCTTTGTGTGCGTGTCTTCAGCACATGTCCTCGGAATCTAATCCTGCTCTGAGGACACAGCTCTTCCTGTCCCACTCTCAGAGAGAGATGCCAGAATTCATGCTAAGGCTTTCTATGAATGCCGAAGCTACAATAAACTGTGAATATATGTCTAACACGTTAACGTCTGTAGCAGTATGTGTTTATTATGCATTGTGGATTGTTAACGTGATGCATTGTGCAATATAATGATATAGTTTGTAATAATGTTTACAGTTCATAAGGCATAACATAACTGGTATTGCCTGTTATTACTGGTATTACCTGTTATTACTGGTCTTATACTGTTTAAATTCGCTGTTTACATTTACTACTTGCAGAAAAACACTATTGTTTACATTTGTTTGTTGCAACTTACACTTCATGGCTGCTGCTCTTCATACTTGCACATTATTTTTAATTATAAAAAAGAAAAAAATACTTTCATTTTAATTACTTCAACTTATATTATTATACTTTATATATTTTGTATATATACACTACTGTTCAAAAGTTTAGGATCACTTTAGAATTTCATTTCATACAGTTTTCATGCAATTCACAAACAATATTGTCCGTTTCACAATTACTGTAAGTGTATCAGATGATTTTTAAAGAATAAAAATGTTTGTATTAAAGTCTATTTTTGTATAGAGGCTTATTTTACATATAGTCTATTATCAGCAATTCTCAGTCCTCTGTCTAAATCTCCTGGTACGGCCACCAATCCAAGTTAAGGATGTTATTGGACTAATTGGTTGTTAGGACACTCTTGCTCAATTGTGATGCACAGCTGAAAAACATTCTACTAATAAGTGAGTATAAAAGGGAGAACAACATTCTAGGTTAGTTTAGTATCTGAAGCATCAGCAGTTGATGGCTTGCTGACCGACTCACAATGACCAGAAAAAAACAACTTTCTTTAGAGACCCGTCAGTCCATTGTTGTGTTAAGGAAGAAGATACTCCATTGAAAATAAAAACATTTCACTGTGATCCTAAACTTTTGAGCAGTAGTGTATATATATATATATATATATATATATATGTATAATTTTTTTAATCATTTTTTTTGTTATCTTTATCTATTGGTGAATGGAGGAACAGCAAAGTAAGAATTTCATTGTACAGCGTAACTGTCTGTTTCTGCTGTGCATATGACAATAAAACTCTTGAATCTATCTTGAATCTCTTATCATTCAGTAATTTCATGAACTGGATGAGTTACATTTAGGTAATACAAGTATGTTGCAAAACTTGGCTATAACTGTAATGCAGTATGTTATAACTGTTATAACGGTTATAACTATAATATCCACTTTATGGATGCCTTATATTTTGTATTTTACAATTGTATTAACTATTCATTAGTATTAATAGCCAGTGGAATACTCTTTTGCTAATATAGTGACAACCCTATTTATACTGCTTATATGAATGCGTTGAGTGGTCATATACCCTAATAACACTAGTTTTATTAACCCTTTAATGTCCTCACCACATAGAAAAGCAATAGAAAAGTTTTGGGTAGTAATACTTCTAAGAATTCTAATTACAGTAGCTTAGCATATACACCCTTGGCATAAAGCAACAAATAGACCAGGGGTATTCAATTAGAATTCAGTATGGTCCAGATAGAGGAAATTTCCTCAGGCCCAGATCCGGACCCTTAAAATTTCGAACTTGTGTCATGATTCAATACCATATCCTGTATACTGGAGTAGCCTAATATCAGCATTTTGTCATCAGCAACTGAAAGACCAAACAAATTACAAATACAATTCAGTATATTTCAATAATATTTATTGTTTTAAATGCTGAACTGAATGAATTATTTATGAAACTTCAAATAAAGGATTTTACAGAAAATCAAATGAAACAACCTGTCTTAATAATTTAGAGTTATTAGCCTTTAAGATCTAGTGACTCAAAATGTGTTCTACTAAAAAGTTGAGAGGAACGTTAAATGCTTCAACAGTGGCTGCTTTCTTGGGTGGAAATTTTGGTAATTTCATTGTTTTGGTAATGACATCATTCCATTTGATCACTAGGACATTTCTTAACACATTTACTTCAAACTAGCGAGATCTAACTGGCCATGATGGATATGGAGGCAGTCTCGCTTCCACCTTCTGCTCTAAAAGACAGGGGCGGGGCCAAAATAAGGCTCAGCCTACACACAAAAACTCTTTGTTTTCAGTGACATGAAGATGTGCGACAGTAGTTGGTGAATTTTTTTTTTTAATCCACGTTATTAACCTTGTGATGAATTTGATTTGTTTCTCCTGCACCTCCCAGTCAATGAGACACTTGTGCTAACAGACTCATTAACAAGGCAGACTTAACCTCTCCCTCTCTCTCTCTCTCTCTTTGTTTCTCTCACTCCTTGTTCTTTTCTCACTCTCGAACTGAAAGGCTTACACGGTTCGAGCCAAATTAAATTGTGTCTCATTTGAGCGTTCATCAAAGTGTGAAAGAATGAGCTGAATAAGCCTGAAGCGCTGCAGGCGTCTGTAGTTCAGCTCTTTTCTCATCTGAGAACTTTATCGATGCTGATGAATTCATGAGCAGTTCCAGAGTCAGTGTTTAACCTATTGCTCCAAACCTGCTGGACCCCTAGTGTATCTACAGTCAATCAAATACATGTACATTACATTTACAGGCTGACGTTCTTATTCAGAAAGACTTACAGTTTACCTGTACACAGTAGGTGAAGGTAGTGTTATAGTTTACCTGTACACAGTAGGTGAAGGTAGTGTTACAGTTTATCTGTACACAGTAGGTGAAGGTAGTGTTACAGTTTACCTGTACACAGTAGGTGAAGGTAGTGTTATAGTTTACCTGTACACAGGTAGGTAAAGGTAGTGTTACAGTTGATCTGTACACAGTAGGTGAATATAGTGTTACAGTTTATCTGTACACAGGTAGGTGAAGGTAGTGTTACAGTTTACCTGTACACAGTAGGTGAAGGTAGTGTTACAGTTTACCTGTACACAAGTAGGTGGAGGTAGTGTTATAGTTTATCTGTACACATGTAGGTGAAGATAGTGTTTCAGTTTACCTGTACACAGGTAGGTGAAGATAGTGTTTCAGTTTACCTGTACACAGGTAGGTGAAGGTAGTGTTACAGTTTACCTGTACACAGTAGGTGAAGGTAGTGTTACAGTTTACCTGTACACAGGTAGGTGAAGGTAGTGTTACAGTTTACCTGTACACAGGTAGGTGAAGGTAGTGTTATAGTTTATCTGTACACAGGTAGGTGAAGGTAGTGTTACAGTTTACCTGTACACAGGTAGGTGAAGGTAGTGTTACAGTTTACCTTGTTAGGTCCCTGTTACCCAAGGACTCTTGGTACAGCGTAGGGTTGTTGCCTGGGTGGGGAATTGATCCCGGGTGTACAGCATGAAAGGCAGCAGTGTGCAAAAGCTTTGGACCCCTCTGGTCAAATGACAGGTTTTGTTGATTCCCTATGTGTATAAATAAGTGAACACATCCTCTACTCTATATATATATATACTAGTGTGTGTGTATGTATATATATATATATATATATATATATATATATATATATATATATATATATATATATATACTAATGGACTGACGGGTCTCTAAAGAAAGTTGTTTCTTTCTGGTCATTGTGAGTCGGTCAGTAAGCCATCAACTGCTGATCTTCAGATACTAAACTAACCTAGAACAGAGGACTGAGAATTGCTGATAATAGGACCGTATGCAAAATAAGCCTCTATACAAAAATAGACTTTAATACAAACATTTTTATTATTTAAAAATCATCTGATACACTTACATTAATTGTGAAATGGACAATATTGTTTGTGAGTTGCATGAAAATTGCATGCAATGAAATTCTAAAGTGATCCTAAACTTTTGAGCGGTAGTGTATATACATATGCTGCCTTCCAGACTACGTCTTCTTCAGCAACAGAAGTAACCTCATTCTTGCACGTATTACAGAAGCATGGCTGTGCATGGCAACTGAAAACATCTGAAGCATTACGTTAGGAAAAAACAGGACAAAGGAAATCTGATCTCAAGCAAGAATGGAAACTTTTCACTTTCAGAACGACAGCAACCGTCTCTTCAGTTCCCAAACACTTACCGAGAGCTCTTCTTAGCTGATGAACACAGAGCTGAACATCCACCAAATTGTTTTGCTGGAGTCAAATAAAAAACAGGCAAATATTATATTTCTCTATTGGACATATTATGAAGTATATGTAAATATAAGATTTAAATTATTTAAATTAAATGATTACGTCATCCTTTGTATATACTTTTTCCTCAGCATCCTAACTCTTTTGGAAACAGGCTTGAATGTCTACACACGTCCACCCCCCCCCACCCCCCCCCACCCCCCCCAGCACTGGAGTTCTCACTTCTGGTCTACACCATTATCTCTCTCTCTCTCTGCACTGAACCTTTCACCTCCACTGTTTGTACTCTAATCTCTGTCCTGTTACAGCACCTAGAATCGGGAGACGTTTGTGCTACACTGTGATCAATAAACACCTCTCTGAAGGCGTCACACTGTACGGAGAGGTGTGGGGATATGTGTGTATGTCTGTAAGACTGTGTATGTGTGAAGGAGAGAAAGAAAGGTGACATGAAAATGTGTAATTATGACATCAGCGGCCAGATTGATCATTTTAGTGTATTGTATAGTGTAATCATATAGCATATCACGTTGTTATTAGAATTAAAAGCATATTTTAGTTTAACTCTTGTGTGCAACGTCATGGGGGTGGGCTCAGTTACTCCTCCCACCAGCCCTCACGCAATCTTTTGCCATCAACACATCTAGACCGATCAGTCATAACACTAAAACCACCTCCTTGTATTTAAACTCACTGTCCATATAGGAGCTACATCTATAGGCTGTAGTTCATCTGATTCTCTGTATACTCTGTTAACCCTGTTCTTTCATAGTCAGGACCCCCCACAGGACCACCACAGAGCAGGTATAATTAAGAAGGTGGGTAGCACTGCAGTGACGCTGACGTGGTGGTGGTGTGTTAGTGTGTGTTGTAGTGGTGTGAGTGGATCAGACACAGCAGTGCTGTGTTTGGAGTGTTTAAAAACCTGAGAACAGCTCCCCAGCCAAAACTATCCGGACAACAGTGTCCTGTGGGCGCTGTCCTGTGGGCACTGATGAAAAACTAGAGAACACAAACAGTGCAGCAGCAGATGAGCTACTGTCTCTGACTCTACATCTACAAGGTGGACCAGCAAGGTAGACCAGTAACGCGTGGACAGTGAGTGGACACAGTATTTAAAAACTGATCCACTCACACAAGCACAACACACACTAACACACCACCAGCATGTCAGTGTCACACTGTACACACGACACTGTGTTTGCCAGATAATTCAGATATTAGTTTTATTAAACTTGTATACATTAGCAGCTAATATATACAGTATATAGTATATACAGTACAGCAGGTTGTGCAGAATGTATAGACTGTAGGTGTTACACTTGTTTACTGTTTTTTCTAGGAATTCCTAAAAACATTGTTTTTTAGAAGTATAGTGCTGCATTGCTGCATGGTGTATATTTTAATATTTTGCATATTAAATAACTTCTCAACATTGAATAACTTCTCAAAATTGCTGCCATATTATTGTTTATTGTTTATTTTATTTGGATCCCCATTAGCTCCTATAGAAATAGCAGCTATTCTTCCTGGGGTCCATCAAACGTAAAACACACATATACATTGAACATATACAAAAGAAAACAAGAACATATTCTATGTATATTCCAAATGTATATGAAAGGATGATATATATTATCCATATACATTAAAGGAAAAAGAAAAGAAGAACATACTCCATGTATATTTCAGATGTATACAAAATGAAAAAAATGACAAAAATGTCATTATAATCCCAAAAAACTCGCTATTCCCCTTGAACAAGTTTTCCTAATCTACTTTTAACTTTTATTTATTTAGTTTTATGATCAGTATCAGTGTTTTTTTAGTAGTTTTTAAAATGTATTGTATTATCAGTGATGAACAGTGAGTCAGGTAAGGAATTCCACTCTTTAATAGCTCTATAAATCACTGTTCTGCTCATATGGTTAGTTTTAGCTCTCGGTAATTTAAAATAGTTCTTAGTTGAGTATCTTGTCATATTGGTTTCTCTCTCTTTTATTTGTTGTAACACAGTAATCTAGATTAGACAGTACTAAGGCCTGTGTGACTAATTTTAAAGCTTTCGGTGGAAAAAATCCTGAACATCGTCTTATTACAGATAAACCTCTTCCCATTTTTATAGCTATATATTCAATATGTTTCCGCCATGATAATCCGTTGTCAATTATAACACCTAATAGTTTTACTTCTTTTACTTGCTCAATTTTTCCTTTGTCAATATTTAATGTTAACTTTTGTTCCCCTTCTGGTGATGATTTTGACCCAGTTATAATAATTTTTGTTTTTGAAATGTTTAGTATGAGCTAATTATCTTTTAACCCAGTTTGTTATTGACATTAATTCTAAATTAATGCTAAAAACAATATAAACACTGGTATGAGCTAATGAGCTAATGAGCTAAGCATCAGTTTGTATGCAGCACAATGCGCTGCTGAAGGAATTGTTTTAAAAATTATTCAAGGAGCAGTTTGTAAGGTGACCTATCAAATTCACCCTCTACAAAGTAGGTGGCAACATATTCCAGAAAGTTATGGTTTTCACCGCCTCTCTTCCTCCCTCTTTACTTCTTACCATTGTAGAAGAAACATTCCGCATCAAGCTTCATCTCTTTACTCTCCAAGAGCATCTCCAGTGCTGACTCCTGTTCTGCTTCTATTTATATCACTTCTTCTGTTTTGCTGCTGAACATGGTTACTTGCCCAGAGTGGGTGGCAGCGGCCGGTACTCACCAAGAGCTTTGGCCATCGTTGCATTTACCTGTCTTTCATTGGCTACCTGTTCTTAAATGATCTGACTGGGAGCAGCGCCTTCAACATGACTGACAAGAGGTTAGAATAAGCCGTCAGGGCAGCAGCACTACTTCTTCATCTTCTTATGTTGGACTCATTCAACTCCACACCACAGTGACTCACTAACATCTCTTCATGTACAAAGTGGTACTACAGTGACTCATTATTGCCTCTAGAGGTAAAAAGTGGTACTACAGTGACTCATTACTGCCTCTAGAGGTACAAAGTGGTACCACAGTGACTCATTATTGCCTCTAGAGGTAAAAAGTGGTACTACAGTGACTCACTATTACCTCTTCAGGTACAACATGGTACTACAGTGACTCACTATCATCTCTTCAGGTACAAAGTGGTACTACAGTGACTCATTATTGCTTCTAGAGGTATAAAGTGGTACTACAGTGACTACTATCACCTCTTCAGGTACAAAGTGGTCCTATAGTGACTCATCATTGCCTCTAGAGGCACAAAATGGTACTACAGTGACTCATTACTGCCTCTAGAGGTACAACATAGTACTACAGTGACTCATTATTGCCTCTAGAGGTACAAAGTGGTATTATAGTGATTACTATCACCTCTTCAGGTGCAAAGTGGTGTTACGATGACTCAGTATCACCTCTTCAGGTACAACATGGTATTACAATGACTTACTTCTGACCCACTATCACGTCTTCAGGTACAAAGTGGTACTACAGTAACTCATTATTGCCTCTAGAGGTATAAAGTGGTATAACAGTGACTCACTATCACCTCTTCAGGTACAAAGTGGTACTTCAGTGACTCATTATTGCCTCTAGAGGTACAAAGTGGTATTATAGTGACTTACTATCACCTTTTCAGGTACAAAGTGATGTTACAATGACTCAGTATCACCTCTTCAGGTACAAAGTGGTACTACAGTGACTCACTATCTCCTCTTCAGGTATAAAGTGGCGTTACGATGACTCAGAATCACCTCTTCAGGTACAAAGTGGTATTACAACGACTTACTTATGACTTACGGAGCAAGTTGGTTAGCAACTTCAGTTGCTACCTTGTTCTATATGATACATAAAAAAATAAAAAACAATGGAGAATATGGAGATACTTTTTTTGAATAGTGGTTATAATGTCACTATTACTACATGTTACTAGTAAGTTCCTACAAATTAGTTACTTTTTAAAAACTAGTAATATATAATAATAATAATAATAAAAATAATAATAATAATAATAATAATAACAATAATGATTGCTTTCAAATAATGAAATACCAATTTTGTTCTTCACTTTTTTTATAGCAAAATTAAAAACTTGACTTGTAAAATAATTATAAATCATATATCTACTGGATCCCATCAGATAGTGATGAGATTTGAGATCAGATTAGTTGGACCATTTCTAAAAGAAGAGTAAGAAGTCATTTAGAGTCATTAAACAAAGAGTGTGAGGGCATCGCTGTTATGATCAGCCCTGGAGTTTCCCACACGCTTGCTGGGCCCTCCTCTTCTCTGACCTCTTAAAGCTGGAGAGAAAAGCGTCTTGGCATCTGCGATGCCCCTCTTAATGCTGGCCTTTTTAATCTATTGTGCTGAGTTTGTCGGCCAAACAAAGAGAGAGACTCCAGTTTTGAAATTCAACAGACTTGAAGACTCGTCCACTGAGGGGGTATCAATACCGACGGGCTTTCTCCCACCCCTCCCCCGCTCTACTTAGGGGTGTTTGTTGGTGTGTACGTACATGCTGGGAGTAGAGGCCCCCGCTTTCCCACTGGTCAGAGGCATAAGCACTGAAGACCTTGGGTCAAAGGTCGCAGCAGCCTATAGTGTGAGATCACGACAGCCATAAGGTCGCAAGGTCACTCGAGGGCTGGGACCGGGACAACCAATCAGAAAACAAGGCAGAGAATTCCATCACATGAAGAAGCAAAACAAAGAGTGAAGGAATTTTTTAGGATGAGCTTCTTTTTTACTTTACTGATAAACAAAAGGTGAGTTCACTATTGATTAGTTCTGTTTCGTTTAGGGTTCCTACTGATGAGACGTGTTGCTTTGGGCTTTAGTTGTTGTGTATGTGCAGAATCAAACATACTGATAAATAAAAATAATAACAAATAGAAATATCTTGGGTGCTTATATATTGTTGCTGTCCAAGGGAAAACAAGTATCTTTAAAATAGTAACATTTGAACAGAGAACAAAAATATTCTGTCAATGTAAGTTAATGATTTTAGAGCATTTCTATTGGTCCATTCATCATGAAACACTCATAGGGTATAAAGAGCAGCTGTCGAGTTCAAATGATATGGAAAAATGAAAGTGGATAAAAATGGTGTATATATCGTCTCTGTCCAATGAAAGAAAAAAGTGTCTCCATTTTTGTTGATTTTGAGATTTCTACATCATTCGAACACACTAATGGTCGTTTACACTTTTTGCAAAAATTTCATGATGAATGGAACAATAGAAGTGATCCAAAATAGTTTGGAAAAAATTCTGGTTCCATTGACTTCCATTGAAAGTTAAGTATTGTTTGGTCTCTCCTGTAAAGTTGCAATTTGGAGATGCTTGTTTTTCATTGGACAGTGACTATATATATATATATATATATATATATATATATATATATATATATAATTGCAACATTACAGGAAAGACCAAAAAATACTTTACTTTCAATGTAAGTCAATGGAACCAGAATTTTTTCCAAGTTATTTTGGAGCATTTCTATTGGTCTATTCATCATAAAATTTTCACACAATCTAAACAAATGTTTAAATGATGTAGAAAACTCAAAATAAAAAATGAAGATACATGTTTTTCATTGGACAGTGACTATATATATATATATATATATATATATATATATATATATATATATATATATATATATATATATATATATATATATATATAGCTTTGGAGTCTGGCTCTGCAAAATTTGCAACGCTAGTTAGTTATCATATCTCTAACATAACATATCGCTGCTGTCGGAAATAAAAAAAACTCATATTTCTAAAAAAATAACTTCACAGAGGAAGAAAAATAGATAAAATACATTACTTTTAATGTAAATCAATGGAACCAGACATCTTTCCAGGTTATTTTGTACCATTTCTTCTTGTCCATTCATCATGAAATGTATACATGTTGCGGCTATAAGGCCCTTTAGGTCGACTACCTAAGCGGCGCTACACGTCAGCTATGTGGCTACCTGGACTGGTGGTGTTCAGCTCCATGAAAACGACATCCCATCAAAGCTCAGGTCATGTCATACTTCTTGTGTGAGGGACTGTAGTAGCAGCTAATGGGTTATCTGGACTCTATGCTGTGGTCTGGGGAATTCCTCTGCTAGCAGTGGGAACTGTGGAGTCATGCGGAATTGTTGTTGTATTTATTGTTAATTATGATAGCCGTCTGAATGTCCTCGAGCACGGAAGAGACACAAAATTAACAAAAGGAAGGATGATGATGATAGCTATCTAACAAACTAGGCTAGTCTTTATTAATGCCTGTAATCGAGGAAAGCTAGTAAGCTGGTAGTTCATCTCACTTTTAAACCTCCTCGAGGGTCTTGAACATTGAGTTCTGAAAGTAGAACTCAATCTAGTCTGCTTACAGTAAAGGAACATGAAAGGAACTTCATTTCTCATGAGTCTGTGCACAGGAATGTATCACTGTCCAAAGAATTTTTTTGTCATTTAAACATGACAGTTGCTCTTTATATCCTGTAAAAGTTTCATGATGAATGGTCCAATAAAAATGCTCAAAAAATCATGTGGGGAAAAATCTGATTCCATTGACTTACATTGAAAGTTAAGAACGTTTTTGTCCTCTCCTGGGCTCTCATGGATTCAATACATTGCATATCTCATTTTGGAGATATGCAATGTATGGATTACTCAAATGATCCTCTCTATTAAAACCAAAATTATTCAATTGTGTTCTCTGTGGAGTGAGTGAGTAGATCATGTGACATCCACATGATTGTAGATGAAGGGTATTATAAGAGATTGGGGCCATCAGGTCTTCAGTTCTGACCAACATTAAGGGGAACTGCACTGATGAAATAGTTGAGATGTATTTGCTGAGTCAGAACTCTTCACAGTGGTGGTGATAGGAACCAGAGAAACCAAGGAAACCAGGAACCAACGAGATGGCAACGTCTTAGCCTCTAGCTAGCTGCTCAGTTTATCTCAGTTTTAAACCTCTTGGAAAGTCTTGAACATTGGAAAAGTAGAACTAAAAAAGTAGAAGGGACATGATTGATGCTAACTGGATATGTACTACACTTCCCATGAGTCTGTGCACAGAGACACGCGCAATATATATATATATATATATATATATATATATATATATATATATATATATATATATATATATATATATATATATATATATATATATGGATTATTCCAAATCAACAAATCACAATATTTTGACATTAACATGATTGAAGATGAGGGGGTTATGAGAGATACTGGGTTCTCATCAGGTTCTCAGTTCTGAGCAGCTTAAAGAAGAACTGCACTTGCTTTTGAGTCAGAACTGTTCACAGTGGTGGTGAATGGAACCAGACGTCCATCTCTGGAAAGCTCCCTCACAGGAAGTCGTTACGTGAAATGGTTATGAACGCACTGTCTGATACCTGAGATGCTGTATTTGTGTTTAAAGTTTTGACTCCAAATGTATTTGAATTCACTTTCTTCCCAAAGAGAATATTATTTTCAGATTTGTGACTACTTCACCATCAGCATTCCATGAGTGGGCCCACTGGTGAATATATAATGGCTAGATTTGTGTGGAGACCCCTGGTTCTCGTCACCACCACAGCAAAGAACATCTGAACCATTTCACATCAAATCACTTTCAGGACTTACATAGCAAGAACTGAATTAGACAGAAAATTTGAGTGGAATTCTTCTTTAAAGGCATTCGTTATTGGATTCTTTGGGTGTGGAAAATTGTGTTGGAGCTCCAAAGTGAGAGGACTGATCAACAAGCAGAACAGGAGCTGAACCAACACAATCGAACGAAATGAAAAACTGTCACTGAATAAAAATTAATATAATAAATTCAATCGAGTACATAGAATAACGTAAAAAAAAGAAACTAATTGCTGCCTGAATCTGATTATAACACGCAACACAACACACTAATTACATTTTAGTAATTAATTGGATTAATTAAAGATCAGAAAGCTTAAGATTAATAAGATAATAGACATTATTTATCTGTTATATAAGTAATGTTGGGTTCATAAGAGTGTGAGACTGTATTTGTTTGGGGAGATGCTGTCGTATGATTGTCGTATGGCTTAAGCTAGACTCTGGTTTCTTCCTCTGTGGGGTTGAAATTCCGTAAATTATAAATAGTGTGGAAACAATGGAGTTTTGTGAGCGTGCTCTGCTAGAACAGAGCTTTAATTACTGCCATTCTAAGCTCCGTTTGCAGAGGGGAATTTTTCACTTGGTGTACATATCTCCTGTGATTGCAGCCACCCGAGATAATAGGCGTCACTTTGTGAGTAATTGCTGGTAATTAAAAATCCTTAAATTTCAAAGCTTGCGAAGAGAGAAGCAGAGTTTAATAGCGAGGCTTATAGAAGAATTGCACTTTCAGATTTGTGTATTAAAGTATTCATCTCTTAAAGGATGGCAGATTAGAACCTACCACAGTGAAGAAGCCACTACACCACCGTACTAACCACTACACCACCGTACTAACCACTACACCACCATACTGACCACTACACCACCATACTGACCACTACACCACCGTACTAACCACTACACCACCATACTAACCACTACACCACCGTACTCACCACTACACCACCGTACTCACCACTACACCACCATACTAACCACTACACCACCGTACTCACCACTACACCACCGTACTCACCACTACACCACCATACTAACCACTACACCACCGTACTCACCACTACACCACCGTACTAACCACTACACCACCGTACTAACCACTACACCACCGTACTAACCACTACACCACGATACTAACCACTACACCACCGTACTAACCACTACACCATCATACTAACCACTACACCACCGTACAAACCACTACACCACGATACTAACCACTACACCACCATACTAACCAGTACACCACCGTACTAACCACTACACCACCATACTAACCACTACACCACCATACTAACCCCTACACCACCGTACTAACCACTGCACCACCGTACTAACCCCTGCATCACTGTACTAACCCTTACACCACCGTACTAACCCTTACACCACCGTACAAACCACTACACCACCATACTAACCCTTACACCACCGTGCTAACCACTACACCACCGTGCTAACCACTACACCACCGTACTGACCACTACACCACCGTACTAACCACTACACCACCGTACTAACCACTACACCACTGTACTAACCACTACACCACAGTGCTGCCTAATAAGTGACTATAAAAGTGAAAAGCTAAATGCAAATGAAAAAAATCTGCTGGCTGTGAAGATCAAGTGGCAACTCATTTACTAACAGTTAGTTAAAAGTTTGCTGTCCTTGACTAAATGTCACAGGGAAGCCAAAAGTAACCACTGTAAAAAAAAATGAAGATATTAAAAAATATTAAATATTAAATTTTAGACATGATATCATATTAATGGTGTTGCAGGAGCAAAAGAAGCCTATTACCCTGTGAAGCCCACCGGTTCATTTACACCAGTCCTGAACTGCACACACCTTTCTTTATGAACACCTTTTCTCTCTTCTTCATTTTTGGAAGATTTTTCTTTATGAAGGTGAGTCATGACGCTCCACCAGCGCTCTTCACGCCACACTTGCAGTTCACTGTTAGCAGGTATGCTCGGGCCTGGTTTTGGGGGCAGGACAAAAGCATTTTTTGCAAATGAGGGGCAAAAAAAGAAAGAGAAGCAGCTACAAGAACATTATAAATTTAAAAAATGTATTGATAATCAGTTAAGTTAATAATTTAATATTGAAGAAATATATAGCATAGTGCAAACGTTTGAGGCACAGCAAAGAGCTCGGCCCGACCAACCCAGAGCTCAAGGGTGGTAACACTTGCAAGCCTTAATATGGTGTAATGACTCTAAATTATTAAGATGTTGTAAAAAAATAATAAAAGTAGATTTATTTATCTAAATATTTAACATATTGGACGCAGCCATCATTTCTGACACGCAATGCCTGCTGGGTAGATGAGGTCAAATGGTTGCAGTGCTAAACTGGACTGTGGTGTGAAGGAGTGGATGTTAGTTATTAACCTAGCTTAAAGAAAACCATGTACATTGTGTTGTTGATGTTGTTTCAGTGAAAGGCAGTGGGAAGACTGATATTAGTCTAAACAGCTTCACAAACATAAACAAGGAGAATAGTTAGTGAAGCAGCGTGTGGACCAACACAACTACCCAAAGACCCCCGCTCTGCTCTCCTCACTTCAGTCTGGATGAGTTTGAGTGGTTCAGTAGACCACCACTGGTGAGAAACTTGACGGAGGCTGTTGGTTTTAATCGTAGACTAAAACACAATGCAGTGCCACAGTTTCTCCACACAAGAAGTCCAAAAGCTCCAGATTATGGAGAACCGCGAGAAGAACCGTGAACGTGAACATGCGCTGGATTCTCTCCTGACGTCCCGCCAACAACGTTTATCGTTAGCGTCAGCTGCTTCTCCTTGTTTGTGGATCCTGAAGGTGAAAGTACAGTCTTAGTAGTGAACATACTACTTCACTAATAAAGGAGTGTGAAGCTCAGAGACACTCCTGTTCAGTGTATCTAGCTGTTTACTGAGCATGAATGTTTCCTGCTAGAAAGCGGAGCTCCTTTAACAGACACTCTCCTTCTCCGTCAACACCAACACACAGCTTCACAACAACTCCAGCACTGTGTCACTCTCTCCTCCACGCCTCTCTGTTCACCATTTACACTAACATGGTGTGTGATGTCACCGCTGATGTCAGAAATGTTGAGTTCTAGCTCAAACTGTAAAGACTGAACAGTAGCATGTTTAGCTAGCTAGCTGTGCTAAAGAGTGACGGCTGGTTACTGCAACCATTTGTCATCACTACCCGCTGATCACGTCAGTAGATACAACAATGGAGACCCACGTGCAGCAGATTTTACAGAAAATCGAAAAAATCTGATACTTTTAGTGAAATCAGAGCACGGCTAGTATGTCTGAATACTCAGTAGTGAAATCAGTAGATGAGCGTGCCTAGTATATCTGAATACTCAGTAGTAAATCAGTAGGCGAGCGCGGCTAGTATGTCTGAATACTCAGTAGTGAAATCAGTAGGCGAGCGCGGCTAGTATGTCTGAATACTCAGTAGTGAAATCAGAGCACGGCTAGTCACAGTCACCAGATCTAAATATTATTGAGCCACTTTGGGGTGTTTTGGAGGAGCGAGTCAGGAAACGTTTTCCTCCACCAGCATCACGTAGTGACCTGAACACTATCCTGCAAGAAGAATAGCTTAAAATCCTTCTGACCACTCTGCAGGACTTGTATATGTCATTCCCAACACGAATGGACGCTGTATTGGTCTCATTGTCCAACTCCTGTATATGTATATATGTATAAGTATATATGTATGGATCCTGGCAAATATGTTTAAAATAAAAAAATAAATAAAAAGTTCTAAATGACCTGAAATGATCTTTCTAGCAGTTACGGTATTCCGGCAATTTTTAGAATCACGAAACAGAAGCCCAGCGGATGAAGCACTGCAGCATAGAAGCCTGTATAAAATCCCAGCATGACCGATTCACTAAATGTCATCTCCTCTCTATGTTCGCCTTCCCACTTAACCAGGCCGACTGAACACCTTGATGCATGTCTGTAATGACGCAGGGCAAAATCATCCCCAGTAGTAAATCAGTAGACGAGCGTGGCTAGTATGTCTGAATACTCAGTAGTGAAATCAGTAGGTGAGCGCGGCTAATATGTCTGAATACTCAGTAGTAAATCAGTAGGCGAGTGCGGCTAGTATGTCTGAATACTCAGTAGTAAATCAGTAGGAGAGTGCGGCTAGTATGTCTGAATACTCAGTAGTAAATCAGTAGGCGAGCGCGGCTAGTATGTCTGAATACTCAGTAGGTATTGAGTAGTAGGTGAACGGTACCCGGATGACCTCCAGAATCGGCAGCCATTTTTATATAGGTGAACACAGCACACTGGGTATCCCATGATTCACCTGGAGTCGTGGATGAATTCAAAGTGGAGTAAATAAACGGTGTAAAGCTGAACGTGGGCTGTGTGTACGTAACTACTGCTAGTGAACTGCCGCTACAGAAGTTAGCGCTACTGCTGAGATAAACAATGATTACATTCCTCCAGTTTCTTCTTCTCTGATCTTCAGCTCCACACCGTCTGACACATAATCAGACAAAAACAAAGATCAGAGTCACTAAAAGTCTAAATCTGTCAGTAAACGAGCTTTTAAATGAATAGCAGGACTTTTACGGTGGTGGTCTGACGTCATGCTAACAGGACGCTGGTAATATGGTGGACGTAGTACGTCTGAGCTTGTGTGGTACTAAAACTCTCCTACTGAAACTACCTACTAGTCTACCGCTCGAGCAGTACGTACTGACTCTAATCTAGTACCTACTGACTAGTAGGCGATTTCGGATGCACCCTATGAGTGTTTGTGTGATGTTTATATGGTGTGTGTGTGTGTGTGTGTGTGTGTGTGTAATGATCAGCAGGTGTGTGTAATTAGTATTCTGGGGAAGCAGAGCACGAGAGGGTTGTGAGTGGAGTGTTGTGGACATGTGGGTGTGATGTCATCAGGAAGTGCACTCTGGGAATTGGAGTCAGGAAGATCGGTAGTGTCGGGAAAGACTGTAGGCATGACTTGGGGACATTATTATAGTTAAAAAGCTATTTTTCCAGACAGGAAGCTTTGAAAACACTTTCTTTTTGAAATAAACAAACAGTATTAATACAGTAAGTAGTGCTTTTACATACAGTCGTGGCCGAAAGCCAGAAAATGAAATATTTCTCCCCAGAAAATGATTATGTTTGGTTACACATGTTTATTTCCTTTGTGTGTATTGGAACAAGTTGAGTTGAGGCAGCTGGGCCCTACAATGTGACCCAAAAGTCCTTTGGTAATCTTCAGATTCCATGACGCCATGTAAGGCCAGTCAAAGCACCCAGTGAAACAACCCCCAAACATCTTGAAACCTCCACCATATTTGTAGACTGTACGTCCTGTGTTCTTTTCTTCGTGGGCCTCATTCCGTTTTTGGTAAACAGTAGAATGACGTGCTTTACCAAAAAGCTCTATCTTGGTCTCATCTGTCCACAAGACCTTTTTTCCCCCGAAGGATTTGGCCAATAATTTTGTCCGGACCATTTTCAGAGTTTTGCGTGAAATTATATCAATTTTGACTTTTTTTCTCTGTTTTTTTGTGTTGTTCCAAAACACACAAAGGAAATAAACATGGGAATAACAAAACATGTGTAATTGCAATTATTTTCTGGGAGAAAGACTTTCTTGGAGAAAACATTTCAACACTTATTTAACCCTTTCCAAGCTTCTCCTTGTGGAAACAACCCAGTATTATTTACAGTTCTCATCTAATACCTGCTTTGACTGCTCAGTACTTCATGAAGCTAAATCAAGATTTGCTGCTGAAGGAACTGAACACATTCATACAATGTCTGGGGCGTCCAGGAGAAATCTGGAACCTAACTTTGTTCTTCAAACTGGAGCTCAAGATCTGATCTACTTCTCTCACAATAAGATATTCATGTTACTTTGTATTGTATGTATGATTATTTACATCTGTTCTAATGATATCTGGTGTTCTTACTAGTGGAAATACACTTATTGCTAAGATAAAGACTAAATGTATATATTTTAGATAAATACTCAGCTTAGGCTTTGGCACAGTAGTGTATATACACATGCAGCTTATGTCTAATGTGACTGGAACATCTAATGATTCATAGCACAAGATAACTCCTAAAACTCAAGTGCGGCTGTATTTAATTTGTTATGATGATTCTATATAGGCAGCCTTCAAATAGAGTGTTGCTGTGCCTCTGTATGTCTCTGTATTCAGGCATTAAACTAGTTTGTTTTGCTCTGAACTGTAATACCAACTGAGTAAAGTCTAGATATGTGCAGATCCCGAATGCAAACCACATATATAATACTATTATTGATAACCATATATATATATGTGGGAGGTTTCATGGCTAAATTGGACCAGTCTGGTGGACAATCTTCATTAATTGCACATTACACCAGTAAGAGCAGAGTGTGAAGTTTAGTTAGCAGGTAAGAGCTCAGTTTAGCTCAAAATACTGTAATAACACAACATTATGGGACATACCAGAGTTCAAAAGAGGACAAATTGTTGGTGCACATCTTGCAGGCCCATCTGTGACCAAGACAGCAAGTCTTTGTGATGTATCAGGAGCCACGGTATCCAGGGTTATGTCAGCGTACCACCAAGAAGGACCAACCACATCCAACAGGATTAACTGTGGATGCAAGAGGAAGCTGTCTGAAAGGGATGTTGGGTTCTAACCCAGATTGTATCCAAAAAACAGAAAACCACGGCTTCCCAAATCACGGTAGAATTAAATGTGCTCCTCAGCTCTCCTGTTTCCACCAGAACTGTCCGTCTGGAGCTCCACAGGTTCAATATACACGGCCGGGCTGCTGTAGCCAAACCTTTGGTCACTCGTGCCAATGCCAAACGTGAAGCATGGGGGTGGATCAGTGATGGTTTGGGCTGCCATATCATGGCATTCTCTTGGCCCAATACTTGTGCTGGATGGGTGTGTCACTGCCAAGGACTACCGAACCATTCTGGAGGACCATGTGCATCCAATGGTTCAAACATTGGGTCCTGAAGGTGGTGCCGTGTATCAGGATGACAATGCACCAATACACACAGCAAGACTGGAGAAAGATGGTTAGATGAACATGAAAGTGAAGTTGAGCATCTCCCATGGCCTGCACAGTCACCAGATCAAAATATTATTGAGCCACTTTAGGGTGTTTTGGAGGAGCGAGTCAGGAAACGTTTTCCTCCACCAGCATCACGTAGTGACCTGGACACTATCCTGCAAGAAGAATGGCTTAAAATCCCTCTGACCACTGTGCAGGACTTGCTTATGTCATTCCCAACACGAATGGACGCTGTATTGGCCACAAAAGGAGGCCCTACACCATACTAATAAATTATTGTGCCCTAAATCCAGGTGTTTCATTGTCATTGTCCAACTCCTGTATATGTATATATGTATAAGTATATATGTATGGATCCTGGCAAATATGTTTAAAAAAAAAAAAAAAAAAAAAAGTTCTAAATGACCTGAAATGATCTTTCTAGCAGTTACGGTATTCCGGCAATTTTTAGAATCACGAAACAGAAGCCCAGCGGATGAAACACTGCAGCATAGAAGCCTGTATAAAATCCCAGCATGACCGATTCACTAAATGTCATCTCCTCTCTATGTTCGCCTTCCCACTTAACCAGGCCGACTGAACACCTTGATGCATGTCTGTAATGACGCAGGGCAGAATCATCCCCTCTCTCTCTCTCGCTCTCTGTCTCTTCCCCCCTCTCTCTCTCTCTCTCTCTCTCTGTATGTCTCTCTAAATAAACATTAATAAAGGAGAGAGAGAGAGTGAGACGCCCACCCACTCCATCTGCGTCTTGTCTGGCGCCTGCTTATGACACACACGCCATCATCTCCATCCCTGACTCACCGGCCCCACAGGAAAAGCACTTCAGCGCCCGAGAAGCCTTCATTCCATTCAGATAGCCCATCATTTCACACATTACATGCAGACCGCCACTGCAGCGGCATGTTTACAAAGACACTTAAATACCAAAGTGGTCTTCCGTACATTATTCTGGTGGATCGGTGGAGCTCATTCAGGTTCATGCATCCAGGAGAAATCTGGAACTACACTTTGTTTTTTAAACTGGAGCTCAAGATATGATCTACTTCTCTCACAATACGATATTCATGTTACTTTGTATCGTGACAATAAGATAAAAGATAAGATAAAAGCTTTTAAACATTCAGCTTATGCCTGGTTCACACTACTGAGTCGGGCAGGTCTTTGTGTCGTGACTGGTTGAGCTGTAATTGCGAGTCTTTCAGTTGTCATGGTTTTCACACTACATGACTGGTCGGCGACTTGGGGTCACCAATAATACGATTTTCAATAATGAAAATGTACGTGTTGCTCGCAGCCACAGAGAGATTGCACGAACGGTGACTGTCTTCTTTTCTTCGTGGGCCTCATTCCATTTTTGGTAAACAGCAGAATCATTTTGTCCGGCCCATTTACAGAGTTTTGCGTGAAATTATATCAATTTTCACTTTTTTTCTCTGTTTTTTTGTGTTGTTCCAATACATACAAAGTAAATAAACATGGAAATAACAAACATGTGTAATTGCAATTATTTTCTGCGAGAAAAACTTTCTGAGAGAAAACATTTCAGGGGTGCCAACACTTATTTAACCCTTTCCAAGCTTCTCCTTGTGGAAACAACCCAGTATTATTATCAGTTTTCATCTAATACCTGCTTTGACTGCTCAGTACTTCATTAAGCTAAATCAAGATTTGCTGCTGAAGGAACTGAATACATTCATACAATGTCTGGGGCGTCCAGGAGAAATCTGGAACCTAACTTTGTTGTTCAAACTGGAGCTCAAGATATGATCTACTTCTCTCACAATAAGAAGTTGCATGAACGGTGACGTGGTTCTCTCTCTATGCGATCCCATTGGCTGTAGCTAGATGCTGATGTTGACTCGTCTAGATATTAAACATGCTAGATATTTGCAGAGCGTCTGCCATTAGTTTCAGCAGTTCATACTACATGACTGTGCGAACGCCGATTCACCTCAGAGCAGAGGTTTTTGTCGGTGACCTACAAAAAACAGTCGGCGCCTGAAAAACCAGGCTAAAATTGTGTAGTGTAAACTAGACATTAGGTGCCTTTTGTACAGTAGTGTAAGTTAGCTGTTTATAAATATGCAATTATATATATATATATATATATATATATATATATATATATATATATATATATATATATATATATATATATATATATATATATTTGTGTGAACAAAGAAACAACATTTCTTACATTTCTTAATATCTCTAGATATTTTGATAGCCCATATATACATAGAACTACGACATATATATATGTGGCAAAACGTTGGAAAGTTCAAGGGGGCCGAATACTTTTGCAAGGCACTGTATATATATATATATATATATATATATATATATACATATATATATATATATATATACATATATATATATATATATATATATATATATATATATATATATATATATATATATATATATACAGTGCCTTGCATATATACATACATATATATATATATATATGTCCAAATACTCAATACTTAGTCATCAAGTTGTACGCAAACATCACCCAGATGACATACTGAATCGGGATTATGCTATCCTATAATTCAACTCACGTGGTGGTCCTGTGGGGTTCCTGACTATTCAAAAACAGGGTAGCAAAGTATACAGAGAAACAGATGAACCGCAGTCTGAGAGTGTAGAACTACAAAGTGCTCCTGTATGGTCAGTGGAGCTGATGAAATGGAGTGTAGATATAAGGAGATGTGAAGTGGATCTCATTATAATATGATGTATGTTAAGCTGCTTTTCTATTACATTATACAGTCTCATCTCAATTCACCTTATTTGGTTTCCCACCACCCGGTACCTGGAACTATTTTCGGTATCACCTCCGTCGAGGTTCCAAGCGAGCTGAGCCTATAGACGGAACGCAGGTGACGTCGCAGTAGCTGTGAGTCACTGTAGTCATGTCCACCGAGTGGCAGGAGAACTGGCTGAGTGTGCGATCGACTATTTAAAGATTCAGCTAAAATTCTGAACAGCCTGCCAGAAGAGAAAGTAAAGCGAACAGATCACGCCAGGCTTATTCATTTGTAAGCTTCTTATTCAAATGTTGCTGTTTCACCTTAAATGTTGCTGCAGATATTATTATAAAGAGCCAGAATATAACTGCTGCACTGTTTAAGGTGATGACATGATGATGTGATGTGACGATATGATGATATGTTCTAATAACAAAGAGCGGGCTGTTAGACAGTGTTAGCCAAAACCAACCCTGACAGTTAGTTGGATAACTTTGAAAGTTATATATGGAAAAGTGTGCTGTAAAAAATTACACCTTAATACACTACCAGCCAAATAATTGAAAACTGTTTTAAAACGTTTGTCTGGTAGTGTACTACAACATTTGACTGGTAGTGTACTAAAACGTTTGGCTGGTAATGTATCTAAAACATTTGGCTGGTAGTGTACTAAAACGTTTGGCTGGTAGTGTATCTAAAACATTTGACTGGTAGTGTACTAAAACGTTTGACTGGTAGTGTACTAAAACGTTTGACTGGTAGTGTACTAAAACGTTTGACTGGTAGTGTACTAAAACGTTTGTCTGGTAGTGTATCTAAAATGTTTGTCTGGTAGCGTACTAAAACGTTTGTCTGGTAGTGTACTAAAACGTTTGGCTGGTAGTGTATCTAAAACGTTTGTCTGGTAGTGTATCTAAAACATTTGTCAGGTAGTGTACTAAAACGTTTGTCTGGTAGTGTACTAAAACGTTTGTCTGGTAGTGTTACTAAAACGTTTGTCTGGTAGTGTACTAAAACGTTTGGCTGGTAGTGTATCTAAAACGTTTGTCTGGTAGTGTACTAAAACGTTTGTCTGGTAGTGATCTAAAACGTTTGTCTGGTAGTGTACTAAAACGTTTGTCTGGTAGTGTATCTAAAACGTTTGTCTAGTAGTGTACTAAAACGTTTGTCTGGTAGTGTATCTAAAACGTCCAACTGCCTTCAGTTTTAGTGGATCCATGTTTTGCTACTCAGTTGAACTCCAGGGGTTTGTATTCCAGAGGGATCCTGACTTCAGTGCCTATTTACATACCAATTCCACATACTGACTCATTTTCCACAGACATACATGCATTTGAATCAGATCAAGAAGATAAACACGAAAAAAGAAACCACCAATGAATCACAGATGAGACATTAAGTCAGAAGAGGTTAAACTAAGCCCTATAAGCCCATTCGGTGCTGTTGCTGCAGTGGAATAATGACTACAGTCTACAGTAGAGGTGAAAGTCTCTTTTAATAGTTACAGTACTTTAAGCTGCACAATGTATTTTTTGGGGTCCCCCTATATGTAAATCGGAGGTTAAATCACTTTTACGCCACAGTCACAAATACAGATTGGGTTTTTAGACCCTTTCATGGACAGCTGTACATGTGAACTGGTTGATGAGCTGAAGGATGAATGCTACAGCTGATATAGTCACTATATTGGTTGTTTACACATAGAAGCAACTGGAATTATGAGTGCATGTGAAGACAAGCCTTTGATTCTCAACCAATGCAATTGTCAGATTCTGTGGTTGGCTCAGAATTTGGCACCAGCAAAAGAGAAGGAACCAAGTGAACGATGTAGAGTACTATTGCAGGGTTTTATTAAAGCAGTACAAAAATATAATCTTTCAAAAAGCGCCAAGTCATCAGATTTTTACTTCAAATTCCTTATTTTCTAAATGATGTCTGATTAACTTCTTAACATTCCACGCCTTTTTACCAATTTCCACATGAAAATACATACCCAAATCTTGAAGCTTTTCACTAAAACACTGCATAAACTAGTGGACTTTTCATGATGTTCCTGATAAATTTGTATTAGAAAGCGCTAAAAGGCATTAAAATTAATCTGCAGTGGTCCAAATATGCTGAAAACAACAAAAAAACAGACTCTTTTCTAATTTTTTATTTTAAAATTTAAATTGAATGCCTACCGAAAATAAAGTTTAAGTGCCCTAAGACTTTTTTCCTTTAGAAAAATGTATCTACATGTGTCTACAGTCACCAGAATTTGGAGTTAATTTCTTTTACTGATTTGAAGTTATTCAAGTTGTAGTAGAGAGTGAACAGGGGGTGCACCCCACAGGCCTATATATATATATATATATATATACATAAAACCCACTTGCATGATTTTTAGGCCATTTTTACCATATTTTATGTTTTTATGTTTATCTTCTTGGAAAAAACCCAGTAAGTTAACTTAATCATTGCAATGAAAACTGAGCCATTCAGTAAGGGTTTGCTGTGAAATAGTTGATCATAGAGATTTCTCTACAGTGCTGGTGAATTGAATTTGTGCCTACAACACAAATATAGCTATTTTACCTACTATCCAAACCAGCAGTAAGCCTACACGTATCCTCTGGGCGTTTATATGGAATGTTGATGATGGTAAAATAGTGATAAATCGTCTGGCTTCTATAACTGTGAACAATTCTTATGCTTTCAGCCGCTCTACAAATGGAGCCATTATGTTTAAAATACATGATAATAGTTCAAAAATCACTTGCAGCCTTTTAGCCCAACGGATATAAACGCTATAGGGTGTCTAATGTAATGTGTCATGAGTTGTGAATACTTGTGAAGGATAATAAAAGCTGGTGGGAAGATATCAATATTATGTGGCTGAGAAAAAGCTGTCTGGCATTTTACCCGCTCTCAAAACCGAGGATTAACCTTTAGCGTAGACAGTTCTCAACAGATGCGTTATTTTTGCACACTTTTCTGCTTTTTTTTTTTTTAATAATGTAATGGATGTCTGTTTATAAGTCTTTTAAAGGTTTGGTCATGACATTAACAGAAGATTTAGTATGTGCGCATATGTGTTTGTTTTTTGGAAGTCAAAGCCACGTTAGATCGTACTGAAGTTGAATCATTCTTTACTCTGTAAAGCTGTGGACGTATGTAGTTTCCTATTAAGTCTATGAAGTATATATATATAAAATGACTCAGCGCTGTCAGGACTGTGTTTCTACTCTAGGATGCTAACACTGTACATCTATTATTCTTCTAATATTACAGATTGTCTCAGTACCAGAGGGGTTGGGTGGGGCTTACCATAGAATACCATGTATTCTTGTACATACTACAGTGTAAAGTTAGGACTATTCAAAATATTAGAGGGAACTTGTTATCTTAAATGAATGAATAAAGTATTAAAACCTTTTTTTAATTTTTATTTTTATAAAAATGATGCATGTAGTTAAATATACTACATTTTTAAGTTTAACAAACTAAGTAGAAATCACACAAACGCACTATATGTTGTTATTTGAACAACGGCAACCTAATTGTAAGGATTAAAAGAAAAGCCCTTCATAAAGAGTCTGCTGAACTACATACTCCACCACTGATGTTAGACATAAGAATTATATTCATTATATTATATTTATTGATGATGTAACAGGATCACTTATCATTATTTATGATGTGAACTGGTTCACTCTTATTCATGGATGATGTAACAGGATCACTCATTACTATTTTTGATGTGAACTGGATTGCTTCTATTTATTGATGATGTAACAGGATCACTTATCATTATTTATTATGTGAACTGGATCATTCCTATTTATCGATGATATAACAGAATCACTCGCTGTTATTTATAATATGAACTGGATCACTCCTATTTATTAATGATGTAACAGGATCACTCATAGTTATGGATGATCTGAACTGGATCACTCCTATTTATTGATGATGTAACAGAATCACTCATCATTATTTATGATCTGAACTGAATCACTCCTATTTATTGATGATGTAACAGGATCACTCATCACTATTGATCATGTTAACTGAATCACTCCTATTTATTGATGATGTAACAGGATCACTTATCGTTATTGATGATGTGAACTGGTTCACTCTTATTCATGGATGATGTAACAGGATCACTCATTGTTATGGATGACGTGAACTGGATCAATCCTATTTATTGATGATGTAACAGAATCACTCGCTGTTATTTATAATATGAACTGGATCACTCCTTTTTATTAATGATGTAACAGGATCACTCATTGTTATGGATGACGTGAACTGGATCACTCCTATTTATTGATGATGTAACAGAATCACTCGCTGTTATTTATAATATGAACTGGATCACTCCTTTTTATTAATGATGTAACAGGATCACTCATTGTTATGGATGACGTGAACTGGATCACTCCTATTTATTGATGATGTAACAGAATCACTCGCTGTTATTTATAATATGAACTGGATCACTCCTTTATATTAATGATGTAACAGGATCACTCATTGTTATGGATGACGTGAACTGGATCACTCCTATTTATTGGTGATGTTACAGGATCACTTATCGTTATTCATGATGTGAACTGGATCACTCCTATTTATTGATGATGTAACAGGATCACTCATCACTATTGATCATGTTAACTGAATCACTCCTATTTATTGATGATGTAACAGGATCACTTATCGTTATTGATGATGTGAACTGGTTCACTCTTATTCATGGATGATGTAACAGGATCACTTATCGTTATTGATGACGTGAACTGGATCACTCCTATTTATTGATGATGTTACAGGATCACTTATCGTTATTCATGATGTGAACTGGATCACTCCTATTTATTGATGATGTAACAGGATCACTCATCACTATTGATGATGTGAACTGGGTCACTCCTATTTATTGATGATGTAACAGGATCACTCATCACTATTGATGATGTGAACTGGGTCACTCCTATTTATTGATGATGTAACAGGATCACTCATCACTATTGATGATGTGAACTGGGTCACTCCTATTTATTGATGATGTAACAGGATCACCCATCACTACTTATGATCTGAACTGGATCACTCCTATTTATTGATGATGGAAAAGGATCACTCATCACTATTGATCATGTGAACTGGATCACTCCTATTTATTGATGATGGAACAGGATCACTCATCACTATTGATCATTTGAACTGGATCACTCCTATTTATTGATGATGTAACAGGATCACTCATCACTATTGATGATGTGAACTGGGTCACTCCTATTTATTGATGATGTAACAGGATCACTCATCACTATTGATGATGTGAACTGGGTCACTCCTATTTATTGATGATGTAACAGGATCACTCATCACTATTGATGATGTGAACTGGGTCACTCCTATTTATTGATGATGTAACAGGATCACTCATCACTATTGATGATGTGAACTGGGTCACTCCTATTTATTGATGATGTAACAGGATCACCCATCACTACTTATGATCTGAACTGGATCACTCCTATTTATTGATGATGGAAAAGGATCACTCATCACTATTGATCATGTGAACTGGATCACTCCTATTTATTGATGATGGAACAGGATCACTCATCACTATTGATCATTTGAACTGGATCACTCCTATTTATTGATGATGTAACAGGATCACTCATCACTATTGATGATGTGAACTGGGTCACTCCTATTTATTGATGATGTAACAGGATCACTCATCACTATTGATCATGTTAACTGGGTCACTACTATTTATTGATGATGTAACAGGATCACCCATCACTACTTATGATCTGAACTGGATCACTCCTATTTATTGATGATGGAACAGGATCACTTATCACTATTGATGATGTGAACTGGGTCACTCCTATTTATTGATGATGTAACAGGATCACTCATCACTACTGATCATGTTAACTGGGTCACTACTATTTATTGATTATGTAACAGGATCACCCATCACTACTTATGATCTGAACTGGATCACTCCTATTTATTGATTATGTAACAGGATCACCCATCACTACTTATGATCTGAACTGGATCACTCCTATTTATTGATGATGTAACAGGATCACTCATCACTATTGATCATGTGAACTGGATCACTCCTATTTATTGATGATGTAACAGGATCACTCATCACTATTGATGATGTGAACTGGGTCACTCTTATTTATCAATGATGCAACGGGATCACTTATGTTTATTGATGATGTGAACTGGGTCGCTGGATCATTATTGATTATGTGAACAAAATCAGAAGGCTTTATTGACATGGTATGTTCACTCACCTTTATGGGATACGGAACTGGGTCACAACGTGGCAACTGATAGCAGCAGATAGATGAGATTCCAACAACCAATAGACAAGGCTGAAGCTGAAAAGCTACCAAAGAAGCAAGAACTAAAAATGGCTCCCATCAACCGGTGATGTATTTGGGTTACAGACTTCAACCCAACTACAAATGGTTTACGAGAAACAGTCCTGTTTAAGATTGTGTTGATTTGGTCTTGGTTTGGTTGTTTAGGGCCCACTGAAATTGTGAAACAACTATACATATATATGTTTTTACTGTCATGTAACTGGATCAGTATACTTTCAGTCCATTATGATGAAGCCAAAAAAACACAACTTTGTTACAAGCATTGTTATATCCTAGACTGCAGTGCATATGCTGAAGTCATTCATCCCAGTTTCTATATTGATTCAGCTGAAAGACAATTAGCCAATGTTTTCACATACATTGGACTTGTGGATACATTGAAGGGCTATAGATGTGGAATCTAAGCCAGAGGGGTTTGATACTGAGACGTAATGAGTGTTTTATAATTAGCATGCAGAGGACATGCAGATTATAGCTAATGCTGGCTGCTGCTGACCCATTTTAAAAGGAACTAGGACACACACATACTCTCCACAATCCATGTATGGTCACAGGTGTCCTGCTGAGTGAAGCTGAGACATACTGGCAGGAAATCAGTGTAATTATACAGCATTTCCTGAAAGTGGTTTATTATTATCAGCCAACAGAGTTAGAATGAAATTATTAGATTTCTCAGAAACACTTCAAAGAAGAAATGGAAATGATGCGTTACAAAATGTTTGCTACGTGTTGGCATCATTTAAAGGACATACACAGCAAAAAGTTCTTTGCTGGTACAACATAAACACATTACGTCATGTGGTAACAAGTAATTAAATTAGTTTTACTCAAGTCAATGATGTAGCCACAGTCCAAACACATGCATGTTAGGTTGATCGCTCACTCTAGGCTGCTTGTAGGTGTGAGTGTGTGTTGGCCATGCAATCGACTGGCGACCTGTCCATGGTTTACACCGCCTTCACCCAATGATGCTGGGATTAGCTCCAGCGCCCCCACTGTGGCCCTGACTAGCGGGATAAAGTAACCACCACACCACCATGCTGACCAATACACCACCATGCTAACCACTACACCATCGTACTAACCACTACACCACCTTACTAACCACTACACCACCATGCTAACCACTACACCATCGTACTAACCACTACACCACCTTACTAACCACTACACCACCATGCTAACCACTACACCACCATACTAACCACTACACCACCATACTAACCACTACACCACCATGCTAACCACCACACCACCGTACTAACCACTACACCACCATACTATCCACTACACCACCGTACTAACCACTACACCACCATACTAACCACTACACCAACGTACTAACCACTACACCACCGTACTAACCACTACACCACCATACTAACCACTACACCACCGTACTAACCACTACACCACCATGCTAACCACTACACCACCATGCTAACCACTAGACCACCATGCTAACCACTACACCACCATTCTAACCACTACACCACCGTACTAACCACTACACCACCGTACTAACCACTACACCATAATACTAACCACTACACCATCGTACTAACCACTACACCACCGTACTAACCACTACACCACCGTACTAACCACTACACCACCATGATAACCACTACACCACCGTACTAACCACTACACCACCGTACTAACCACTACACCACCATGATAACCACTACACCACCATACTAACCACTACACCACCGTGCTGACCACTACACCACTGTACTAACCACTACACCACCATGATAACCACTACACCACCATGCAGACCACTACACCATCGTAATAACCACTACACCACCGTACTAACCACTACATCATCGTACTAACCACTACACCATCGTACTAACCACTACACCACCGTGCTGACCATTACACCACCGTACTAACCACTACACCACCATAATAACCACTACACCACCATACTAACCACTACACCACCATACTAACCACTACACCACCATACTAACCACTACACCACCATACTAACCACTACACCACCGTACTAATCACTACACCACCATGATAACCACTACACCACCGTACTAACCACTACACCACCGTACTAACCACTACACCACTTTACTAACCACTACACCACCATACTAACCACTACACCATTGTACTAACCACTATACCACCGTACTAACCACTACACCACCGTACTAACCACTACACCACTTTACTAACCACTACACCACCGTACTAACCACTACACCACCATACTAACCACTACACCACCGCACTAACCACTACACCACCGCACTAACCACTACACCACTTTACTAACCACTACACCATGACGCACCTTCTTTAGACATTGTCGGTAAGTATTCTCACATGTATAGGTTTTACCCCTCTCCCCAGGACACTAAGGACCCTCTCCCTCCCTAAAGGTGGTTCTGCCCAACAGGAATAAGCAGTCCCAGTTCCTCCTTTACCTCCCACTTGTCCCGCATCCCCTTCTACGACAGGACTCCAAGGTAAGCACATAAAAGCTGCAACGTAGCATTTAAAGTTAAAGTAAATCCTCACATTGGTACTGTTAATCCGGGTGATGGGCGACCTTGCACCATCACATAACAAAAATAAACAGTTTTAACTCGAATAAGTTACGTATTATTTCTGGGTTATTTGATCCTGACCTTCTGCACATACCTAACATAAAATACAGAAAACGTGGAGAGACCCTTTCAGTGGTTCTGCTTCAAACCTGTGGAGCTCAGTTCAGCTTTTATTAGACAGTGGAGCTCAGTGCTCCATTTTAATACACTCTCTCTTTAACTCATTAAAAGTCTACTATTAGTAATTATAAATGTATATACTGAGTAAAACTCAGTTTCTGCTGAACACTTTGAGCTGCCTCTAGTTTGAAAAGTGCTCCATAAATGAAGATGTTCAAGGACTCCTACGCAGTGAGGTGTTATTCTTGTGTTTAGGACCAACCTTCAAGTATTTCATTTCCAGTCCAAACCGCCTTTGAGTACACATTGTTTACCTTTAGGTATAATTTCATCCTCCTTCAGATAATTTCATCCTCTTGCGAGAGGAAGGAGATGGTAAATGACTGAGTAAATGAATGAGACTTACTGTAAAAAAAAAAAAATCACTGTAAATTAACAGTAAAATACTGGCAGCAGAGACGCATAACAGTATTTTACTGTTATTTTACAGTGCATCTACTGTAATTCATTTTAACAGTATTGTACTAAAATAACTGTTAATTCATGGTACTAACCAACTAGCCAGCTAGCTAGCTAGTTGACTAGCTAACACGTTCAAGCTACAGTTTCCTTACTAAATTTAGATACTAAATGAAACAGACCTAACTAACAACATCTTATATCCTAAAAATTTAATAATTAGACTGACGAAACCATATCACTGCAAACATTAGGACACGCAACGTTAACAGCTACCGAGCTTTCTGAGTTTCACAAGGACCGCCGCAGCTGTAGTCCAAACATGTCTGTTGTAAATGCACCAGCTCGTGTCTCCTCGTCTAAGAATCGATTATATTATCTTTTTTTATTTTAAGTATGAACACAATATAAGACTGAATGAGCTGAAAGAGTCTTATTTTAGCTGAGCCCAATAGGCTGGCCCCGCCCACTGCATATATTCTGTCACTTAAATGAGTAGAAGCAGTTTAATAAAAAAGGGTTATCATTAAAAAGAAACATTAGTCTGTAATCACTAGTATGATTTTGATGGATAGTGACTGGACTGTGAAGGAATGATGGTTCATATTTTAAAAGGTTAATAGAAAATACTGTATTATGCTGATAAATTACAGTTATTTTCTGTTATTGAGAAAATTTACATACACTGTGTGATTATTTAACTGTATTTTACAATTATTATACAAAACAGTAAGATACTGTTGTATATCCACAGTAAATTTAGAGCAATTCGTTACAGGGATCCCAACAACCACCTTCAGATCCTAGTAGACCCGCCAAAACTGTCCCCCACAAACAAGACATTTAAGCACCACTCCTGCTTCAGATCTGAGAACATCCACAGGTGTTTCTCTCCGTCCTTCCACTGTGAAAAGAAAGCTCCATGCTATGGGTCTGAAAGGATGTGTAGCTGTTCAAGAAACTCCTCACTGAGGAAAAGAGATACAGACACATCAAACAAAGAAGATGCTTTTGTTCTCAGATCAATGGACTGATCTCCCCAGAGTCCAGAGCCTCAACATCATTGGACGTGTTTGGGGTTATTCGGATGGTGAGAATGTAGAAGTAGGAGAAACAGCAGAAGGAAGTCAAATTTGCCTCAAGAAAAAAGCTAATAAGCCTAGTTTTATAATACATTACATTGCCAAAAGTATTCGCTCAACCGCCTTCACACGCATATGAACTTGAGTGATATCCCATTCTTTATCCATCCATCCATCCATCCATTATCTTTCACTTTATCTCACTAGTTAAGGTAGGGGGGGCAGGGCTGGAACCAATCCGAAGCATCATTGTGCGAAGACGAGGTACACCATGGATAGGTCAATAGATTGATCACCCCAGAGTTCAGAACCTCAACATCACTGAACGTGTTGTGGGTTATTCGGATGGTGAGACAGAAGAGCAGGATATGAAGGTGGAGCAGCCGAGGGAGGTGGATAGAGTGCAGGCAGAAATCGTAAGAGCATGAAAGTCTAAGACTAAAGACTAGGATACAAAAAAAAACTAAAGCACAGATACCAAGAACCTGATGTACAAAGCTATTTATTATATAAAAAATATATTTTTTAAATATTAAAACAGTATTGATTTAGTAAGTAGTGCTTTTCCATACATCAGTGTGTTTATTTAACCCTTTCCAAGCTTCTCCCAAATAACCCAGTATTATTTACAGTTCTCATCTAATACCTGCTCAGTACTTCATTAAGCTAAATCAAGATTTGCTGCTGAAGGAACTGAATACATTCATACAATGTCTGGGGCGTCCAGGAGAAATCTGGAACCTAACTTTGTTCTTCAAACTGGAGCTCAAGATATGATCTACTTCTCTCACAATAAGATATTCATGTTACTTTGTATTGTATGTCTGATTATTTACATCTGTTCTAATCAGATCTGGTGAACATACACTTATTGATCAGATAAAGGGCTTTACTAGTTAGCATTTAAAGTCCACAGATACCAAAAGACTAGGGGTATAAATACACAAGAGCAGAGAAGGAACACCACAAACTAGGGACAGGTGAGGGTGGAGACAGGGAGGAGCTTTGACCCACAATAAACCAAAGACACGTGCCAGAGAGAAGAAACAGGGAAGGCCAAGACAGAATGTGACACGGAACAAACTAAACCAACTTCTAAGACTGAACTTTAAAGGTGGGCCTCTTTGATGAGCTGAAAGTGAGTCTCCTGAAATGAATGGAAGCTGTAATAAAGGTGAAGACTAAACAAGCAAAACACTCAAACGTTTATTATATTATATAAATATTATACTGAGATTTGTTATATTACAATTATCTGATATTCTAAAATAGTTTAAAAAAGAAAACCCATAACAAATATAGAATATAATCCAAAGCATTATAGCATCAGTAACATGCAGATGGACGGATGAGTTGTGGGCAGATAAGAGCATGGTGAATAAATGAGCAGTGTGGGTGGATGTAGTGATGTTTTGATTGACTGTACATTCATTGCATGTCTCTCTCTCTCTCTTTCTCTCTCTCTCTCTCTCTCTCTCTCTCCATTGCAGTGCATCTCTTTCATATTTTATGATGCGCCTGAGTGGGGTCTGGACTGCCTGCAGACAGCTCCATCCTCACAATCACAATAAACCGCCAATAAATTTGGAGAAACGCGCCTCTCTCTCATTACAGCCACGCTGCCAGTCAAAAGTCTGGTGACACCCAGGTCCCAGAGAATCAGAATTGTGATCACCGTGTACTCTACTGTACTAATGTCTTCACAGTGGTGGCGAATGGAACCAGACAACCACATAGACAGTTACAACATAAAATGGTTATTAATGCAGGGAAACGGCCAACAGGTGAACGTGGGTCTGTGTTACTGTGTTACTGTATTATGATTGGCTGGGTAGAGCTGGGAAAGTCATTGATTGGCTGCTTGTAGAAGTGACTAGGCAAGCGTGCTGCAGAGAAAGACATGTTAATGATCACGGCACCACTTTAGAATAATGCCACTCTTATGAAGGGCTTATAAATGGTTTAAAATATGTTAAATGTAGTAAACAGTTTATAGTTATATAACATATAAGTATAACATATACATTTATAGTAAACATGTTATTTTATTTGGATGGCACAATGGTGTAGTGGTTAGTACGGTGGTGTAGTGGTTAGTACGGTGGTGTAGTGGTTAGTATGGTGGTGTAGTGGTTAGTATGGTGGTGTAGTGGTTAGTACGGTGGTGTAGTGGTTAGTACGGTGGTGTAGTGGTTAGTACGGTGGTGTAGTGGTTAGTATGGTGGTGTAGTGGTTAGTACGGTGGTGTAGTGGTTAGTATGGTGGTGTAGTGGTTAGTACGGTGGTGTAGTGGTTAGTACGGTGGTGTAGTGGTTAGCACGGTGGTGTAGTGGTTAGTACCGTGGTTTAGTGGTTAGTACGGTGGTGTAGTGGTTAGTACGGTGGTGTAGTGGTTAGTACGGTGGTGTAGTGGTTAGTATGGTGGTGTAGTGGTTAGTATGGTGGTGTAGTGGTTAGTATGGTGGTGTAGTGGTTAGTACGGTGGTGTAGTGGTTAGTATGGTGGTGTAGTGGTTAGTACGGTGGTGTAGTGGTTAGTACGGTAGTGTAGTGGTTAGCACGGTGGTGTAGTGATTAGTACCGTGGTTTAGTGGTTAGTATGGTGGTGTAGTGGTTATTGTGATAGTGTAGGGGTTAGTAGGGTGATGTAGTGGTTAGCACAGTGGTGTAGTGGTTAGTATGGTGGTGTAGTGGTTATTATGATGGTGTAGTGGTTAGTATGGTGGTGTAGTGGTTAGTATGGTGGTGTAGTGGTTATTATGGTGGTGTAGTGGTTAGTATGGTGGTGTAGTGGTTAGTATGGTGGTGTAGTGGTCAGTACGGTGGTGTAGTGGTTAGTATGGTGGTGTAGTGGTTATTATGGTGGTGTAGTGGTTAGTATGGTGGTGTAATGTTTAGTACGGTGGTGTAGTGGTTATTATGGTGGTGTAGTGGTTAGTACAGTGGTGTAGTGGTTGGTATGGTGGTGTAGTGGTTAGTACGGTGGTGTAGTAGTTAGTATGGTGGTGTAGTGGTTAGTATGGTGGTCTAGTGGTTAGTATAGTGGTGTAGTGGTTAGTACGGTGGTATAGTGGTTAGTATGGTGGTGTAGTGGTTAGTATGGTGGTGTAGGGGTTAGTATGGTGGTGTAGTGGTTAGTATGGTGGTGTAGTGGTTAGTATGGTGGTGTAGTGGTTAGTATGGTGGTGTAGTGGTTTGTACGGTGGTGTGGTGGTTAGTATGGTGGTGTAGTGGTTAGTATGGTGGTCTAGTGGTTAGTATAGTGGTGTAGTGGTTAGTACGGTGGTGTAGTGGTTAGTATGGTGGTGTAGTGGTTAGTACGGTGGTGTAGTGGTTAGTATGGTGGTGTAGTGGTTAGTATGGTGGTGTAGGGGTTAGTATGGTGGTGTAGTGGTTAGTATGGTGGTGTAGTGGTTAGTATGGTGGTGTAGTGGTTTGTACGGTGGTGTAGTGGTTAGTATGGTGGTGTAGTGGTTAGTATGGTGGTGTAGTGGTTAGTATGGTGGTCTAGTGGTTAGTATAGTGGTGTAGTGGTTAGTACGGTGGTGTAGTGGTTAGTATGGTGGTGTAGTGGTTAGTATGGTGGTGTAGGGGTTAGTATGGTGGTGTAGTGGTTAGTATGGTGGTGTAGTGGTTAGTATGGTGGTGTAGTGGTTTGTACGGTGGTGTGGTGGTTAGTATGGTGGTGTAGTGGTTAGTATGGTGGTGTAGTGGTTAGTACGGTGGTGTAGTGGTTTGTACGGTGGTGTAGTGGTTAGTATGGTGGTGTAGTGGTTAGTATGGTGGTGTAGTGGTTAGTATGGTGGTGTAGTGGTTAGTATGGTGGTGTAGTGGTTAGTATGGTGGTGTAGTGGTTAGTACGGTGGTGTAGTGGTTAGTATGGTGGTGTAGTGGTTAGTATGGTGGTGTAGGGGTTAGTATGGTGGTGTAGTGGTTAGTATGGTGGTGTAGTGGTTAGTATGGTGGTGTAGTGGTTAGTATGGTGGTGTAGTGGTTAGTATGGTGGTGTAGTGGTTAGTACGGTGGTGTAGTGGTTTGTACGGTGGTGTAGTAACAAATCAAGCTGTATAACCTCCAGCAAATAATATTATGCACAAAATCTTCCGTGAGGTCTTTGTCGAGGCCTCAGCGTCTGTTTTGGCTGTAATTGTAATTGCAGCTCAGCTGTAGACGTTAGCTAATAACATGATTCTGAAGCAGAAGTCAGGCTGCTATGCTGCTCTGCTATGCAGGATGTGAAGCTCATTGTTTGGTGCGGTGAGCGAGTCCTGATGGCTTTGTTTAGCCTAAAAATACACTAAATATTGACTTCAGTTCTGTGACAGTGAAAAGCTTTCCTTGTGCGACCAGGTGTGTAGACTCAGGTAGAAGTATAGATACTAAGGTTTAAAAATACTTCTGTAGAAGTTGAAGTATATATATATATATATATATATATATATATTCGTGCTGAAATGCTGAGAAGATACTGCCGCTGAGGTCAGTAAACATTGTTCACATGCAGTGGGCGGGAACAATCTTGACTCATTTCTAGCTCACTCCTGGTGGAACACATTCTAGGATCATATGAAGGAGATTCATCAGTAGATCTGTCTTCTTCTTCCAGCAGCTCATCAGTTTTTATCGTTTTATCATCCAACTCTGTACAGACGCTGCTGTTAAACACCAACCAAGCCACGAAATAACAGCAAAGATCAGGGTTTCACTTCAGCTCCTAGATCTCAGCGTGTATTTCAATCTTTTTTCAAAGGGGGCCAGACTGGACAAGATCAAAATAGCTAAGGTCTGGACTCCTTTACAAAAGTATTATTATTTATAAATTATATGAACACTATATTTAAAAAAGTGTTTATTAGAACTTTAATAATTACTAATAAATCAAAAATACTAATAGTAAATCAATAGTAATAATTGTTTTGAGTTTAAATAATAAAATTTACTAACACTTTGCATATATGAGTTTTGTTATATAAAATTTATGGTACATCTGGAATCGTACCAAAACAATTGAAAGCTTTCAGAACGCAATGCTTTAACCCTTCACACTCTGAGATTATTTGAAATGTTTAGTCATATCTAAATTAGAAATGACTAAAGAGTCAGAACGGAATCTTAAAATCTGCTGAGGAGAATCCATGGTGCTGAAATGCTGAGGAGATGCTGCAGCTGAGGTCAGTAAACATTGGTCATATGCAGTGGGCGGGAACAAAATCTGGGTTTCATTTCGGCTCTAGGATCACAGAGCGTATTTCTGGCCAAGCATCGGCGACCCGAGCAGCTGAAGCAGGGGTGTCCAAACTTTTTTCATATGGGGCCAGACTGGACAATAAATCAAAAATACTAATAGTAAATTAATAGTAGTGATTGTTTTTAATTTAAATAATAAAATTTAATAACACTTTGCATATATGAGCTTTGTGTCCAAACTTTTTTCAAAGGGGGCCAGACTGGACAAGATCAAAATAGCTAAGGGCCTCTTTCTCTCTCTCCCAAAAGTATTATTATTTATAAATTATATATAACCCTGTATTCAAAATACACATGTAGAGAATAAGGAATAATTAATTAACTAATGAATTTAATGTTACTGTAACTGCAACAGCAGGAGATCAACAGAGTAAACAATGTTACAACGTACTGAACAGTCAGTCTGAACATGTGCTGAACATCATTCCTGCTTTTAGTACCTTCAGTGTTTCTCCTGTAGACTGTATATCACCTAGTCACTGCACCACCAAACTTATGTTCAATAACAGCCAGTCTAATATTTCTTAACTCACATTATCTATTATGGTACGGAGAAGCTTTCGCTGATGGTGAGTTTCTCTGCTGTGACACTGTGACATGGTAGTGGTGGTGTGTTAATGCGTGTTGCACTGGTGTGAGTAGATCAGACACAGCAGAGCTGCTACTGGAGTGTTTAAACACCTCAGTGTCACTGCTTAGCGATTAGTATAGCCACCTCATAACTGGCTTTGGTCAGGTTCTCCTATGTGCCCCACATGCCCTGAAGAACAGTTGCTGCTGTGAGACCAGGTGTCTCTGTCCTCTCGTCTCCTGAGTATTTACTATAATGTCCACACTTTGTTTCATAATGTCTCTTCATATTTAACTCCTTCATTACCACAACAGTGTCTTGGTATAAGAGACACATGCATTTGCAGAGTCTCTCTACGGAAAACTATCCTGATGTCCATCTCTCGGGTAATGACCGGTTCTCGCTGTGGACTTTGGGCTTGTTTGGCGTAGCCGTCACTGCATGCTGTTTTAGTAAATTCAGGAGCCCGGTCAGAAAAATAACAGCTCTTAAGTTTAGATAGTTTTGATTGCTAACATGGTGGTGAAGTGTACCAAACATATATATGCTCTGCTGCCCCCATCAGGTGAAAGGAATAATTGCAAAGTACCGATGTACCACCAATAATGTATTCTTGCAATGATGCCGCTGGCCAATAAAAACCTGTCAACGAGCTACATTTGGCCCTGTGGGGCCATACTTTGGACACCCCTGAGTTAAACTCAAACTGATAAACCAACAACGAAGCAGCTATATTATTTGTGCTTATTGTGAGGGCACACAGTGGGCGGAGTCAGAGAGATTGAGCTGTTTCAAACGAATCACCAAAACCCTTGAAACCTAACAGACGTCTGGAGACCAAACAGTGGCCCTAGTGGAGCTTCTTCAGTGAGAACATGATGGACTGCAGCTCCAGATCACCGCCCACATCTACCTCCTACATTTTTTAACATAGTTGCAAAGTTTGCTTTCTATGATTGAAGCAAAATGGATGGTCTAATCTTTTCCCGTCTCCGGGTCTCAGGTTTTCAGCGTTGCCCCTCAAAAGAGAAGGAAAACAGCATTCTAGCAGTTGATGCTAGTGTTCCTGTGGAGCACCACGCTGTGTAGCTATGAGCAGGTGGGGGTGGAAAAGGTTGAGAACCCCTGGTTTAGAGAAATCCTGCTACTGAGGAAGACACGCTGATTAACACGAAGATGACTTTTGAAGCTAAATATAGCCGAAGCTTTAGTACACAGGTGCTTTGCGATACCGAAACCATGGCTTAACATCTCAAGCAGCTCCGGACCAGCCTCTGAAGTATTCATTTGCTAAGAGGGGGCCGCAAACACTCCAGATTCATTTGGCGAGTTTAGAGGACTCTGAGGGGCCTCTAGTGTAATTTATTGTGAAAATTGGTCTTTAGATATCAGCCTCCGCTTCTGCAGCCGAGAGCCCAGCACTGACGCCATGAATGCAGAGACTGAGCCGGAGAAGACGAAGCTGTGAGTTAATGTGGGCCTCGCATATTTAGCCTGGAGCAGCGGGACTCGAGCACAGCGGTGCAGGCAGACTGGTGCCTGCAGCACGGCAGATGGAGAGAGAGAGAGAGAGAGAGAGAGAGAGAGAGAGAGAGAGAGAGAGAGAGAGAGAGAGAGAGAGAATAAGAGAGAGAGAGATGGAGAGAGAGAGAGAGAGCGAGAGAGAATAAGAGAGAGAGAGAGATGGAGAGAGAGACAAAGAGAGAGAGACAGAGAAAGAGATGAAGAGAGAGAGAGAGAGAGAATAAGAGAGAGAGAGAGAGAGAGAGAGAGAGAGAGAGAGAGAGAGAGAGAGAGAGAGAGAGAGAGAGAGAATAAGAGAGAGAGAGATGGAGAGAGAGAGAGAGAGAGAGAGAGAGAGAGAATAAGAGAGAGAGAGAGATGGAGAGAGAGACAAAGAGGGAGAGAGAGACAGAGGGAGAGAGATGGAGAGAGAGAGAGAGAGAGAGAGACAGACAGACAGACAGAGGAAGAGAGAGAGACAGACAGACAGACAGAGGAAGAGAGAGAGATGGAGAGAGACAGTGAGAGAGAGAGATAGAGATAGAGGGAGAGAGAGATGGAGAGAGAGACAAAGAGAGAGAGATAGAGAGACAGAGGGAGAGAGAGAGATGGAGAGAGACAGAGAGAGAGATGGAGAGAGACAGAGAGAGAGGGAGAGAGAGATGGAGAGAGACAGAGAGAGACAGAGAGAGACAGAGAGAGAGATAGAGATAGAGAGACAGAGAGAGAGAGAGATAGAGAGAGAGAGAGGGAGAGAGAGATGGAGAGAGACAGAGAGAGAGACAGAGAGAGAGAAATGGGGAGAGAGGGGGGGAGAGACAGAGGGGGAGAGACAGAGGGAGATAGAGAGACAGAGGGAGAGAGAGAGACAGAGAGAGACAGAGAGAGAAAGAGAGAGGGAGATAGAGAGAGACAGAGACAGAGAGAAAGGGGGAAAGAGAGAGACAGAGAGAGAGGGAAAAGGGGAGAGAGAGAGATGGAGAGAGAAAGAGAGAGGGAAAGAGAGAGACAGAGAGAAAGAGAGAGAGAGAGAGATGCAGAGAGACAGAGAGGGACAGAGAGAGAGACAGAGAGAGAAAGTGGAAATATCAGAATTGGTTTAATTATCAGCAACGTCTACATACAAACGTCACTTTTAAACACAAGAGCTCTAAAGGGGCCCTCTTGGAGCAGCACCATTCAAGAACCACTTATGGTTCCCGAAAGAACCTTTCAAGTGAGTGTTTTCAATTGCACCATCTATTGAAAGGTTCTTCAGGGAACCAGAATAGTTTTTTTCTATGGCACTGCATTCATAGCATTCAACAGACACTCTTATCCAGAGCGACTTACAGGTAGGTGAAGGTAGTGTTACAGTTTACCTGTACACAGGTAGGTGAAGGTAGTGTTACAGTTTAACTGTACACAGGTAGGTGAAGGTAGTGTTACAGTTTAACTGTACACAGGTAGGTGAAGGTAGTGTTACAGTTTACCTGTACACAGGTAGGTGAAGGTAGTGTTACAGTTTATCTGTACACAGGTAGGTGAAGGTAGTGTTACAGTTTACCTGTGCACAGGTAGGTGAAGGTAGTGTTACAGTTTATCTGTACACAGGTAGGTGAAGGTAGTGTTACAGTTTACCTGTACACAGGTAGGTAAAGGTAGTGCTACAGTTTACCTGTGCACAGGTAGGTGAAGGTAGTGTTACAGATTATCTGTACACAGGTAGGTGAAGGTAGTGTTACAGTTTACCTGTACACAGGTAGGTGAAGGTAGTGTTACAGTTTAACTGTACACAGGTAGATGAAGGTAGTGTTCCAGTTTATCTGTGCACAGGTAGGTGAAGGTAGTGTTACAGTTTACCTGTACACTGGTAGGTGAAGGTGGTGTTACAGTTTACCTGTACACAGGTAAGTGGAGGTAGTGTTACAGTTTATCTGTACACAGTAGGTGAAGGTAGTGTTACAGTTTACCTGTGCACAGGTAGGTGAAGGTAGTGGTACAGTTTACCTGTACACAGGTAGGTGAAGGTAGTGTTACAAGTTACCTGTACACAGGTAGGTGAAGGTAGTGTTACAGTTTACCTGTACACAGGTAGGTGATGGTAGTGTTACAGTTTACCTGTACACAGGTAGGTGATGGTAGTGTTACAGTTTACCTGTACACAGGTAGGTGAAGGTAGTGTTACAGTTTACCTGTGCACAGGTAGGTGATGGTAGTGTTACAGTTTACCTGTACACAGGTAGGTGAAGATAGTGTTACAGTTTACCTGTACACAGGTACATGGGTTGGACTGAAACACCTGTGATTTTAGTGTGGGAGGCTAAATTTGACCAGTCTGGTGGACAATCTTATTAATTGCTCCAGTAAGAGCAGAGTGTGAAGTTCAGTTAGCAGGTAAGACACAGTTTACTCAAAATATTACAATAACACAACATTATGGGACATACCAGAGTTCAAAAGAAGACAAACTGTTGGTGCACGTCTTTTAATTTAAATAGAGATAAAATGCAGTAAATGCTGATTATAAAAATGTATACAATATGAATCACTGTGACATCACACGTCATTAAACAGCCCTAAAAAGACGTAAGCAGGTCAGTCATTTCTGTGTGTACATGTATTTCTTTCTGCTTCAGCTTCATATTAGTGTTCAGCTTATCCTTTCATTGCTGTGGCAACAGTGGCTAATTACAGTTCATGCCAATACAAGTATCTGTACCTGAATCTGAGAGAGAGAGAGAGAGAGAGAGAGAGAGAGAGAGAGAGGTGTGAAGTTTGGCTGGTTTCCAGCTGTACGAGCAGACAGTACAGAACAGGGCGAAGCCAAAATCAACAACGAAAAGAACAAGGACGTTAAACAGCACTGGAGAGAGGGAGAGAGGGAGAGAATGATGTAGGGATAAAAGAATGGGGGGATGCAGAGATTAGGATGGAGAGAACAGATGGATCAGGGGATAGAGGTGTGGACGATAGATAGATTGAGGGGTGTAGAAAGAAAGAAATTAATTAAAGAATAGATAGATAGATAGATAGATAGATAGATAGATAGATAGATAGATAGAGAGAACTATGAGGAATGAAGGGATGGAGGATAGGGAAGATTGAGGGGTGTAGAAAGAAAGAAAACAATTGAGGAATAGAGGAGATAGATAGATAGATAGATAGATAGATAGATAGATAGATAGATAGATAGATAGATAGATAGATAGAATTATGACGAATGAAGGAATGAGGATGTGGAAGATTGAGGGGTGTAGAAAGAAAGAAAACAATTGAGGAATAGAGGAGATAGATAGATAGATAGATAGATAGATAGATAGATAGATAGATAGATAGACAGATAGATAGATAGATAGATAGACAGATAGATGGTTATGGGTACAGAGCAACAAGACTACACAGCATGGGATGGAGGGAAGAAGGGATGAACAGTGAATAAACAGATGGGAGAAGAAAGGTAGGAGAGAGGGAAGCAGTGAGGAGGCTGTGCGGCTCTATGTTGAGATTTTCTGCACCGTCCACATGTGAGTGTGCGGCAGAGTAACCGGCTGGGGGAGGTTTGATATCTCAGACTGTGCGTGAGCAGCATGGAGAACAAATTCCCCCGCAGACTGCCGGCCGAGTGTGTGTGTGTGTGTTAGTGGTGAACCCAGGCAGGGTCTCGGTCTTCTCTCTGTCCTTCTTTTCATGGACCCTCTTGTATATACCTGTTATCCTTTACCAGTAACTCTTTACAAAAGTAAAGCACATCTCTCTCTCTCTCTCTCTCTCTCTCTATCTCTCTCTCTCTCTATCTCTCTATTATAGAGAAAGAAACAAAGAAAGAATGAAAAGTAAGAAAATACAAGTGGACAAGAGAACAAGGACGGATGGGAGAAGAAGAGAAACCAAGATAATAAAGGAAGAAAAAAGAGAAGAAAAGAAAAAAGCAAAGACAAAAACAGAGAAGAGAGATGAATAGAGATGACATAAGAGAAGAGGACAAGAGAAGAGAATAAAGAGTGAAAAGAAGAGAGGAGAAATAGAGAGAAGACTAAACGAGAAGATGGGAGAGAACATGGCAAGAAAAGAGAACAAAAAGAGAAGGGAGAAGAGGAGAAACCATGAGAAGACGGGAAGAAAGAAGAGAGAAGGGAGAAGAGGAGAAAACGAGTGAAAAGAAGAGAGGAGACATAAGAAAATAAAGGAGGAAAATAGAGAGAAGACAAAACGAGAAGATGGGAGAGGACATGACAAGAAAAGAGAGCAAAAAGAGAAGGGAGAAGAGGAGAAAAGGAGTGAAAAGAAAAGAAACCAAGACAAGAAAAAAGAAAAAAAAGAGAAAAGGAGAAGACAACAACGGAGAAGAGAGACAAATAGAGATGATGGGAGAGAAGTGGACAAAAGAACAGAATAAAGAGTGAAGAAAAGAGAGGAGACACAAGAAAATAAAGGAGGAAAATAGAGAGAAGACAAAATGAGAAGATGGGAGAGAACATGGAAAGAGAAGAGAACAAAAAGAGAGGGAGAAGAGGAGAAACCATGAGAAGACAGGAAGAAAGAAGAGAGAAGGGAGAAGAGGAGAAAAGGAGTGAAAAGAAAAGAAACCAAGACAAGAAAGGAAGAAAGAAGAAAAGAAAAGAGAAAAGGGGAAGACAAAAACAGAGAAGAGAAATGAATAGAGATGATGGGAGAGGAGTGGACAAGAGAAGAGAATAAAGAGTGAAGAAAAGAGAGGAGACATAAGAAAATAAAGGAGGAAAATAGAGAGAAGACAAAACGAGAAGATGGGAGAGGACATGACAAGAAAAGAGAGCAAAAAGAGAAGGGAGAAGAGGAGAAAAGGAGTGAAAAGAAAAGAAACCAAGACAAGAAAAAAGAAAAAAAAGAGAAAAGGAGAAGACAACAACGGAGAAGAGAGACAAATAGAGATGATGGGAGAGAAGTGGACAAAAGAACAGAATAAAGAGTGAAGAAAAGAGAGGAGACACAAGAAAATAAAGGAGGAAAATAGAGAGAAGACAAAATGAGAAGATGGGAGAGAACATGGAAAGAGAAGAGAACAAAAAGAGAGGGAGAAGAGGAGAAACCATGAGAAGACAGGAAGAAAGAAGAGAGAAGGGAGAAGAGGAGAAAAGGAGTGAAAAGAAAAGAAACCAAGACAAGAAAGGAAGAAAGAAGAAAAGAAAAGAGAAAAGGGGAAGACAAAAACAGAGAAGAAAAATGAATAGAGATGATGGGAGAGGAGTGGACAAGAGAAGAGAATAAAGAGTGAAGGAAAGAGAGGAGACACAAGAAAATAAAGGAGGAAAATAGAGAGAAGACTAAACAAGATGATGGGAGAGAAGAGGACAAGAAAAGAGAAACAAAGAGAAGAAAGGAAGAAAGAAGAGAAGAAAAGAAAAGAGAAAAAGAGATTAATAGAGAAGATGGAAGAGAGGAAAGGAGAAATAAGAAAACAGGAGGAAAATTGAGAGAAGAGAAGACAAAACGAGAAGAAAAGAATGGAGAAAAGAAATAATTAGAGAAGATGTGAGAGAACATGGCAAGAGAAGTAAAAAAGGGAGACAGAGAGGAGAACAAGGAGAGAGAAGGAAGAGAGGAGAAGAAAGGAGGAAAAAAGAAGAGAAAAGATGAAGAGAAGAAACTTCACAGCCTTGTTTCAGTCTAGTCTCCGAGTCGTATTCTAAAATACTTGCTGCTGCTTGTGTTTGGAGGAGCTCCATCACTCCAGAGAACCTCCATCACTCCAGAGCCCAGTGCTGGAGGGGCTTTATACTCCTCTAGCCCACGTTTGGCACTGTGTCTGGTGACCTCCGACTCTAGTGTGGCTGCTCCAGAACATCTCATTCTACAGTTCATTGCTTTTCTATGGAGACAGTACACGCCTGTGTCAGCGCTTACTGGACGTACAGTGACCCGTCGAGCTGGACAGTTAAGTGTAATTAACGCTGGTAGAGTTTACTGGACGCGGCGAGTCTGTGACGGGCTTCATTGTGAGGAAGCTGTCCCTTACATCACCTTCATTCAGCTCCACCTGAGTGTACCACCTGTTCAGCCACCTGCCACTCTCTCCTTTATGGCTCATTTCTGCCCCCCGCTGCCCCCGCACCTTTAAAACCCATAATGCACAAGGACGGGATCAGTTTCACCTTGGAGCGGGAGACGCTTTTATGAATGGATTCTCCGAGTCCTGTCCTCGTGGCTCCGCTCGGCAGTCACATGTAGGTGTACCGTATTAAATATGGATGTCAGACTGTCTGTTCTTTAACCCTTGGTTGCAGTTATTGCTCGTAACGAAAGCATCTATATGAACTGTTTCTCACTTATATCTCTTTAAAATGGAGCTGAGAAACTGTGTGGGAGGTGCAGAGTAAGTAGGAGATATTTTGTGTTATAGGAATGCAATAAAAAGGTAGCATTGTTTATCTTGTGCTGTGAAAAGAAAATAACACCTTTATGTTTTTGCCTTTTTATTTTAGAGCAAAGAGAAAGACTGAAGATACTGTATGACTGTAGATACAGAATGCTAATATAATGTAAGCAACTTGATATATACAGGGGTTGGACAATGAAACTGAAACACCTGTCATTGTAGTGTGTGAGGTTTCATGGCTAAATTGGACCAGTCTGGTGGCCAATCTTCATTAATTGCACCAGTAAGATCAGAGTGTGAAGTTCAGTTAGCAGGTAAGAGCACAGTTTACTCAAAATATTACAATAACACAACATTATGGGACATAAAGTTCAAAAGAGGACAAACTATTGGTGCATGTCTTGCTGGCGCATCTGTGACCAAGACAGCAAGTCTTTGTGATGTATCAAGAGCCACGTTATCCAGGGTAATGTCAGCAGACCACCAAGAAGGACCAACCACATCCAACAGGATTAACTGTGGACGCGAGAGGAAGCTGTCTGAAAGGGATGTTGGGTTCTAACCCGGATTGTATCCAAAAAACATAAAACCACGGCTGCCCAAATTACGGCAGAATTAAATGTGCACCTCAGCTCTCCTGTTTCCACCAGAACTGTCCGTCAGGAGCTCCACAGGGTCAATATACACGGCCGGGCTGCTATAGCCAAACCTTTGGTCACTCGTGCCAATGCCAAACGTCGGTTTCAATGGTACAAGGAGCACAAATCTTGGGCTGTGGACAATGAAACATGTATTGTTCTCTGATGATCCACCTTTACTGTTTTCCCCACATCCGGGAGAGTTACGGTGTGGAGAAGCCCCAAAGAAGCATACCACCCAGACTGTTGCATGCCCAGTGTGAAGCATGGGGGTGAATCAGTGATGGTTTGGGCTGCTATATCATGGCGTTCCCTTGGCCCAATACTTGTGCTTGATGGGCGCGTCACTGCCAAGGACTACCGAACCATTCTGGAGGACCATGTGCATCTAATGGTTCAAACATTGTATCCTGAAGGTGGCGCCGTGTATCAGGATGACAATGCACCAATACACACAGCAGGACTGGAGAAAGATTGGTTTGATGAACATGAAAGTGAAGTTGAACATCTCCCATGGCTTGCATAGTCACCAGATCTAAATATTATTGAGCCACTTTGGGGTGTTTTGGAGGAGCGAGTCAGGAAACGTTTTCCTCCACCAGCATCACGTAGTGACCTGACCACTGTCCTGCAAGAAGAATAGCTTAAAATCCCCCTGACCACTGTGCAGGACTTGTATATGTCATTCCCAAGACAAACTGACGCTGTATTGGCCGGAAAAGGAAGCCCTACACCATACTAATAAATTATTGTGGTCTAAAACCAGTTTCATTGTCCAACCCCTGTGTATATATATATATATATATATATATATATATATATATATATATATATATATATATATATATATATATATATATATATATATATATATATAAATGGGCCTCTATCAGAACTATTGTTCACCAGCTGATCTGTTTCACTGTAAACTCATACAATACACTGCACTTCCTTGTACCTACACTTGTTGGCTATTTTAACGGAAACACAAACAATATCTGGTTAGCGGTGGTCCTTGGGTGGTCCCTTTCTGCTGATGGATAGGGTAGGTAAATGTATTATGCTGGTACACAGGGGGCTAGAATCTATAATGTATTTGACAGGTACTGAAAACTCAGGGTATATATCCTTTACCCCTTTTTTTGTAGCAGCAGCCATTACATTGTTAATGTGTTTGTACACATTATGCGTGTGTGTGTGTGTGTGTGTGTGTGTGTGTGTGTGTGTGTGTTTGTGTGTGCGTGTGCACAGCCCACCTCTTAACCATGGAGGCAGATAAATATTGCAGTAACCGCAGGGAACGGAGCTGCTCGCTGAGTGAAGTTTCTGACAACTCCCACTGCTTACATACAGACACACATACTTGTTTCTGTACCATGATAGGACAGCAGGTCATACATAGATCCCATATTGTCGTTGACATTGTTGATTTTTTAAATGTCTGTATATATATGTCCATATTTAAGCATGACAATTGAGTGTTTTTTTATATCCTGACCAATAGAAATGCCCCAAAATCACTTGGAGTAAAACCTCTTTACATTCACTTACATTGAAAGTAAAGTTTTTTTAGTACACTACCAATCAAACGTTTTAGAACACTACCAGTCAAACGTTTTAGATCACTACCAGTCAAACGTTTTAGATACATTACCAATCAAACGTTTTAGAACACTACCAGTCAAACGTTTTAGATACACTACCAGTCAAACGTTTTAGATACACTACCAATCAAACGTTTTAGATACACTACCAATCAAACGTTTTAGAACACTACCAGTCAAACGTTTTAGATACGCTACCAGCCAAACGTTTTAGAACACTACCAGTCAAACGTTTTAGATACACTACCAGTCAAACGTTTTAGATACGCTACCAGTCAAACGTTTAAGTACACTACCAATCAAACGTTTTAGAACGCTACCAGTCAAACGTTTTAGATACACTACCAATCAAACGTTTTAGTACACTACCAGCCAAACGTTTTAGTACACTACCAATCAAACGTTTTTGATACACTACCAGCCAAACGTTTTAGATCACTACCAGCCAAACGTTTTAGATACACTACCAGTCAAACGTTTTAGATCACTACCAGTCAAACGTTTTAGTACACTACCAGACAAACGTTTTAGTACACTACCAGTCAAATGTTTTAGTACACTACCAGACAAACGTTTTAGTACACTACCAATCAAACGTTTTAGATACACTACCAGCCAAACGTTTTAGATACACTACCAGTCAAACGTTTTAGATACACTACCAGCCAAACGTTTTAGATACACTACCAGTCAAACGTTTTAGTACACTACCAGTCAAACGTTTTAGATACACTACCAGTCAAACGTTTTAGTACACTACCAGACAAACGTTTTAGATACACTACCAGTCAAACGTTTTAGTACACTACGAGCCAGACGTCTTAGTACACTACCAGTCAAAATTTTTAGTAACACTACCAGTCAAACGTTTTAGTACACTACCAGTCAAACGTTTTAGTACACTACCAGACAAACGTTTTAGTAACACTACCAGACAAACGTTTTAGTAACACTACCAGCCAAATGTTTTAGAACACTACCAATCAAACGTTTTAGATACACTACCAGCCAAACGTTTTAGTACACTACCAGCCAAACGTTTTAGTACACTACCAGTCAAACGTTTTAGATACACTACCAGTCAAACGTTTTAGTACACTACGAGCCAGACGTCTTAGTACACTACCAGTCAAACGTTTTAGTACACTACCAGTCAAACCTTTTAGTACACTACCAGTCAAACGTTTTAGATCACTACCAATCAAACGTTTTAGTACACTACCAGTCAAACGTTTTAGTACACTACCAGACAAACGTTTTAGTACATTACCAGCCAAACGTTTTAGTACACTACGAGCCAGACGTCTTAGTACACTACCAGTCAAACTTTTTAGTAACACTACCAGTCAAACGTTTTAGTACACTACCAGTCAAACGTTTTAGTACACTACCAGACAAACGTTTTAGTAACACTACCAGCCAAACGTTTTAGAACACTACCAATCAAACGTTTTAGATACACTACCAGCCAAACGTTTTAGTACACTACCAGCCAAACGTTTTAGTACACTACCAGTCAAACGTTTTAGATACACTACCAGTCAAACATTTTAGTACACTACGAGCCAGACGTCTTAGTACACTACCAGTCAAACGTTTTAGTACACTACCAGTCAAACCTTTTAGTACACTACCAGTCAAACGTTTTAGATCACTACCAATCAAACGTTTTAGTACACTACCAGTCAAACGTTTTAGTACACTACCAGACAAACGTTTTAGTACATTACCAGCCAAACGTTTTAGTACACTACGAGCCAGACGTCTTAGTACACTACCAGTCAAACTTTTTAGTAACACTACCAGTCAAACGTTTTAGTACACTACCAGTCAAACGTTTTAGTACACTACCAGACAAACGTTTTAGTAACACTACCAGCCAAACGTTTTAGAACACTACCAGTCAAACGTTTTAGATACACTACCAGCCAAACGTTTTAGTACACTACCAGCCAAACGTTTTAGTACACTACCAGTCAAACGTTTTAGATACACTACCAGTCAAATGTTTTAGTACACTACGAGCCAGACGTCTTAGTACACTACCAGTCAAACGTTTTAGTAACACTACCAGACAAACGTTTTAGTAACACTACCAGCCAAACGTTTTAGAACACTACCAATCAAACGTTTTAGATACACTACCAGCCAAACGTTTTAGTACACTACCAGCCAAACGTTTTAGTACACTACCAGTCAAACGTTTTAGATACACTACCAGTCAAATGTTTTAGTACACTACGAGCCAGACGTCTTAGTACACTACCAGTCAAACGTTTTAGTAACACTACCAGACAAACGTTTTAGTACACTACCAGCCAAACGTTTTAGTACACTACGAGCCAGACGTCTTAGTACACTACCAGTCAAACGTTTTAGATACACTACCAGACAAACGTTTTAGTAACACTACCAGTCAAACGTTTTAGTACACTACCAGACAAACGTTTTTAAACCCTAGTATATATACTTCTACCTGAGTAATGAATGTGAAAACTTTTGACTCCTTTGAAAACTAGTATACAGATAAGGACAAAAACATACTTTATGTTTAATGTTTAAAGTCATGTTTAAATGTTTATTTTGGTCCATTTATCATAAAATGTATACACAACATAAAGAGCAATGTTTACTTTTAAACCATGTCAAAAACTGAAAAATGGATATTCAACATTTTGCAGCGGTGGTATGTACCAAATGTGCAAATGTTATGCTTTCACATAAAAAAATAGTTTTTTTTCTGATCCTAATGTTAATCTTTGGAAACGTCCAGAAATGTCTTGACAACTAAAGAAAAACAAGCAGAGTCCACACACATATATACACACATGCACACATGCAAACGTTTATATGCACAGAGACGTATACATTACAGCACATGCATACATGGCAGCGGGGCTTATGAACGGTTGAGTGGGTGGAAGAACCGCAGGGTTGCTGTTTGTCCTCATGGGTTTTTAATGACGGTGACGTCTTCTTTACCTCATCTGCCCTCGTGGGTAACGTCTACACAGGACCTGAGTCCTTTCGGCCCACATGATCGTGTGTATAGGTTATATTTAAAGTAGCGTTACTGCTGAAAGTAGGAGCTAAGACAATTTGTGTTGACCTATTATCCAATATTGTGCAAAAGGTTTAAGGCACTTGGGGACATTATTATAAGCTAGAAGTTTTTTTTTATTTGCTTAGCAAAACACTTTTTAAATATTTTAAATATTTGAACAATATTAATACAGTAAGTAATGCTTTTCAGTAAGCTCCATGGCTCGCCGAATTGTAAGGTCGCAGTCACCTGTCTACTAGATAGCCTAGGACACACTCCACACACACACCCCTACATCACCATGGCAACCTAGTCATGCCTCGCACACACCTATGTCTCCATGGCTACCTATCACTCACACCTGTATCCCGTTAGTGCTAGCGTTGTTCTCAGTAACTCTGTCTTCAGTAGACTGAACCTGTGAAGATCAGATCCTACCTGTCTGTGGTCTCCAGGCTGGTGTGCTCTCAAGTTCTTTTACCAGGTTCTTCAAGTATTGGCATTTCCACAGCGGGGAGAACCCGCAGACTCCAACACCAGCAACATCACCCACCTCCGAGCGGCTGAGCCCCACTACGGGGGTGCCTGAAGAATGAGGCCGGTGCCACCACAGAATCCACGAACTCCAGGCTTAGTACGGGTTCGTGTCCCTGGATCTATCTGGTCCTCGATAACAGACTATTTAAGTTACTGCTGCGCAGCCCATTGAAAGTCAATGCTCTAATCTGTCCACACAGGGCTGAACCTGGGCCGTCCCTCACCGTGGAACGCGAGTGCTGCTCTGGTTCCCCAGGACCATTGGACCTATGCAGGAGGAGCGAGTGAGTCTCTCCAGCTACACCGGCAATCCAGTATCTCCATCCCTATCTACCGCTAGCTCTCCTGCCACCAGCCCTTGGACATTCTCGCTTCAACGAGTCCTTGAACTGTTTTCATTGACTTGTGACCTGCTCTGTCACAATAAAAGCCTTGCACATGGATCGCATGTCTCCTCTCGAGTCTGATTCCTTACACTTTTCCATACGTCAGTGTTTATTTAACCCTTTCCAAGCTTCTCCTTGTGGAAACAACCCAGTATTATTTACAGTTCTCATCTAATACCTGCTTTGACTGCTCAGTACTTCATTAAGCTAAATCAAGATTTGCTGCTGAAGGAACTGAACACATTCATACAATGTCTGGGGTGTCCAGGAGAAATCTGGAACTACACTTTGTTCTTCAAACTGGAGCTCAAGATATGATCTACTTCTCTCACAATAACATATTCATGTTACTTTGTATTGTATGTATGATTATTTCCATCTGTTCTAATCATATCTGGTGGTCTTACTGGTGGAGAAACACTACATCGCTTTATTTGTAAGGATGTATACGTTTAGAACTGGACGTATTTTGGAGGAACGCTCTTCTCCGTATTCACACCTGCTCCAAACCTCAAGAATCTGCAGCTTTATCATTCTAAAGAGCCCCTCTGCATTCTAACGTCAAATAAAGCTTTAAATGATTAGAAAACGAGGCCGCACTTCGAGGCAGCTGTGCTGTACGGAATTCAAACAGCATCGGTCATCTGTCCATTAACGTTTCTTTCCGTGCCATTTCTCTCGGAGAAGAAAGAAGATATTCTCTCATATTCGCTGAATTGATTCGTCTGAACGTCTGGTAAAGCAGTCATAACATCCTCTAATGGATGTTTTCCTTCAAGTTTTGACAGGGCAAATCCTCCGAAGCGTGTGTTACACATTAAATAATCCTAATAAATGTATCCCAAGCGAAGGCGTCCTATTAATTCTGCTTTAAAAACTGTAATCCAGATGCTGCGCAGTGCATTCTCACGCTTTACAGCCCACTGAGGTTGCTGGAGATGCAAAAGAGTCTGCAAAGGTCCACTGACACTGGGTCATCCAAACTGTGCCTGAGCACGTTTGACCCCCCCCAAAAGTCCAGTTCGTTTGATTAGTTTGATCACTCCATTGGACTTGGGTACAGTACATATCTAGTAGGATCAATAACCAGTCCAAGCTTGGACCAAGAAAACGTAACTGCTACGCCAGTCCACTAAAACAAACCCGGCAGAAGAGGGTCACTCTGGTCTACTGTGGCAGAAAGTACCTGCTGCAGCAGTTAAGGTGGAACAGCAGAGTTCCAAGAAGAAGCTGGCGAAGAGGAAGTGTGGGATCTAAAGAAAAACAAGTGCCTCCAAAATATAAACTTCACAAGAGAGGGCCAAAACAGTCTTTAATTTTAATACAAGTCAATGGAACCAGAATAAAAAAAAAAACATTTTCATTGGTCCACTGGAGATAAATGGAGATACTTGCTCTTCTTTGGTAGCGACCATCTAAGAGTTGCCAGTTTCAGTGGTCGGTGGTTTACAATTCTTCATTTTTCCGAATTTTAGTTATGGTTTCACATAATTTATTAGCAAAGGTCTTTGAAATTTTTGCATGTTTGTACGTTCAACTTTAATCTCACTTATCAAATGACTTACTTTAGGCTCACTCATATTGGTCAATCATATTAGATTGACTATACTGGAAAGTAAAAGTAAATGTAGGTATTGTGATTTAAACTGAGTTACAGTTTCTCAGTAGGTTGAATGTATAACTCACTCTAAATGTAGGCATTATGATATAAAAACTTAATCTACAGTTTCTCATTAGGTTGAATGTATAACTCTAAATGTAGGTATTGTGATATAAACTGAGTCTACAGTTTCTCATTAGGTTGAATGTATAACTCTAAATGTAGGTATTGTGATATAAAAACTTAGTCTACAGTTTCTCATTAGGTTAAATGTATAACTCACTCTAAATGCATGTATTGTGATATAAACTGAGTCTACAGTTTCTCATTAGGTTGAATGTATAACTCACTCTAAATGTAGGCATTATGATATAAAAACTTAATCTACAGTTTCTCATTAGGTTGAATGTATAACTCTAAATGTAGGTATTGTGATATAAACTGAGTCTACAGTTTCTCATTAGGTTGAATGTATAACTCTAAATGTAGGTATTGTGATATAAAAACTTAGTCTACAGTTTCTCATTAGGTTGAATGTATAACTCTAAATGTAGGTATTATGATATAAAAACTTAATCTACAGTTTCTCATTAGGTTGAATGTATAACTCTAAATGTAGGCATTATGATATAAAAACTTAATCTACAGTTTCTCATTAGGTTGAATGTATAACTCTAAATGTAGGTATTGTGATATAAACTGAGTCTACAGTTTCTCATTAGGTTGAATGTATAACTCTAAATGTAGGCATTATGATATAAAAACTTAATCTACAGTTTCTCATTAGGTTGAATGTATAACTCTAAATGTAGGTATTGTGATATAAAAACTTAGTCTACAGTTTCTCATTATGTTGAATGTATAACTCTAAATGTAGGAATTGTGATACAAACTGAGTACAGTTTCTCATTAGGTTGAATGTATAACTCTAAATGTAAGTATTGTGATATAAACTGAGTCTACAGTTTCTCATTAGGTTAAATGTATAACTCACTCTAAATGTACGTATTGTGATATAAACTGAGTCTACAGTTTCTCATTAGGTTGAATGTATAACTCACATTAAATGTAGGCATTGTATATAAAGTGAGATCTACAGTTTCTCATTAGGTTGAATGTATAACTCACATTAAATGTAGGTATTGTGATATAAACTGAGATCCACAATTTTTCATTAGGTTGAATGTATAACTCGTTCTAAATGTAGGTATTGTGATATAAACTGAGTCTACAGTTTCTCATTAGGTTGAATGTATAACTCTAAATGTAGGTATTGTGATATAAACTGAGTCTATAGTTTCTCATTAGGTTGAATGTATAACTTTGAATATAGGTATTGTGATAGTTATATAGTTTATATAGTTATAGTTTTCAGTCTTCAGCTCACATGATTTGCATTAGCATGTCATCATTTTATACATAACAATCAATGTAATCCTTTGTAATAAATAATTGTGTTAGAATTAAGACTATTTACTCACATTTAATAGCATATTTGAAAAATTTCCTTTATTAACATGTTACATAAACACATTCCTTGTTTTTTTCAACTGAAAGATTACAATTTATTACCATATATATACCTGAACAGTCAATAACACTTAATTAATTTACAGACGACCTCATAATCATAGAAACACGTGTACCACATTCCCAAACTTTCCTACAAAGGACGTGTTTCTGTTCATAAGGATATTATTAATGGCCTACAAGTTTGTTATAAAAAGTCATCCTTATTAAGCAGATCTTAAAATAAAGTGTTATCGTATATTAATTTTACAGGCCTTATTAATTATTATTCTGGTGGTGATTTGAGTAAGGAGTCAGATTGACACTACTTCAGTGTGGCTCATTTTATCCTCTTTGGAAACGTTTACTTTTTAATACATCCTTTATGGGTTTTGGCAGCAGTATGAGTTTTTTTTCGCAACTGATAATCTAATGCTTTGAGGTTGTGTCAGCTGTGTTTGGAAATGTAAACCCTGTTTCAGGAATCGTGTTTAAACAGCGGAGATAAGGACGCTCTTTATGAGGGGAATAAAAAAGCAACAACAAATGGCTTTGAGAGATACTCTGGTTAATGGCTAATAAATATTTGAACAAGAGCTGTGAACTCTAAAGGAATCCTGAAGAGGGTGAGAATGGCCCTTCTACAATGAGATGGACTGAAAATGAATCAATTATTCAGTTCAGAGGGTAGTTTAGCCCAGTCTTATAGGGCTAAAACTGACCTATCCAAGCTCCACCCACAAACAACCTCCCAAGGGTCATGTCAGTGGTTTTATACAGTTTCTCATTAGGTTGAATGTATAACTCTAAATGTAGGTATTGTGATATAAACAGAGTCTACAGTTTCTCATTAGGGTGAATGTATAACTTTAAATGTAGGTATTGTGATATAAACTGAGTCTACAGTCTCTCATTAGGTTGAATGTATAACTCACATTAAATGTAGGTATTGTGATATAAACTGAGTCTACAGTTTATCAATAGGTTGAATGTATAACTCACATTAAATGTAGGTATTGTGATATAAACTGAGTACAGTTTCTCATTAGGTTGAATGTATAACTTTAAATTTAGGTATTGTGATATAAACAGAGTCTACAGTTTCTCATTAGGTTGAATGTAAAACTCTAAATGTAGGTATTGTTATATAAACAGAGTCTACAGTTTCTCATTAGGTTGAATGTAAAACTCTAAATGTAGGTATTGTATATAAACTGAGTCTACAGTTTCTCATTAGGTTGAATGTATGACTCACAATAAATGTAGGCATTGTGATATAAACTGAGTCTACAGTTTCTCATTAGGTTGAATGTATAACTCTAAATGTAGGTATTGTGATATAAACTGAGTCTACAGTTTCTCATTAGGTTGAATGTATAACTTTAAATGTATGTATTGTGATATAAACTGAGTCTACAGTCTCTCATTAGGTTGAATTTATGACTCACAATAAATGTAGGCATTGTGATATAAACTGAGTCTACAGTTTCTCATTAGGTTGAATGTATAATACTAAATGTAGGTATTGTGATATAAACTGAGTCTACAGTTTCTCATTAGGTTGAATGTATAACTCACAATAAATGTAGACATTGTAATATAAACAGAGTCTACAGTTTCTCAATAGGTTGAATGTATAATACTAAATGTAGGTATTGTGATATAAACTGAGTCTACAGTTTCTTATTAGGTTGAATGTATAACTCACATTAAATGTAGACATTGTGATATAAACTGAGTCTACAGTTTCTCATTAGGTTGAATGTATAACTCACAATAAATGTAGACATTGTAATATAAACAGAGTCTACAGTTTCTCAATAGGTTGAATGTATAATACTAAATGTAGGTATTGTGATATAAACAGAGTCTACAGTTTCTCATTTGGTTGATTGTATAACTCATTGTAATTATAGGAAATGTGATATAAACTGAGCTGAATGCTTCAGTTTATTATAAGCTTTTTTTGTGAAGCATGGATGGGTCATTTGTTTGATAATGTGGAGGTGTTAGCAGATTGTCTCCAAGTGATAAACACATTGTCTGTCATCCTGATGAAGATTTTAAAGCTGTGCATCAGATACATATGCCTCATGTTTCCCCCGCATGACCTGCTTCTTCACAACTAAAGGCTGATGTATATGCGCTGGTGATTTATATGCGTTTCGAGCACAGCCCTACTGGTGGCCGTATCACTTTCCGCTGTGCTGGATGCTTGGTTATTGACCTCATCCTTTTGATGCGCTGCCAGGCTGACTCCTTTCATCCATTTATTTATCCTGGAGTTGCTTTTGTATACGGTTCAAATGAGCGGGGAATTAGCAATGCATATCACGTTGCTAGCCAGATATGTTTTCTTTAAAATATTCCTTTTCAGCAAGTCATACATCAAGAATTCATATTTTTTTCTCTTTCAGCAACAGGGGAGCAAGTGCAGGGCTCCATTAGTTCTCGGGATCATTTAAAAATAACTTCTGAACCTCATACGGAACAAAGGCTAGCACACTTCCTAGAAAAGGTCTCATTATTCCATCGTTAGGTTAATCCAAACAAAAGAAACCTTCAAAAACAGCCGTGTCGGCTAAGCAGACGCATTTCCATCCCTTTTACAATAAGGCCTCCATGATGGGGAAGGTGTTCAGTAGGGCCTTGGATGGGTTCAGGGTTGCCAAATTGCTTGGAAGCTTGTTCAAGTTTGTTGGAAAATCAACACAGGTTTTCCAAGAGCATGAGAAAGAAGTTTTAGGAGGAATCAAACTCCAAACAAGAAGCCCCATATGGGAATGAGGAAGAACCGTTAAGAGGAACCGGAGCTCCAACAGTAAAAAAAAAACTCTTTTAGAGCATGAGGAAGAATAAAGGTTTAAAAGAATCTTTCTTACCAACCATTTCAAACAAAAGAACCCTGGTTCTTGAACTGGTTCCGTTGAAGCTTCTTAGAACTTTGGTACCTTCTATGCATTGAGTCCAACTAGGAATGAACTTTTTGCATTCCAAACCTATTATTTTTTTGTGGAAACAACATTTGGGGTAACTTCTAAGAAGAACCAAGAAAAAACATCTCTGAGAGCATGAGGAAGAACCTCCCTAGCAGAACCAAGAACCAAAACGAAGAACTCTCTTAGGGAGAACCTACTGAAAGGAACCAAGACCCTGCAGGATAAACTCACTAAGGAAGAACCTCCAGAGAGGAACCAAGACCCTGTAGTAAAAACTTACTAAGGAAGAACCTCCACAGAGGAACTAAGACCCCACAGGAAAAATGCTCAAAGGACGAACCTCCAGAAAGGAACCAAGACCCCACTAGAAAAACTCACTAAGTAAGAACCTCCAGAGAGGAACCAAGACCCTACAGGTAAAACTCACTAAGGAAGAATCTCCAGAGAGGAACCAAGACCCCACAGGAAAAACTCACTAAGGAGCAACCTCCAGAGAGGATAAAAGCTCTTCAAGGAAGAACCTCTAAAAGAAACCAGAACTCAAAAGAAAAGCTCTTCAAGGATGAACCTCTAAGAGGAACCAAGACTACAAAAGAAAAACATCTCTGAGAGCATGAGGAAGAACCTCCCAAGCAGAACCAAGAACCCAAACGAAGAATTCTCTAAGGGAAGACCTACTGAAAGAAACCAAGACCCCACAGGAAAACCTCATTAAGGAACAATCTCCATAGAGGAACCAAGACCCCACTAGAAAAACTCACTAAGGAAGAACCTCCAGAGAGGAACCAAGACCCTGCAGGTAAAACTCACTAAGGAAGAACCTCCAGAGAGAAACCAAGACCCCACAGGAAAAACTCACTAAGGAACAACCTCCAGAGAGGATAAAAGCTCTTCATAGAAGAACCTCTAAAAGAAACCAGAACTCAAAAGAAAAGCTCTTTAAGGAAGAACCTCTATGAGGAACCAGGACTACAAAGTACAAAAACCCTAAGAGCTTAAGGAACAACTTCGAGAGAAACCAGAACTCAAAGGGAAAATTATTCAAGGAAGAACCTCTGAGAGGAACCAAGACTACAAAAGAAAAGCTCTTCAAGGAAGGACCTCTAAGAGGAGCCAAGACTACAAAAGAAAAAACTCTTCATGGAAAAAACTCTAAGAGGAACCAGGACTACAAAATACAAAACCAGAAGGGCTTGAGGAACAACCTTGAACGGGACCAAGACTCAAAGGGAAAACTCCCTAAGGCCTTGAAAAAGAACCTCTGAGAGGAACCAAAACACAAGAGAATAAAATGTCTTCTAGTCAATATTTAGAAGAATGGCTGTGTCTGAGCAGATTTTAGCTGCATAATAAAACTATTTTATGGATTTTATGCATATTTTATTCTACCTTATTTTATCCATATCCATATGCATTATCTACCACTTTATCCCACTAGTCTGGGTCTCCAGGTGGGGGAGCCAATCCCAGAGTCATTGGGCGAAGGCTGGGTACACCATGGACAGTTCGCCAGTCCATCGCATGGCCAACTACCTTATTTTAATTTATTTTTATTATTATTATTATTATTATTATTATTATTATTTTACATAATTGGTTGCCCTTTATAGTTAGGGGGGAAACATGACAAATGGAGGAACAAACGGTCCAACAATGTTTAAAATAAAACAGTAACAATAAAAGTTAAGTAAGGGGGGTTTTGGAGAAGTTCTGGTCTAATAGTCATGATGTCTTGTTTTAAAACACACTGAACATTCTGTCAAACCAGCACAAACTAGCACAACCCACCTCGACACACACAAGCCAGCCAGAAGCAGTGTAACTTGGTTGTCCTTGAGGTTTGGGGTAAGTGGGGGGAAAGTAGGCTGCAGATTGGATCTAGCTTTGGGGAGAGAGCCATTGTTCTGACGGATGTTCTAGAGCCTGCAGGCAAACGTGTTAAAAATATCAGCCTGCAAAATATTGGCCTGCACAGCTGCGGGGTCCAGCACCGCTGTCCAGGTCCAGAACCTCTCCACCTAATATTTCAGGTCTAGTCATTTTATATACTGTTTAAATCTCATTATATGGTGAAACTGAGTCTTACTCAAAACCACAGCAACAATATAACTACTGATGATGCATTCACTGATATCGACGTATAGCAGACAGATGGAACTGTCATGGCCCTCTATGCCTCTATACACACACACACACACACACATATATATATATATATATATATATATATATATATATATATATATATATTAGAGACGGAGCAATCAGCGTTTATGAGGCCGATTCCGATCGCCGATCACTTTTCAGCATGATCGGCCGATAGCCGATACAGATCAAGGGTGGGGCTATATGCCACGGCAGGGCTACATGTAGTTATTAGTGCAAGCAAGTCATGAAGCATGGTCTAAACTGGTTTATTACCATTTTTAACCAGCTCATATGAAACAGCATAATATTTTTAACAAAATTATCAGTAAATAAACAAAGTAAATCAAATAAATATCGCCAATACTGCAATCATTACATTTAGATCCTTAATTTAAAACTAAAAAAGTTATTAAATAAATTCAGTCAAAACTACAGTCATTAAACGCAGACTCTGTTATTTTAAACTAAATCTGTAATCATTAAATGTTGTATATTGAATTGTAGCTGCTGTTCTGTCAGTACCGGTCAGATCTGGTCTGTATGGTGTTCTGGGTTATTTGTTTTGTGTTAGCTGTGTGTGCTAGCTCTGCTTTTTACTGATACTCACTGTATTCAGCCGCATGGAGTGCTGTATCAGATTAGTAGTTAAATATCTTTGTCTTGGTTCCTCAATGAGAGACTCTGATTTTACTAATTTAAAAACATCCTGGATGAGCCTGTCATGTACGGTAAACACTGCCAGACTGACATGCTAACTTTCAGCGCATTTGTTTTCTGGGACATCGCTGTTTTAGTCAGTTTGTGGAAAATGAATGGGTGTGTATTTCCACCTAGTGGTTCAGATAGGAATTGCGGGAGCTGGCTGGAGGGGGTTCTCCTCTTCCTGGATGAAACTCCAGCTGGAAATACAGAAATTAGGCCCATTTGTTTAACGCCATCGATCAGCTCTCGGGATCGGCTCTAAACTGGAGAAATATCGGCCGATCACCGATCACATATTTTGATAAAAAATCGGCCGATACTGATACATAGCCGATCGATCCTTCCATCTCTAATATATATATATATATATATATATATATATATATATGTTTTATTTGATCTACTTGACAATCAACATCTAAACAATTATAAAAATATAGACAACTAAATTCAAACATGTCTATTCAATTGGTGTTGGAGCGTGAGGGGTTAAGTGGAAGCCTGTGAGTGGAAGGACTGTGATGCCTTCGCAGAATGTTGGTGATGGGTGGTCCCGCTGTTCATTATTATTATTATTATTATTGTATTTTTATTCGTTTTTCAATAACGCACAAATACAGAACAAAAGACAGATCAATCAAAAAACACTCTTAAGCCCCTTAGCCCACCCTGTCGCTATTCTAGCTAGCATGCTTTATAATTCTGACTGATGCAGAGAAGGGAGGGGGGGGGGGGTTAAATAAATAAATAAATAAATAAATAAAAATAAATAAATAAATAAAATAAAAAGATGGCTGCTGCATTTAGTGGGACGCTGGCAACCATTTATAGTTCCTCCTAGTTGAGCCTCTAGTAGTGTGCTTCATATGCTCTAGTTTAAGATGGGCCATGACTTCTTTGACCCAATTTTTGTGAGATGGTGACTTGCCCTTCTTCCACCTGCGAAGGATCTTACGTCTAGCTAGTAGCCTGGAAAAGGCTACAACTTCTGATTGGTCTGTAGTTACCAGTATGTCTACTGGGACTAGCCCAAATAAAGGTGTTGGGGGGTTAGGTTTGAAATTTGTATTGCAGATATGTGCAAAGGTATTAAATCCAAAAGTAATAATTGTGGGCATGTCCAAAACATTTGACTGAGGGTGCCTGGATCTGTTTTACATCTAAGGCATGTTGGATCAGTATTGGGATATCATCTTGCAAGGTTACTTCTGGAAAGGTGTGACCTATGAAGAACCTTGAACTGCAGTAATCCATGTCTTACACATACTGAAGCTGAATGCACCCACTGCACGGCCCTCTGCCAGGCTTCCTCTGAGATTTCCTCTCCTAATTCCTCCTCCCACTGTGCCTCTATATGATTCGGATTAGGGGAGGCGGTCCCGCTGTTCATGTACAGAGGGGGTCAGGCACTTATGATTCAGCGCCATATCAATTTCTAATGACAGTAAAACTGACCAATCACCAAGTCACGATGGAAGCTGAAGCTAGCACTACCGCTACAGACGTGGACACCGTTGCAGGTGCCATCAGCCAATAGCGTTCAGCCCATGTCCTGTCCCCAAACTGTCAAAACCACGGGGGGGGCGAGGCTTAAGGGTCACTGTTATCTGTAGCAGATAACAATGTATTCCAACACACAGTATGCTGTGATATACAACACTTATGAAACTACAGGCTGGTGTGATTTGATCAGGTTTTTACGATACTCAGGTTGTCAGGTTGTCAATAATAATAATTGTTAATAAGTATCGCTGAAAAATTAGTGGGCAGTTCCTTGTATCTGGTTGTTTGAAAAATTAAAGATTATTATAAATATATTTTCTTCTGATTGAAGCCACAATACAATATCTCCTCTTCTACATATAAACACAACCCTGATATGGACTGAAAGGTCAGAATCAGCTTGTTTCAAAATAACACAAACAAAATATTAGGCATAGCCTACACAAAGTTGAACAATTTCAGTGCAAAATATTAGGCCTAGCCTATACAAAATGTAACTATTTCAGTGCAGAATATTAGGTCTAGCCTATACAAAATGTAACTATTTCAGTGCAGAATATTAGGTCTAGCCTATACAAAATGTAACTATTTCAGGGCAAAATATTAGGTCTAGCCTATACAAAGTTTTTAACAATTTCAGCACAATATATTAGGCCTAGCCTATACAAAATTTTAAACTATTTCAATGCAAAATATTTGGCCTAGCCTATACAAAGTTTTTAACAATTTCAGAATAATATATTAGGCTTAGCCTATACAAAGTTTTCAACTATTTCAATGCAAAATATTAGACCTAGCCTACACAAAGTTTTTAACAATTTCAGCACAAAATATTAGGCCTAGCCTATACAAAGTTTTTAACAATTTCAGCACAAAATATTAGGCCTAGCCTACACAAAGTTTAACAATTTCAATGCAAAATATTAGAGCTAGTTTAACTATTTCAATGCAAAATATTAAGCCTAGCCTATACAACGTTCAACTATTTCAGTGCAAAATATTAGGCCTAGCCTATACAAAGTTTAACAATTTCAATGCAAAATATGAAACCTAGTTTAACTATTTCAGTGCAAAATATTAGGCCTAGCCTACACAAAGTTTAACAATTTCAATGCAAAATATTAGAGCTAGTTTAACTATTTCAATGCAAAATATTAAGCCTAGCATATACAACGTTCAACTATTTCAGTGCAAAATATTAGGCCTAGCCTATACAAAGTTTAACAATTTCAATGCAAAATATTAGAGCTAGTTTAACTATTTCAATGCAAAATATTAAGCCTAGCCTATACAACGTTCAACTATTTCAGTGCAAAATATTAGGCCTAGCCTATACAAAGTTTAACAATTTCAATGCAAAATATGAAACCTAGTTTAACTATTTCAGTGCAAAATATTAGGCCTAGCCTATACAAAGTTTAACAATTTCAATGCAAAATATTAGAGCTAGTTTAACTATTTCAATGCAAAATATTAAGCCTAGCCTATACAACGTTCAACTATTTCAGTGCAAAATATTAGGCCTAGCCTATACAAAGTTTAACAATTTCAATGCAAAATATGAAACCTAGTTTAACTATTTCAGTGCAAAATATTAGGCCTAGCCTATACAAAGTTGCTCTATTTCAGCACAAAATATTAGGCCTAGCCTATACAAAGTTTAACAATTTCAATGCAAAATATGAAACTTAGTTTAACTATTTCAGTGCAAAATATTAGGCCTAGCCTATACAAAGTTGCACTATTTCAGCACAAAATATATGGCCTAGCCTATACAAAGTTTAACTATTTCAGTGCAAAATATTAGGCCTAGCCTATACAAAGTTTTCAACAATTTCAGCACAAAATATTAGGCCTAGCCTATACAAAGTTTAACTATTTCAGTGCAAAATATTAGGCCTAGCCTATACATGTCCTTACAAAGGGTAAAACTGCTGTACAGAATAATGTAAAGCTGCACCAGGAAACGTATATCTCAGTGAAATCCAGAAAAGCAGCTGTGAAAAACTCAGATTGGCGCTGGCCCCGTGACCCATTAACCTCGAACCATCCTCATTCCACTGAGCGGCTTATCTCCAATTAACTTCTATCTTTTAGGGGCTGAATATAAAGATGTCATTCGACTGAACCGCATGCGGACCATCTTTTTGCGCCTCTCTCTCTCTCTCTCTCTCTCTCTCCATCTCTACAAGCACAAAAAGAGTAAGATGAGTTTGCAAATCCCTGGGAAGCCTCTTAAGTTCTCTATGTGGCAATCAGGGCCATTAGTGTCCCTTCTAAAAGAGGTCAATTAAATTAGAACCCGCTTCTTTCTATTGGAATCTTCAGCTCCAGTCCCTCTGATTGATCTGTGAAGAAGAGAGAGAGAGACAGTGAGAGAGAGGGAAAGTCTGTCTCTTATCATGGCAGAGATGCTAAGCTCTGGCTGCTCTGGCAGAGACATGGTAAGGGTTTAATGACGGTGAAGAACTGTGATGTGGTGAAGGAGGCAACACAGAAGGCAATACTTTAGAGACAGACGAGTACACAGACAGTTATCCAGTTACAGTTATTAGTTAAAAGCCCCAAACCTGTTTATCAGAACAGGAGCTCAGCATCTACACTATCTTCTTCAGTCCTGTTAGAGAAGCAGCTCATGTGGCTCCTTCTTATGAAGCTGCTGGTCAGAATGTTAACAGTATGTAAACCTGCATCAGAGCAAATGACCTCATTTCTAAAAGACCCTCTAAACGTTCTTTAAACACAACCAGATGTTTTATTCCATACCTCTTATTTTATAGTTTTGATCTTTTCACAGTTAATCACTAATATTATTACTATTAAGAAAAAAACCTGGGCAGGTATGTCCAAACTTTCGACTGCAGTAGAGCCAGTCAGAACTGATCTAATTTACATATCACAGTCTTAAAGACAGAACTTAAAGACACACACACATACATATATATATATATATATATATATATATATATATATATATATATATATATATATATATATATATATATATATATATATATATATACATCCATTCATTAGCTTCTGGTTTATCCTGCTAGTCGGTGTCATGGTGGGGGTGGCGGTCTGGAGCCCGTCCCAGAGTCATTGGGTGAAGGCCAACACACACTCACGTACACTCTCACACCTATGGACAATTTAGAGTGAGTGATCAACCTAACATGCATGTGTTTGGACTGTAGGAGGAAACCGGAGGACCCGGAGGAAACCCACTCAAGCACGGGGAGAACCTACACACTCCACACAGAACCACCCGGACCGGGAATCCAACCCAGATCATCTTACTGTGAGGAAACAGTGCTGACCTCTACACCACCATACTAACCACTACACCACCATACTAACCACTACACCACCGTACTGACCACTACACCACCATACTAACGACTACACCACCATACTAACCACTACACCACCATACTGACCTCTACACCACCATACTAACCACTACACCACCATACTAACCACTACACCACCATACTGACCTCTACACCACCGTACTAACCACTACACCACCGTACTAACCACTACACCACCATACTAACGACTACACCACCATACTAACCACTACACCACCATATTAACCACTACACCACCATGCTAACCACTACACCACCATACTAACCACTACACCACCATACTAACGACTACACCACCATACTAACCACTACACCACTATACTAACCACTACACCATCGTACTAACCAATACACCATCATACTGACCACTACACCACCATACTAACCACCACACCACCACACTAACCACTACACCACCGTACTAACCACTACACCACTATACTAACCACTACACCACCATACTAACCACTACACCACCGTACTAACTACTACACCACCATACTGACCACTACACCACTATACTAACCACTACACCACCATACTAACCACTACACCACCATACTAACCAATACACCACCATACTGACCACTACACCACCATACTAACCACTACACCACCATACTAACCACTACACCACTATACTAACCACTACACCCCCGTACTAAGCACTACACCACCATACTGACCACTACACCACCATACTAACCACTACACCACCGTACTAACCACTACACCACCGTACTAACCACTACACCATCGTACTAACCAATACACCACCGTACTAACCACTACACCACCGTACTAACCACTACACCATCGTACTAACCAATACACCACCGTACTAACCACTACACCATCGTACTAACCAATACACCACCGTACTAACCACTACACCACCGTACTAACCAATACACCACCGTACTAACCACTACACCACCGTACTAACCACTACACCATCGTACTAACCAATACACCACCGTACTAACCACTACACCACCGTACTAACCACTACACCATCGTACTAACCAATACACCACCGTACTAACCACTACACCACCATATTAACCACTACACCACCGTACTAACCACTACACCACCATACTAACCACTACACCACCGTACTAACCACTACACCACCATACTAACCACTACACCACTATACTAACCACTACACCACTATACTAACCACTACACCACCGTACTAACCACTACACTACTGTACTAACCACTACACCGCCATACTAACCACTACACCACTGTACTAACCACTACACCACTGTACTGACCACTACACCACCATACTAACCACTACACCACCATACTAACCACTACACCACCGTGCTGATCATGATATATATATAAAATTCCATATAAGCACATTATTACTTTGTTGGCTGACACAATGACATCACAATCTAGGCTGTGCTAATTAGCAAAGAGCTGGCCAAATACACAGCACCAGGAAACGGAGAAAAGCCCAGAATTCAGCCGTGCCCCCCCTTAAACCCCCCCCCCGCCCCCGACCGAACACCACTCACAGTCACCGCCACCCTCTTCCATCTGTCCCCTTGAAGCGGATGCCATTCAGCCGCTCTCTATGCTGAGCCCACCGGGCTTCACACTCAGGATACCGTGAGTGATTCACTGAGCTGAATTTGCTGGAAGCTGCACTGTCTGAATGTGAGATTATCACACAATCCCATCATTAGCAGCTACAGCTACGCTCCTCTACGAAAACTATTTTGCAGGACGAACTTAAAAGCTGGCGCTGTTCCTATTAACACTCACAGCTAGTGCTGTACTATGTAAGTGCAAATACCCCCACTGGACCCCCTCATGACTGTGTCTAGTTATCTCTCACTGCATAGAAACCAGTGATCGTTCCGGCATTAAAGCACCAACTGGCCAACTGGCTCAGTCATCTTCTAAAATGTTTATCCTTCTGGGTCCCAGGGGACTGCAGGAGCCTATCCCAGTGCTTATTGGGCAGAAGGCAGGAAACACCCTGGACAGGCTGCCAGTCCATTACAGCCCTTACAGAAAATAATTTTATTAAGTATACTTTATGCAGTTACTATACTAATATCATTGTTGTACTAGTAGTACACTTGTATATATACTATTTTAATACTTCTTGGGACTAAATTGGCCCACTTTCTAGTTTTTAAAAGTATACTTTTAAGTACACTTTAAGTGTAAGAGTAGTAAACCAAGTATACAACTAGTTTACATCTTTTGTACTGCAACTACACTAAAAGTAAACTTAAGGGTTTACTGTTAAATTACTAGCTTGTAAGTTTTCTTTAAGTGAACTTTACATAATATTTATAATTTACTGCTGATATTATTGTTGTACTTTAAAGTATATGACTAGGTTTAAGAGTTTTTTTCTACTTAAAATAGAACTTAACAACGTTTACTTACTCACCAGTGGACACACGTAAAATAAACAAGACACACTCAGATTAAGAAACATATTTGTATCTTTATAATTATTTATAAATCAAATTTTAAATAAATATTGTACTGGATGTGTTATTGTGCAAAGCAAGAATACTTACTTCTACTATCTCAATCAAAACATTAAGTACAAGTAAAGGCTGAAAATACTTAGACTGTTCTATACTTATCAGTATAACCCAAGCATACTTAAGTATAACTGTGTTTAGTATATCACTGAGAAGTACATAAAAAGTAAACTGAAAGCATACTCACTTCCTTTTAGTTTAAAAGAAGTAAACTAATGGTACACTTGAATAAACTTCTTTTTTTGTAAGGAAGGGCAGACACAGCCCTGTAGACAAAAAGGGCTCTGGTTACCAGGACAGGTAGTTGACCACAGGTCCTTCGCCACACCACCATACCTCAACCAACTTAACCCAATTTAATGAGGATCAACTCAACTAGACACACCCAGGTTAGTTACCTTTCCAGCAGTGTGAAGTAAACCACACTGCGATTGAAAGAAGTTCTGGCGGAAACGAGAAAGATAGGTTTTTAAAGATATCGATGCTGTCCAAAGAAAAACAAAGATCTCCAAAACTGCTTGAAGGAACAAAACGTCTTTACTTTCAATTAAAATCAATAGAACCAGAATTTTTTCCGCACACACACACACACAAACATACATACACACACACGCACACACACAAACATACATACACACACACACAAAGAAAGCCACAAATATTAGGGAAATATACAGTTTTTTGATATTTTTATCATTTAACATCAATTACAGAAAGAGATGGGGAGAGAGAGAGAGAGAGAGAGAGAGAGAGAGAGAAAGAGAGAGAGAGAGAAGAAAAAGAATGTGAGTGAGACAGAGGAGAGAGAGAGATGGAGAGAGAGCGAGAAAGATGGAGAGAGAGATGGAGAGAGGAAGGAAAAAGAATGTGAATGCGGGAGAGATGGAGAGAGGGATAGGGAGAGAAAAAGAAAGAGAGAGATGGAGAGAGGGAGAGAGATGGAGAGAGAGCGAGAAAGATGGATAGAGAGATGGAAAGAGGGATAGGGAGAGAGAAAGAGGAAGAGAGAGCGAGAAAGATGGAGATGGAGAGAGGGAGAGGGAGAGAGAGAGGGAGATGGAGAGAGAGCGAGAAAGATGGATAGAGAGATGGAAAGAGGGATAGGGAGAGAGAAAGAGAGAGAGATGGAGAGAGGGAGAGGGAGATGGAGAGAGAGGTGTAGGATTGTACAGTAGCAGTCAGAGCACTGCTGAGTAAAAGGATTCAAAGAGAGGAAAAGAGTCCAGGAGCATCTCTCTCTCTCTCTCTCTCTCTCTCTCTCTCTCTTTCTCTCTTTCTATCTATTACTATCTGTCTCTTTCTCTCTTGATCTCTATTTCTCTCTATCACTATCTCTCTCTATTTCTATCTCTCTCTCTCACACATACACACTCTGTCTATTTCTGTCTTTTTACCTTTCTATCTCTTTGTTCTCTCTCTCTCTCTGTTTCAACTCTTCCCTTACCCCTCATTCTTTTTCATTTTGCTCTCTCTTTTCATTCACTCTATTTTCCCCTCTAAATCTACCAGTCTCTTCTTCCCTCCGTTTCATTCTTCCTCTCCTCACTCAATTCTTTCTCCTCCCTCTCCCCCACTCTCTCTCTATCTATCTCTCTCTCTTACACACACAGTCTTTTTCTGTCTTTTTACCGTTCCATCTCTTTGTTCTCTCTCTCTCTCTCTCTGTTTCAACTCTTCCCTTACCCCTCATTCTTTTTCATTTTGCTCTCTCTTTTCATTCACTCTATTTTCCCCTTTAAATCCAGTCTCTCTTTCCCTACGTTTCATTCTTCCTCTCCTCACTCCATCCCTCTCTCTTATTTTTGCTCTGATCAGGATTATAAAGGATCAGATACAGAAGAGAAGGATGTTCAGACTCTCTCGGGGAGGAAACAGCTGTGTTTTTTATCATGTTGATGCATCAATAAGTGAGAGAGAGAGAGACGGAGGAAGAGAGAAGGAGGTAGAGAGAGAGAGAGAGAGAGAGAGAGAGAGAGGGAGACTGGCTCCATATTCAGTGTGTCATTAAGTCATTAGTGAGGGAAAGTGCAGTTCATTCTTTAGCGTTTATTGTTCTAGAGAGCAGCCTTTTACCTTCTGTTCAGACTCTTTGTTCTGGACTCTAATGGAAGAGTCCTCCACCCACACACTCCACACGCTCCCTCTCGCTGTCTCTCTCTCCATATGCACCCGACACTAGCCTGCAACACGCAGAGAGACTGAATTCTGATCAAACACTCATTTAAAGCTGCAGACAAGATGAGACTCCTAACAACCACCTGGAACACCAGGTGTTAAGAAGCCCTGACAGAGAAACAATAAAAGAATTTGGTCTATGATAAGAGTGTTCTTCTATATTCTATCTGCTTTACACACAGACACTCTATATATTTATACACTACATGGACAAAAGTATTGGGACACCTATACAATAAACCTACAGGAGCTTGTATGACATCCCATTCTAAACCCATAGGCATTAATATGGTTCCCCTCTTTGCAGCTGTATTAACAGCTGCAAAGAGCTGTGGAAATGTGTGCCCAGATTAATCCAGAAGAGCATTTGTGAGGTCAGACACTGACATTGGACCAGAGAGTTTGGCTCGCAACCTCTGTTCTAATTCATCCCAACAGTGTTGGTTGGGGTCAGGACTGGGTCACACTAAACCCACCCATCCAGCCTGTATGGAGCTGCTTTATGCGCTGGGACACAGTGAGTCATGCAGGAACAGAGAAGGTTCTTCTGTGGAAGCATACGATTGTCCAAAATGTCTAAAGCTGGAAGAGAGAAGGTTCTGGAACAGAGAAGGTTCTGGAACAGAGAAGGTTCTTCTGTGGAAGCATACAATTGTCCAAAATATCTGAATCTGGAAGAGAGAAGGTTTTGGAAGAGAGAAGGTTCTTCTGTGGAGGCATACGATTGTCCAAAATGTCTGAAGCTGGAACAGAGAAGGTTCTGGAACAGAGAAGGTACTTCTGTGGAATCATACGATTGTCCAAAATGTCTGAATCTGGAAGAGAGAAGGTTTTGGAAGAGAGAAGGTTCTTCTGTGGAGGCATATGATTGTCCAAAATGTCTGAAGCTGGAACAGAGAAGGTTCTGGAACAGAGAAGGTTCTGGAACAGAGAAGGTTCTTCTGTGGAAGCATACGATTGTCCAAAATTCAAGTTTCAAGTTCAAGTTTCAAGTTTATTTGTCATTTGCACATCATGTCAGGACATAACATGCATTGAAATGCTTGGGGTGAGACTCAGATAAACTCTACAGCAGGGCAGCATTATAATGTAAAACAGTGCAAACACACAATAAATAGACAATATTAAAGTAAAAATAAGCTAAAAATATACATATAGTTATACTGAAATATATAAAGGACTATACAATACACAAGATATATACATAGGATATACAGGAGGGTCATCTGTGAAAAATGTTGCATAGGCAGGTTCTAAGTAGATATATTCATTAAAGTGACTTAGTGATATTGTCCATAGCAGCGATATCAGAATAAATAATATAAAGTGTAACAATGTGCAGTGGTCGAGTGAACGGTATTGGGGTCTTTCAGCCTCACAGTTTGTTCAGGAGCCTGACAGCCTGAGGGTAGAAGCTGTTCAGTAGGCGGGTTGTTTTGGCCTGGATGCTGCGGAATCTCCTGCCTGATGGCAGTATGGTGAACAGGCCGTGTGCTGGGTGACCGCTGTCTGACCTGATCTTCTGGATTTTCCTCAGGCAGCGGGACTGGTAGATGTCCTGTAAGGCTGGTAGTTTGTTGCCTATGATGTATTCTGCTGTCCTCACCACTCCTTTTAGGGCCTTGCGGTCGCAGGCAGTGCAGCTGCCGTACCAGACAGTGATGCAGCCCGTTAGGATGCTCTCTATAGTGCATCTATAGAAGCTGGTGAGGATATCACGAGGCAGTCCAAACTTCCTGAGCCTGCGCAGGAAGAAGAGACGCTGACGGGCACATCTCACAATCGTGTTAGTGTGGAGGGACCAGTTGAGGTCATCAGAGAGGTGAACGCCGAGGAACTTAACACTGCTGACTCTCTCCACTTCAGCCCCGTTGATGTAAAGGGGAGAGTGACCACCCTTCTGCTGCTTCCTGTAGTCCACAATCATCTCCTTCGTTTTGCTGATGTTTAGACGGAGATTGTTGTCGTGGCTCCACTCTGACAGAGCGCTGACCTCGTCTCTATAGGCTGTTTCATCTCCATCTGTGATGAGGCCTAGGATGGTAGTGTCATCAGCGAATTTGAAGATGAGGTTGGAGGAGTGTTTGGCTACACATTCATTAGTGTACAGGGAATACAGGAGGGGGCTGAGTACACATCCCTGGGGGGCCCCCGTGCTCAGAGTCAGAGTGGAAGAGATGCTGTCACCCACCCTCACCACCTGCTGTCTGCTCGTCAGGAAGTCCAGTATCCAGTTGCAGAGATGAGAGTTCAAGCCCAAGTCTTTGAGCTTAGGGATGAGTTTGGCTGGGATGATAGTGTTGAATGCTGAGCTGTAATCTATGAACAGCATTCTCACATACGTGTTCTTTCTGTCCAAGTGTGTGAGAGCAGTGTGTACAGTTAGTGCAATGGCGTCGTCTGTGGATCTGTTGGAGCGGTATGCAAACTGGTGAGTGTCCATATTGGCAGGAAGCATAGAACAGATGTGAGCTTTGACCAGCCGCTCAAAGCACTTCATAGCTGTTGATGTCAGTGCAACAGGGCGGTAGTCATTCAGACAGGTGACAGAAGGTTTCTTGGGAACTGGAACAATGATGGTTTCTTTAAAGCACGTAGGAACCACTGACAGTCTTAGGGAGAGGTTAAAGATGTCAGTGAAAACCTCAGCCAGCTGGTTGGCACATGCTTTAAGTACACGACTGTGTACACCATCAGGACCTGGTGCTTTGCGTGGGTTAACTGCCCTGAAGGATTTCACCACCTCAGACAGAGAGATGGTCAGTGTGCATCTCTCCTGATGTATTGGGAGATTTTCGGCAGGGGAGGTGTTGTTTGCCTCAAAGCGAGCATAATGTGCATTAAGCTCATCTGCAAGTGAGGAGGGTGACCTCCTATCACGACTCATATCTCCTTTATAATCAGTGATGGTGCGCAGTCCACTCCACATACGTCTGAGATCAGAGCAGAGGAAGTTGGATTCAACTCTGTCCCTGTAGTTCCGTTTGGCTAGCCTGATGGTCCTCTGAAGGTCATATCTGGCCTTCTTGTAGCTAGCCAGATCACCAGAGTTGTAGGCAGAGGTTCGAGCTCTTAGTTTGGCACGAACCTCAGCATTGATCCAGGGTTTCTGATTGGGAAATGTTCTGACATTGATTTTTGGCACAATGTCGTCAGTGCATTTACTGATGTAACTTGTGATGGAGTCAGTGTATTCGTTGATGTCACTGCCAGCTGCATCATGAAACATCTTCCAGTCTGTGGATTCAAAGCAGTCTTGTAGTGTGAAGATGGCCTCCTCACTCCATTGATAGACTGATCTGAGAACTGGTTTTTCCTGTTTAAGTCGTTGTTTGTAAGCAGGCAGGAGAAGAATGGAGGTGTGATCAGCTTTGCCAAAGGCAGGGCGGGGGAGGGGTTTGTAACAGTCCTTAAGTGCTGTATAGCAGTGGTCAAGAGTCTGTTCTCCTCGGGTTGGAAATTTAATGTGCTGATAGTATTTGGGCAGAACCTTCTTCAGGTTTGCCCTGTTAAAATCCCCAACCACAATAAAAGCAGCATCTGGATCAGTGTTCTCATGTCTATTGATGAGCTCATACAGAACTTCCAATGCACGTGACTTATCAGCCTGAGGTGGGATGTAGACTGTAGTGAGGATGACTGAGCTGAAGTCTCTGGGCAGAAAAAAAGGTCGAACTTTGACCATTAAGAGTTCAATGTCTGGAGAGCAGTGACTGGCTAGAACTGCTATATCTGTCCCCCATCGAGAGTTCACCATAACACACACCCCGCCGCCTCTGCCCTTACCAGAGTCCAGAGTTCTGTCCTGCCGGTAGATGGAGAAGCCGGCCGGTGTGATGCCGTTGTTGGGTGTAGCGGCGGATAGCCACGTCTCTGTGAGCGCTAAAACGCAGCAGCTCTCGATGTCGCGGTGAAACTTGATCCGCGCGTTCAGCTCGTCTATTTTGTTCTCCAGCGATTGAACATTTGCGAGCAGAATACTGGGAAGCGGAGGGTTGAAGCACCGTTTCCTAGTCCTGCACAGCACACCGGCGCGTTTGCCCCTTTTGCGCTTCTTTCTGCCTCGCCGGCGCGCGCGTGTTAGTAAACAAAGGAGCGACGAAGCCGCGGAGGGGCAGCTGCTCGCGCTCGTGTGTGAGTTTGTGTTAAAGTCCGTCTTGAGTGATGATCGGATGTTCAGAAGAGTTTGCCGATCATATTGAATAATCCCAGATGCGACACGTACAAAAACACTCAGAAACAGGACAATAAAACACAAAAAGCTGTAGAGTTTACCCGGAGCTCTCACCAGTGCGGCCATTCTGCGGCGCACCGGAATCGGTGCGCCGGTTCCGGTGCAGCTTCAAAATGTCTGAAGCTGAAACAGAGAAGGTTCTGGAACAGAGAAGGTTCTTCTGTGGAAGCATACGATTGCCCAAAATGCCTAAAGCTGGAACAGAGAAGGTTCTTAAAGAGAGAAGGTTCTTCTATGGAAGTTTATGATTGTCCAAAATGTCTGAAGCATCAAGATTTCCCTTCAAAGGGTCCTCGGCCCACCAATGAAATACAACCCCACAGCATTCATTATCCCTCCTCCACCACTTTACAGTCGGCACAGTGCAGTCAGGCAGGTAGAGTTCTCCTGTTATTCTCCAAACCCAGACTCGTTCATCACACTGCCAGATAGAGGGGCGTGATTGGTCACTCTATAGAGCATGTATTTACTGCTCCAGAGTCCAGTGGCAGTGCTTTACACCACCCTCCATCAGTCACTCGGCATTGTGTTTGGTGATGTAGGGCTTGCACACAGCCAGAGGAGGTTTGGACCTTATTGATCAGCAGGGCGTTGGAGACTTTAACACACTATGCATCTCAGCACTCAGCAGCCCCGCTTTGGAACTTTACATGGTCTATGCTGTGGTTCCTAAACACTTCCACTTCTCAATAACACCACCCATGGCTCATGGTGGAAAAGCTAGGAGGGAAGAAATTACACAAACTGACCCTGCGTCCCATCCCTTTTGGCCATGTAATATGTTAATACACACAAAAAGAAGTTTCTTGATTTTATACACCTGCGGTAATGGAACCAAATAAGGTGTGTCCCAACACTTTTGGCCATGTAATATGTTAATACACAAAAAAAGAAGCTTCTTGATTTTATACACCTGCGGTAATGGAACCAAATAAGGTGTGTCCCAACACTTTTGGCCATGTAATATGTATATACAAACAAAAAGAAACTGCTTGGTTTCATACATATGTGGTAATGAAACTAAATAAGGTGTGTCCCAACACTTTTGGCCATGTAATATGTATATATACACAGAAGGAAGCTGCTTGATTTTGTACACCTGCGGTAAAGGAACTAAATAAGATGTGTCCCAACACTTTTGGCCATGTAATATTTATATACACACAAACAGAAGCTGCTTGATTTTATACACCTGCGGTAATGGAACTAAATAAGGTGTGTCCCAACACTTTTGGCCATGTAATATGTATATACATACAAAAAAAAAGCTTCTTGATTTTATACACATGGGGTAATGGAACTAAATAAGGTGTGTCCCAACACTTTTGGCCATGTAATATTTATATACACACAAACAGAAGCTGCTTGATTTTATACACCTGCGGTAATGGAACTAAATAAGGTGTGTCCCAACACTTTTGGCCATGTTATATGTATATACACACAAAAAAAAGCTTCTTGATTTTATACACCTGCGGTAATGGAACTAAATAAGGTGTGTCCCAACACTTTTGGCCATGTTATATGTATATACACACAAAAAAAAGCTTCTTGATTTTATACACCTGCGGTAATGGAACTAAATAAGGTGTGTCCCAACACTTTTGGCCATGTAATATGTATATACACATAAAAAGACAACAAAAGAAAATATGTGGTATGTTATTACTCTGTCAGTCAGACACACATATGCACACATATATTCATACATTTCTACTTGTGCACATTCTCCCACACACACATACACACCTCCCACATACTTCCATTCCTTCTCCTCACATCACCCCTCTTTCTCTTTGCGTCTAACACTTGTGCGAAACTGGTTGCACACAACAAGCGTGTGTTACATTAACACCATTGCTTTCTTTAATTGCACTTGTTTTGGCAGGTATGGTGTTCATGTACTGCATTTTACTCACACACAACAACCTGACACACTTAATCATCCCAAATTCAAAGCCCGGTATGAATTCTGTGGGAAGTTGAAGTGGTTGGGGGCCAGAATGTTGCCATATCTTCTGCAAAATCCTCATTTTAAGTCCCATTAATTCCCTTACGATACATCACATTCGGGAAATAATCTGAATTTAGGATGTGCAGAAGTGTATTACTCCCGACCAGCGTCACTTATATATATATATATATATATATATATATATATATATATAAAAAACTGTACTGGCCTTCACTGCATTATATTAATTATTGTTGGTGTCCAAGGATGAATATATAACATATAATATTTTTGTGGAATTTCAGTTTTCTATATTATTTGAACACGACAGCTGCACTTTATATTGTGGGAAAGTTTAATAAGGAACGGACCTCTTAGCACTTCCTCCCAGCGCCTCGAGAGGTCGCTGTCTCCGGAGTACAAGGTAGCTCCGGCATCTCAGTTTCCTATAAACCTCTGTGTCCAAGAACCCCCAGATCTCCTGCCTTTATCTAAAAAGGAAGAGTAATTACCAAAAGCTACTAAACAAGTATGTTTTCAGTCTAAACTTAAAAGTTAAGACTGTGTCAGAGTCCCAAACAGGTTAGATGTTGGGAGTAGCTGCAGATGTTAGCCACCGAGCCTTGTAGCCTCTGTTGGTGGTCAAACACAAAGTCTGCTGGTCACACCAACCTCACTCCGTGGAGACGCCAGGGGGGAATGTTCTGTTGGTTGGAGGTGAGTGCTCAGGTTGGTCGGTGAGCCCGTAGACCTCAAGGGCTCCAGGGAGTATGAAAGGATCTTGCTGTGGAGATGCAAGGAGAGGTTGGACCTACAGAGAGACACATTAGATGATGACCAGGGACTAGGTACAGGTAGAAGCTGTTACAAACAAGGTTTTATGGGCTGTGCTAACCAGCTACTGCCGTAAGCACTGATGACTGTCAGGTGTTGGTGATTACCGGTTGTGTGTGTGTGTGCTGTTGTCCCACCACTTCACGTGATCACACAGGTTTGTTGATGGTGGAGTGGGGGGCTCCCAGTGTCTCTGGGTGCTCTCATGTCCATGTTACCTTCTGCTTCTCTCCTTTTAGTTTAGGCTGTTATAGTTAGACCTGCCGGAGTCTCCAACCACACTCTAAAATTCTGAATATTCATATTCTCTTCAGTCGTACTCCCGAACTTGACTAACTTTCTCTCTGATCTCTTCCTGAGATAATGACCGTCCCCCCGTCTGTTGAATGCTGTTGGAGGACTGACCATCAGGGCCTCCTGCCCACCATCACCAGCCAGCTCACCTGTCCAACTGTGTCAACTGCTACACCCTCAGTTACATCACTGTGCACCATCCAGATGCACCAGCATTGAGATAGGATGGGACTGTTTCAGCTCACACTTACTTTACATACAGACCCAGTCATAGACTGCCTCAGTCAGAGGCTGCCTCTACCTGTGCAGCTTCTAAAGCTTTGCTATCCAGATTTCAAATAGAGACTCTTTTCTTTGGTGTTTAGTTTATTAAACTGTAAATACTGTTTGACCAGGGGAGGACGGGTCTCCCCTTAAGAGTCCTGGTTCCTCCCAAGGTTTCTTCCTCCAGTCTGAGGGAATTTGTCCTCGCCACTGTTGCCTCTGGCTTGCTCACTGGGATATATATATATATATATATATATGTGTGTGTGTATGTATATGTAACTAACTTCTGTAAAGCTGCTTTGTGACAACATTGTAGTAAAAAAAAAAAGAATTATTTATATATATATATATATATATATATATATATATATATATATATATATATATATATATATATATATATATTTACACTTGATTTGAAATACAGCAACGATATGTAAAACTATTCCTGGCTGGGTTATGAGTGCTAACGTTGACGTCTCATGATCACCACTCCGTCATATCAGGCTAATAGGAAAAATATGTCAGTAAAATCACTAAATAGGCCCCATAAATGTCCATGATCATGCGGGCCGGGTGGAGTTGACGGGGCTAAAAGGATGTAACTGTAGCACATGGGTACCAGACCATTAATGAGCCCATAGCTTTTATTGCGGATGTGATGCTCTGCGTGCTTTATTGCGGATGCGCGTGTGTGTGAGAGAGAGAGAGAGAGCGAGAGACAAAGAAGGAAAAAGCTCAAGACAATAGATGTGTGTGTGTTTCTCCACGTCTGTGGTGGTGACCCCTGCTGGATGTAGAAGGAACAGCTGAGGATGTGCTATACATTGATCATCCATAGCATTAAAACCACCTCCTTTGTCCACTGCATCAGCTCCACTGATCACATAGGAGCTACACCTACAGACAGTAGTTCATCTGATTCCCTGCCTACATTGTTTATCCCCTTTAACCCTGTTCTTTATTGCTCAGGACCCCCACAGGACCACCACAGAGCAGGTACTATTAGGTAGGTGGATCTTTCTCAGCCCTGCAGTGATAATGACGTGGTGCGCTGGTTTGAGTGGATCAGATGCAGCATTGTCACAGTCGGACTGAGAACCATCCACCAACCAAAACTATCCAGACACCTGTGTCCTGTGGGCGGCGTCCTGTGAGCACTGATGAAGAACTAGAGGAACACAAACTGTGCAGCAGCAGATGAGCTACTGTCTCTGACTTTACATCTACAAGGTGGACCAGCAAGTAGTAGGAGTGTCTAATAGAGTGGACAGTGAGTGGACACAGTGTTTAAACACTCCAGCAGCAGCACTGCTGTGTCTGATCCGCTCATACCAGCACAACACACACTAACACACCACTAGAGATGAGAATGACCCAACACCCAAATAATATCTGCTCTGTGGTGGTCCTTTGGGGGTCCTGATCGTTAAAGAACAGAGTAATAAAGTATACAGAGAATCAGATGAACTACAGTCTGTAAGTGTAGCTCCTATATGGTCAGTGGAGCTGATATAATGGACAGTGTGTGGTTGGAGGTCGAGGTGGTTGTAATGTTATGGCTGACCGGTGTGCACTCTCTGTGGAAAGCACTAAAATTTGCACACACACTTGGACACACTCTCAGCTTCTCCACTAATGTTTTTTTTGTTAGGCCTTCGAGTGTATTTGACTCATTAGCCCTTAATTCAAGTCGGGTGTAGACTCATCCAGAGCTTAATAAATTCTGTGATCCTTTAAAATGTCTCAAGATGTTGCGCTCACACTCAACGGGCCCTGGCTGACCGAGGATCTGAAACCACAAATAACTGGCTTTTACAAAGCAGGAGAGGGGAACTGAACCCCAGTCTACAGCATGGAGGACAGCAGTGTAACCCACTAAACTACATCAGGTGTCAAGTAATGAAGTATAAATACTTTAATACCTTACTTAAGTAGAAATTTTGGTTATTTATACTTTACTGGAGTAATTATTTATGTCATTACTCCTTACATTTACACTCTATTATCAGTACTTTTTACTCCTTACATTTACACTCCATTATCAGTACTTTCTACTCCTTACATTTACACTCCATTATCAGTACTTTCTACTCCTTACATTTACACTCCATTATCAGTACTTTCTACTCCTTACATTTACACTCCATTATCAGTACTTTCTACTCCTTACATTTACACTCTATTATCAGTACTTTCTACTCCTTACATTTACACGCTATTATCAGTACTTTCTACTCCTTACATTTACACTCCATTATCTGTACTTTCTACTCCTTACATTTACACTCCATTATCAGTACTTTATACTCCTTACATTTACACTCCATTATCTGTACTTTCTACTCCTTACATTTACACTCCATTATCTGTACTTTCTACTCCTTACATTTACACTCCATTATCAGTACTTTCTACTCCTCACATTTTAAACATAGTCTCGTTACTCCTATTTCATTTCAGCTTGTTTTCATTCATGTACATTTACATTCCAGTAAAGATTATTGATAACATGTCTTGGAAGTTTGACTTCATTACAATACTTATAGACAACTAGTCATCATATCTTCTGCTCCATGAAACACATGTTAATGTTCAGTAGTAACAGATATGCTTCTTTAATATATTTACATTGTACTAAACTACATTCATGTTCAATGGGCGTATATGTGGCTGAAACAGGAAGCCTAGCGCATCCCAAATTTATCAACATTAACATTTTAACATAACATTATAGTCATTATGGCTTTTAGAAGAATGGGGTTTTTGGGGAGGTGGGCTAGTGCACTATAGACCCCTGTGGTGTGGCCTAAGCTTTTGTACTTAATGGTATTTTTTCTCTTACATTACTTTTACTTTTATACTGTAAGTAGTTCTGAAAGCAGTACTTTTACACTTTTACTGGAGTAAAAAGCTTGAGTTTTTAAACCCTAGTATCTATACTTCTACCTGAGTAATGACTGTGAATGACAGCCAAGGATTGGGAGTGGGATCTTAAGTAAACATGGTAATCAATGACCATCATCCATAGAAACTTGTAGAACTGTGTCCATGCAGAGATGGTGCTACCTCCACATTGGCCACTTAGAGTTATTGTTTGCTATGTGCTTGCAAGACTAGTCAGCTTAGAGCTTCAGAGACTAGACTACAGTACTGCAACCGCTCTCACCTCATTTCCTCCCTCATCCCTTCTTTTGTTTCTCACTCCTCACCTTTTCCTTTGTTCTCCTCTCCTTCTCTACCGTCCCTCAGGCTGTGAAAGAGAGAGATGCTGCAGACTAGCCGTGTGTGTGTGTGGGTGGGTGGTTTGTGCTTGTAGCCTGAATCCTGCAGTGGTGCACTGTGCTGTTATCTGAGCCCAGCGTGAGGAACAGCAGTTTAATACACTCGCGACTACATTCATCAGCCAGAGAGAGAGGGAGAGAGAGAGAGAGTTCTGGAAGCTGCTTTTCAGGGAAGGAAATATTCCCCCTGATGGGAAGCAGAACTGAGGAATAAGAGAATAAAAGAAAGACGGAGCGACAGACAAACAGACAGACATACAAAGAGATAGTGAGAGACAATGAAAAAAATAGAGAGGAGGAGAGAGAGAGAGAGAGAGAGACAGAAAGAGAAATGCTTTTTCAGGGGAGAAACAAAGAGATGGGCGGGGCCGCTCGATCACCAATCTGCCTCTCCACCGCAGCAGCACCAGACAAAAGCATTCTTTTTTTCTCCCCCCCTATTTTATTTTCCCCCTCCCTTCATCCTCCCAGACTCCTCCAACAAGCCTCTCTCAGCATCTTAATAGAGTGCAACTGCCAATTAATGACTCGCAGCAGCGGGAGCCGCCGTACGCCGAGACCAAATTCATTATTTCCAAAAGGCAGGCTCTCATCTCGTCTTGCATTTCAAAGGCTGTGCTGCGGTCAGCAGATTTCAGAGCAGGCTCCAGGCCCGGGCGAGGGGGAGGGGGAGGGATGGGACGGGACGGGGGTTAGGGCTGCGACTAATGCTTTTTTAAATAATCAATTAATCTATTGGCTTTTATTTCGAGTCATTGACTGAGCAAACTATCACGCCCTCTGCTTTTCCCTCTCACTTCATCCGGGCCCTGCACCTCTACCAGTCAGACCTCTGGCTGTGTGATGAGGGTTTGATTCTTAAGAGTACAGGAACCAAACACCAATCAAACCAATCAAAACCAGTCATCGTCACTACTAAACCCTTCAAGGGTCAGGATCATCCTAGATCATCCTAGAAGTTTTATTGCATTACTTAAAATGTTTTAGTGTGTTCTACTATTTTGAAAGAATAACTGAGTACACTAATATTTTTAAGTTGAACAAATTTAAAACATCAGGTTTTAGCTTGGACCACGCCCCTGTAGCACCTTTACAGATTCTCATTGTTCAGTTCAATCAAGACTAGTTTGAGCTTCTTTAGTGGACCTTGTAAAATTCTATTTTCACTGTGAGATTTGGTGTTTTCTGTGTTTAACATCTTTTCCTCAGACAGAAACTCTGTAGTGCTGGGATTTCTCTACAGTGGACATTTTCTCCATTGTTTTCTTTTCTTGAAGGACTACAGAGGACTACAATTAACCAAGGCGCCCTCTCTTTTTCACATTCTTGAACTTGGTAAGTTGTTTTCCGTGTTCAAGTGGTGTAAAACTGTTGTAGTTGGTGCTTATCTAAAGTTAGAAAATTTAATTTACTGTGTTTTTATCATTTCATTGTGTAAACTGCATTTAAGAATTATTGTAAGCCAAACAGTATTCTAACTAGACCAATCAAAACCAGTCATGGTCACTACTGAACCCTTCAAGGGTCAGGATCATCCTAGATCACCTCTGCACCTCTATCAGTCAGACCTCTGGCTGTGTGATGAGGGTTTGATTCTTAAGAGTACAGGAACCAAACACTGTTAACCCATAATCTGGTTCTGTGCAGAGTTTGTGTAATGATTGAAAAACTAAAGTTTTATTGCATTACTTAAAATGTTTTTGTATGTTCTACTATTTTGAAAGAATAACTGAGTACACTAATATAATTTTAAGTTGAACCAACATAAAACATCAGGTTTTAGCTTGGACCACACCCCTCTAGCACCTTTCCAGATTCTCATAGGTCAGTTCAATCAAGACTAGTTTGAGCTTCTTTAGTGGACCTTGTAAAATTCTATTTTTTACTGTGAGATTTGGTGTTTTCTGAGTTTAACTTCTTTTCCTCAGACAGAAACTCTGTAGTGCTGGGATTTCTCTACAGCGGACATTGTCCCTCATTGTTTTCTTTTCTTGAACGACTACAGAGGACTACAATTAACCAAGCCGCCATCTTCCCTCTCTTTTTCACATTCTGGAACTTGGTAAGTTGTTTTCCGTGTTCAAGTGGTGTAAAACTGTTGTTCTGCAGTTGATGCTTAAACACTCAGTTAAACACTCAGTTTTCTCTGTTCACGTTTCTGTTTTTAGAGCTTGTTAATCTTTCACAGTACCCGGAGAGCAGTTGGGGGTTAGATGTTTTGCTTAAGGCCACTTCAGTCACGTCCTGTGGTTTAGGGGATTGAACCAATGACCTTTCCAATCATAAGGCTGACTCCCTAACCTCCAGCACAAGTCTTTAAAGAAACTTGACCTCCACATTGAACTCAACCATGCAGTGAAACATCCACATATACACATACTGGGGGGCAGTGAGCACACTTGCCCAGAGTGGTGGGCAGCCCTATTCACAGTACCTCGAGAGCAGTTGAGGGTTAGGTGTCTTGCTGAAGGGCATTCAGTCATGTCCTGTGGTTGAGGGAATTGAACCAGTGACCATGCAGATCATAAGACTGGGTCCCTAACCTTCAGTACAAGATGGCCACAACATGGGTCAGCATTTCTGAAGTCTGTAGATCATAATAACTTGGTAGGGTGGTCCAAAAGTAGCTGGTGGACCAATAGCATTCAGGTTCACTAGAGAGATTTGCCCAAGAAATGGGAATAGGAGGAATGTTTTTGGTGAGGGTTCTGGGAACGATCCATAGTATCTATTGCATTATGTTTTTATATAAGCTGTCATTCCTGTATATAAGGAATCCCTGTTGTGAGAAAACATTTTAAACCAAGACCACTGCATGCACACAACCGCACCCAATTATTTCTACAGTCATTCGTTTCTCTGGATCAGAGAAGGTTCCGGAGTGCAATGCCTCCAACACAGACTTTTATACAAATATTATTGTATGACAAAGCAAACAATATAACTACATGTTTGCCATATGCTGGATGATAAATCACATCCACTAGTAAATACCAGTCACCTGTAAAAGTAAATTAAATGACATGTAAGTGTCAAAATGTTGATGTACCCCCAGCTGGAAGTACCCCTGGGCATACATGAGATCCGCTATTCTACAGCATGACTAACACAAACAGTGCATCAGCAGATACAGTCTCTAACCGTACAGCAGCAAGGTGGAGCTACAAGATCACTGCTTCTAATAACGTGTCATCTTTTCCTAGAATAAGCAAAGCTGTACCTCAGACTCTCAGGGACTCAGTACGTTACCATCAGGAGTTATTTAATAGGTACATATCCAGGTCACAATGCGTTGCAAAAATACAACAGCCTATTAGATGTTCTGAGTAAAGCCCTTCAGATGGTTTCAAGTGCTCCATCTCGGTCCTTTCACCTGAACCGCACGTTCGATGAGTTAACACGCACTCGGGTAGCACATGTACGGGCGTATCAGATGCAGAAATTGTATTACTGTGTCCTAGAAAGCAGGCAGAGTATCCTCTGGAGGTCTGTATTGACTCATAATGTTCTTAGAAACGGCCATAACCACATTGTACCGGGCTAGATTGTGAAGTTAAAAGCATAAAGGACAATGAAACAAGATAACGTCAACCCACACGCTCCTTAGATGTGCCAGTTTGGAGCAAATCTCCTAGGCTCCATCTGCGTCAAGCCCAAATTCCCGGGGAGCGAGAAGAGAGAAAGAAATCCTCTGGAAAGCGTAAACAGTGAGGTGATTGAGATTTGGAGTACATGATTAATGACAAGGACCTCGTGTTGGCTCATATGTCTGTAGGACTTTTCCGAAAGTTTGGAAGTCGAGGAGAGGCAGAGTCGAAGTACTGATGAATTTGCCGATCGCTGAATGGACCGTGTTTCGTGTTTCCTTGCCTGTCCAAACAAACACAGACAAATAGATGAAGAGCACCGTGGAATCTTTCACACTATATTTAATCCATCTAAATATTTGTTCATGCTCTTCATAAAGATGCCTGTGATTCTTCTTCAGATTCACTTCACTTTTTTCCCTTTTTTTATTATTAAAACATTCGAAGAACTCTGTTTCTTAAATTCTTGGGTGTTCCTCCAGCTGCTTGTACCTCTACTTGCTAGAGATCCAGTACTCATATCTACAAACTAGCTTTCAAACTGTTAGGATGTTGATTAATTGATGACAATACAAGTCGCCAGACACAAATGGGGCATTCCTGGGCCTAAAATTTAAGTTGAACACTGTAGCATTGGTGGACAGTAATGCACAGGGGAGGCTATGATCCTCAAGGCCTAACAAGCTTCTATAGGCCAGAGCAAGCCAGTAATGGGTTCTAAAGGTGGACCGTCCTTGGTGACTGAGCAGATGGAGCCACCACCAGCCTTTGCCCAAGGTTGCTACTCTACTCTGCTGACTCTACTCTGCTGACTCTGCTGCTCTCCGCTGACCACTATGCCATCGATGCTAGCATGAATACCACTTATGCATGCTGGAGCCCCACTGCTTCTGGCAACTGACCTGAGATGGATGATGGTACCTTCCAGCTATGTGACGTGACCCTTACGGTTTCACCTGGTCATAATATAGATACTGGAAAGCCCGGGGTGGTGAGCCATCTGCTGTCCATGTTGCACAGCATCTGTATACTGACCAGTCCGGACTCACACCACTGCCCAGCACAGTGTCCTCTCCTTCCGCAACACTGGCTGGGGCGCTTCCATATTGAAGCCATAGAAGATTAAACTTTGTACTGGCTCTGGCATTGTGCCTCACTGCACTGCATTGCTTCTAATCTGGTGCCAAACCCGTCACAGGAGCTCTGTGGTCAAGTCTCGCAAGGCTGTCTTCTCTGGGGAGCTGTCCCCAGCGCTGTCCCCATCATCACAATCTTTCGCCGGACTCTGCCTGTGTCTTGTCACCTGCCTTAAAATTCTTTGATGCTCAATTCTGACTCTCACTTCTGGGGTAAGTTGTCCCACTTCTGACACCACTGCAGCATTGGCGTAGAGTAAGAAACAAAAGAGGCCATAACCCTCCTGGTCTCACAGGCTCCCAGAGACCAGCCAGTGGTGGGTTGCTACAAGACAGTATCTCACTGGTGTCTACTATGGAGCATTGTATTCCTCAGCAATTGGACAAAATCCACAATTTTATATAGTCAATGACTCATAGGCTATTAAGTAGGGCTGTGTATTGGCAAGAACCTGGCGATACAATACGTATCGTGATACAGCGGTCACAGTTCAATACATCGTAATATACTGTGATTTTTCAAATCCTACTATTAAAACACACTACTATATGAACAGGTTTGTCAGTGCTTACAATAACATTGCGCCCTTGTGCTGCTTGTTAATGTTGGAGTGGAGCTGAAAATGAATTACAACACTGTCATCTAGTGGTCAGAGGTTTCACGATTCACTGTCTGCCAGGAACCTGTGTATCGATGCTGTGTTTTTGAGAATTGATACAGTATCATGAAATATAATATCCTGATATTCGATATTTCAATATTTTCTTACACCCCTACTATTAAGTATAACATTTTCAACATTGAACAGCAATAAATGAATTATGTTCCTGAATTTGTACCAGAAAATGGGCAGTTTTAACCCCTTCAGTCAGAGAAAAACTGAATCAAGATATCTAGAATCAATGTATCTAGTCCATTACCTATCACATTAACCAGGTCATAAAAAAGCCAGAGGGACATTTTCCTAGTTTTAAACTTGAAGATCTCACTTTTAAAGCTACTATTACACCAATATCAAAAGCCCCATTTTGATGAAAGCTCAATTACGTTGTCTATTCAATTCTGATGACCAGTGCTATGACCACAAGCATGAACTAACACGCCAACGAAGGCTGCTTTCCCACCACTCTGTCTTCTGTTGAACCGCAGGTTAAATTTATCCATAGAATAATTCACGATGGCTATCACACTCTCCACGCCGGCCCATCTTCTAAAACAAAATAGGTCGGGCCATGTTCTGCGGCCCATGAAGCCGAGAACAGGCCGTCCCCTCAGAGCAGGGCAGCTTAGGGAAGACCATACGGCCCATGTCTAATTAGAGAGACTGCCTCTCTCTCCCTCTCTCTCTCTCTCTCTCTCTCTCTCTCTCCCACAAACAGCAATATCTCCAGCTCCCTCATCTTCCCTGAAAGCACACCGACACGCTGCCTTTCTCTTTCTCACAGCATCTTCACTCGGTGAGAAGGCCCGCTTGTTATTTTGAGAATTTCGGAAAATCTGTCAAAGGATGTTTGTGCTTGTTGACAATCTGAGGTTTCAAGGACAGCGCTGGTGTCAGTTTATTGCTCGCCCAACATTATTGGTGGTAAGACATACTTGCGCCAGATATATTGCCATATTGGCTGCATTGCTTAATGCATCATATTGACCAACAACGTTTGTGAAAAAGGTGAGATAAATGAATGCGCCAAGGTTTTTCAAGCAAATGTCTATCTCCCGCACATGCCTGCTAAGACGAGATATATTGGCTTGTGCTTTCGATGTGCTGTAGAGCTGCTTTCCTTGTCGTCTGAATAGATCCAAAAAAAAAAAAGCTACTAAATTATTATTACACTGCTTTTCTGGCAAGTTACAATTCTTATCCATGTAACAAAACAACTGGCAAAAGCCAAACTGACCCTTTGAGGATAGCCTTGATATTGGTTTTTATATGGTGAATCCTACGGTGGACCATATATGGCGACACAATAGGTGCATCCGAAATCGCCTACTAGTCAGTAGGTACTAGATTAGAGTCAGTACGTGCTGCTCGAGAGGTAGACTAGTAGTTAATTTCAGTAGGAGAGTTTTAGTACCACACAAGCTCAGACGTACTACGTCCACCATATTACCAGCGTCCTGTTAGCAAGACGTCAGACCACCACCGTAAAAGTCCTGCTATTCATTTAAAAGCTCGTTTACTGACAGATTCAGATCTTTTAGTGACTCTGATCTTTGTTTTTATCTGATTAAGTATCAGACAGTGTGGAGCTGTAGATCAGAGAAGATGAAACGGGAGGAATGTAATCATTGTTTATCTCAGCAGTAGCACTAACTTCTGTAGCGGCAGTTCACTAGCAGTAGCTACGTACACACAGCCGACGTTCAGCTTTACACCGTTTATTTACTCCACTTTGAATTCATCCACGACTCCAGGTGAATCATGGGATAGCGCTGTGTGCTGTGTTCACCTACATAAAAATAGCTACTGATTCAGTAGGTCATCTGGATACCGTTCACCTACTACTGAATACCTACTGAGTATTCAGAGATACTAGCCATGCTCGCCTACTGATTTACTACTGAGTATTCAGACATACTAGCCACGCTCGCCTACTGATTTACTACTGAGTATTCAGACATACTAGCCACGCTCGCCTACTGATTTCACTACTGAGTATTCAGGCATACTAGCCGCGCTCGCCTACTGATTTCACTACTGAGTATTCAGACATACTAGCCGCGCTTGTCTACTGATTTCACTACTGAGTATTCAGACATACTAGCCGCGCTCGCCTACTGATTTCACTACTGAGTATTCAGGCATACTAGCCGCGCTCGCCTACTGATTTCACTACTGAGTATTCAGGCATACTAGCCGCGCTCGCCTACTGATTTCACTACTGAGTATTCAGACATACTAGCCGCGCTTGTCTACTGATTTCACTACTGAGTATTCAGACATACTAGCCGCGCTCGCCTACTGATTTCACTACTGAGTATTCAGGCATACTAGCCGCGCTCGCCTACTGATTTCACTACTGAGTATTCAGACATACTAGCCGCGCTTGTCTACTGATTTCACTACTGAGTATTCAGACATACTAGCCGCGCTCACCTACTGATTTCACTACTGAGTATTCAGGCATACTAGCCGCGCTCGCCTACTGATTTCACTACTGAGTATTCAGACATACTAGCCGCGCTCGCCTACTGATTTCACTACTGAGTATTCAGACATACTAGCCACACTCGCTACTGATTTCACTACTGAGTATTTAGGCATACTAGCCACACTCGCTACTGATTTCACTACTGAGTATTCAGACATACTAGCCGCACTCGCCTATTGATTTCACTACTGAGTATTCAGACATACTAGCCACGCTCGCCTACTGATTTCACTACTGAGTATTCAGACATACTAGCCGCGCTCGCCTACTGATTTAACTACTGAGTATTTAGGCATACTAGCCACGCTCGCCTACTGATTTAACTAATGAATAGTAGACAAGTTGCGATGCCTATCAACCATTTATAATACAATATATTTTTATTTCTGAGGGCCCTCCATTTTTAGGATCCTCTGACTTTTAGGGACTTTGACCCCAGGGCCTCTTGGGGGCTTTAGCATTGCTTTTGGGGCACCTAGCCATGTTTTTGGGGCCTAGCCATGCTTTTGGGGGCCCTGGCCATGCTTTTGGACCCCTTATGAAAATGGACGAGGCATTGTGGCACTGCTCTGACTTCGACTTCCGGCTATTAGGGGTTCTAGTATCGATACACAGATTCCTGACAGACAGTAAATTATTGAGTGTTGTGTTTAAATCTCTGACCACTAGATGGCAGTGTTGTAATCCTTTTTCAGCTCCACTCCAACATTAACAAGCAGCACAAGGGCGCAATGCTATTGTAAGCATTGACAAACCTGTTCATATAGAGGTGTGTTTTAATAGTAGGATTAGAAAAATCACAGTATATCACTCTGTTTGCAGTATCGCAATGTATCGTGATATATTGAATCGTGACCGCTGTATCACAATACGTATTGTATGGCCAGGTTCTTGCCAATACACAGCCCTAATGAGAGCCCCTACCAGGGGGCCCTAGAGAGGAGCAGGGCATATCATTAAAGAGCCCTTGATCATGAGGGGCTTGGGTGGGCGGGCCCAGACTATCCTTAATCCGTCCTTGCTCTTGAAGCGTTGAAGCTCCAGCTGGTTCCAAAAAAAGGTTAATTACTCAAAGCTTCATGTGCACATGAACCACCCTACTGGGTGAAGGTAGAAGGTTAGTGGAAACTAGTTAGAGTCCATGTTAATTTCATTAGAGTCTGTAGTGAAGCTTAGGCAGCTAGTCTAAGGCTAGGTAGCTGGTACAACACGGGTAACAGCAAGACCTGACATTCAGTTTGGTGGGTGACTTGGGTGGCAGTGGAACCGGGCAGTCGGTCTATAAGCAAAATGCATTGGTTAGTAAACTAAAGCACCAGGCTTAGAGAATCTAAGTACATTCAATCATTCATTCTTCTGCTTATCCTTCTGGGTCACGAGGAGGAGCTGGGGCCTACCCCAGCACTCAATAGACAGCGAGGTGTTCTTCAGGACCACTGCATTTAATAAAAGATGGATGGATGTCTTAGCACTTGAGCCTCCATTGATGAACGATAGTCAATAGAGAATATTCACTTCACTCTGTAAAGCCTTCAAAATTAGCTTCAAATTTCTGCTCAGCTTATTGGTTCTACACAAAGGTAGTGCAGCAAATATCATCTGTTCAGTTCCAGACGAAGGACGTTCATCATCACAGAGCTGATCTTCATAGTTTAGCTTTTTACAACAGTCAGCTGGACGCTACAGACGCCAAAGCATATCTGGAGATCCACCAATGTGAGATCTGAGAGCTCAGACGTTAAGGTACGTTGGTGCATTGTTAAGTCTTGATATGCAGGTGTCCGGGGCTCATTTGGAAAAGTGGGCCCCCCCCCGAAATAGCTATACTTTCTGACAACGCTCCAAGTCTTTTCAGCTGTGTGTCATTTCTCCCTGTTTGTTTTGGAGGATCAAGGAACATTGAATCATAAAAGCACTCCAGTCCTTGGCCCGGCTGCTCATAAACAACTTTGCGAGGCACGGAGAAAGCCTCCATATACGTCTGCGCGTAAATTATCGGCAGTGCCTCGTGAGCTCACCTGCCTTTAGCCAAAAGCGATCCCGTGGACGACATGTGTTAGGGCTTTCCGCCGGCCTTACACAAATCAGCAACTGGATTACTCGCCGCACGGAGGACACATCTTTCCGTTTTCTCTACAGAGGGCCGTAAACCTGATTTCCCCCTTTATTGCATTCTGCACCGCGCTGCCTGGCGAGGACGGCGCTGGCGGATAAAGCTGCGCAGCCTCGTTTGACAGGGCAGAGCAGTCTTAAATTTACTGGACTTTACTGTTGCTCGTGTTTATGATGTATTTCAGAAAGACATTCATGTTATTTATCATTTAATAAGACAGGTAATGCTGCACTGTTGACAAATGCATGCCTTTAGGGAATCACGTTAACTTGTTTATGCTGGAAAAAAAACATATATTTAAATGAAAAAATACTGTTATGGTTTCAAGTTTTAAATCTTTTAACTAATTTGACTACCTTTACGGTTTAAAGGAGCAGCCTGCCACATCACATGCTGTGAAAAGAGGCAAGGACAGGTGTGGTAAGGTTTATGTCATAATGGCTAACTAGAGTACAAAAGCTGTCATAACATCAACATCATGCATCTCCACTTTTGGCAACTGTTATATTTCTATATCAGGTCAAGACCACAGCTGCTGTGTACATGTCAAGATAAATGGACCAATAGAAATGCTCCAAAATAACTTATTACATCTGCCATGGCATGCTTATGGTCAATGTGGGTTACTATTAGCATTGAATGCTCTGACAATGCCATCCATCCATCAATTATCTTCTGCTTTATCCTGCTAGTCGGGGTAATGGGGGCCTGGAGCCAATCCCAGCATCATTAGGTGAAGGTGGGGTACACCATGGACAGGTCACCAGTCCATCACATGGCCAACACACACTCACAACTACAGACAGTTTAGAGTGAGCGATCAACCTAACATGCATGTGTTTGGACCCACTCAAGCACAGGGAGAACATACACACTTCACACAGAACCACCCAGACCGGGAATCCAACCCAGATCATCTTACTGTGAGGAGACAGGAGTGCTGACCACTACACCACCGTACTAACCACTACACCACCGTACTAACCACTACACCACCGTACTAACGCTACACCACCATACTAACCACTACACCACCGTACTAACCACTACACCACCATACTAACCACTACACCACCGTACTAACCACTACACCACCGTACTCACCACTACACCACCGTACTAACCACTACACCACCATACTAACCACTACACCACCTTACTAACCACTACACCACCATACTAACCACTACACCACTATACTAAACACTACACCACCATACTAACCACTACACCACCGTACTAACCACTACACCACCGTACTAACCACTACACCACCATACTAACCACTACACCACCATACTAACCCCTACACCATCATACTAACCACTACACCACCATACTAACCACTACACCACCATACTGACCACTACACCACCGTACTAACCACTACACCACCGTACTAACCACTACACCACTGTACTAACCACTACACCACCATACTGACCACTACACCACCGTACTAACCACTACACCACCGTACTAACCACTACACCACTGTACTAACCACTACATCACCATACTAACCACTACACCAACGTACTAACCACTACACCACCATACTAACCACTACACCACCATACTAACCACTACACCACCGTACTAACCACTACACCACCGTACTAACCACTACACCACCATACTAACCACTACACCACCATACTAACCACTACACCACCGTGCTAACTACTGCACCACTGTGCCGCCACGCACTTACGATGGTACTACAGTGACTCACTCAGCTCTTCTGGTATAGAGTAGTATTACATTGACTCACTATCACCTCTTCTGGTACAAAGTGGTATTACAGTAACTTACTATCACCTCTTCAGGTACAAAGTGGTACTACAGTGACTCACTCAGCTCTTCAGGTATAGAGTGGTATTACATTGACTCACTATCACCTCTTCAGGTACAAAGATTCAAGATTCAAGAGTTCAGGTAGGAGAGCTTGGAGAGGTAGTGTGTGAGGTGTTCACAAGCCTGATGGCCTGTGAGTAGAAACTGTTTGTCAGTCTTGTGGTCCTGGACTTCACAGTCCTGTAACGTCTGCCTGAAGGTAAAAGTGTGAAGAGTGTGTGCTGGGGGTGTGTCCTGTCCCTGATTATGTTGTGGGCCCTCCTGGTGACCCTGGTATGGTAGATGTTCTGCAGTGAGGGGAAGGCTGCTCCTGAGATGGACTGTGCAGTTTTGATCACACGCTGGAGAGCCTTTCTGTCCTGAGCAGTAGAGTTTCCATACCAGACAGTGATGGAGCTGGTAAGAACACTCTCAATCATACTCCTGTAGAAGGTGCTGAGAATTTTGGTTGGCATACCAAAGTACTGTCGCTGCTGGGACTTCCTGATGATTATGCCGGAGGAACACACAAAGACGTCTGCCACGGTGGGCGCCATCTTGGACTAAAGTTGTACTACAGTGACTCACTATCACCTCTTCAGGTACAAAGTGGTATTACAGTGACTCACTATCACCTCTTTAGGTACAAAGTGGTATTACAGTGACTCACTATCACCTCTTTAGGTACAAAGTTGTATTACAGTGACTCACTATCACCTCTTTAGGTACAAAGTGGTATTACATTGACTCACTATCACCTCTTTAGGTACAAAGTTGTATTACAGTGACTCACTATCACCTCTTCAGGTACAAAGTTGTACTACAGTGACTCACTATCACCTCTTCTGATACAAAGTGGTATTACAGTGACTCACTCAGCTCTTCGGGTATGAAGTGGTATTACAAGACATAACAGACTGGGGCTAACTGGTTAGTTTGCTGTCTTGAAAATTACATATTTGCAGAGGAAATCAGGACTCAAATCCACATACAGTCTATTCTTATCATTCCTAAAAAAGGATCCTTTAAGAGTTTCTTGTTAAAAGCAGCGGTTATATGTAAAATTGTGATAGCATATAGAATCATTTAAATGTGTAATTGGTTATTTGCACTGTTCTTCACTGTTAGAAACATATTTAAAACCTTTTATATAGCACAAATTCATTGTACTATAGAACATTCAGCTCACGACTGACAAATTCATGTTGCCAACAGATAAAAAATAAGTCTGTGATCATATTTTTGTTGATATGTTCATGTAAATCATGTGAAAATTTCATGATAGATAGACAAGCTATATATATATATATATATATATATATATATATATATATATATATATATATATATATATATATATTTTTTTTTTTTTTTTTTTTTTTGGGGGGGGGGTGTCATGATCTGCAAACAATGCATGCAATTTGTCTCACAATATTTGCAAACATGTTTTGCTTAATACTGAGTAAATCCACATGATCCTTTCTGACTGAGCTGTACTGAAACATATCCAGTCTTCATTCTATCCAAATATTTTCGAAATCTGAGAGTGCAACTAAAAGACACTTCATAGGCCTCATCACTATGACTACTTCTTTACTTCTTGGCCTGAGAGTGAGTAATATTAGTCTCCCCTCTCACGCACACACAGAGGCTGCTCTGTGGACGGACGCCAGACACTTTCCTGTCCGTGAAATTCATTTCCTCCCCTAAATAACAGAAAGCTTTGTTTGCACGTTAGCCAGGTTAACGCAGCTCGTTCCTGCTTTCCTTCTGTCAAATCACATCAAACAGCGCAAACTGCTTTAGAAGGTACGGACAAAGCAGCAGACCAGCCTTGACCTGATATGTTAGCAAGCAAATGCATCTTCAATGTAGGTAAGATACACTATGTGGCCTAAAGTATTGGGACACTTGACCTATATAGGCTTGTTGGACATCCCTATTCCAAACCCCTGGGCATTAATATGGAGTCGGCCCTACTTTTTGTGGGTTCTCTCTGCTGGAAGGGCTTTCCAGAGAGTTTTGGAGTGTGTCCGTGGGAATTCTCCCAGCTTCAGCTGAAATAGCTTTTGTGAGGTCAAGCGCTGATGTTGGACTAGAAGGCCTGGCTTGCAATTAAAGCCAGGCCAGTTCTTGGAGGTGTTACTGGGGTTGGTAGCTGCTGAAGAATATGTGATTTTTATAGGCAATACATATCCTACACATATGAACGTTTATAGGCTACCACTTTATGGCCCTTATTCTTTTAGACACTTTCATTTTATAACAATTGCAAGCACTTACAGTTGACTGAGGCAGATCTAGAAGGGCAAGGCCGGACCCTTCAACCCATTCTACCTCCAGTGTTTTTCTATGGAGACTGCATGGCCATGTGCTTGAGTTTAATATCTGTTAGCAATGGGTGTGACTGGAACTCCTGATTCCAATAACTAGAAGGGATGTCCACATGCTTTTGGCCATGTTGTGTATCTAGGGGACCACTGGTGTGCACAGACAGGAGATGATGGCAGTGTAACCCCATTTCAGTAGGTTTCTTTTTTCTGCATATCTTTTTTAAGCTTTTATTTTCTGGCAGGAATCAGACTTTAGAGTATATATGTAAAGCTAGGAAGGCTTTCCACAAGATTTTGGAGCATATCTGCTGGGAAGTGTGTCAGAAAGAGCTACTATCTACTTACAGTATCCATGACGCACCAAACAAAGTTGGCTTCTTCGCTTATTCAGAACTTCCATTTCTTCCTGCACCTTAAACAGTGTGAGCGAACGCTGTAAATGTACTTGAGCCATAATTGTGACAAAACTTTTACTCGCGCACGGCTTTAACTTACGCAGCCGTTAAATGATGTGTTTTTCTTTCTCGCAGGGTACATGAGGTGTTCGTGAGCTTTGCCAGAATTGCGTTCCATCAGTCCAGATTAGCGTCTCTGCTGGCTGACTCCACCGCCTTTGCCGTGATGTACAGCCATCTCAGGGGAGCGGGAATAGTATATGTCTTTACGTAAGCCTCTCTCGCCCGCCTCAGTTAGCTTTGTATAGTCGCTCCATTTGGCTCCACTTTTGTCCCGCTTTAACCTCGCGTTGTATGAGGCCACTCTGTCTCAGCCAGGAATTATAGCAGAATGGGAGTCGTATTTTATTCCAGAAGACTTGCAGCTGGCTCTGAGTCTAATGCAGTGGGTCCCTGGTGGAAGCTGCAGACGGCGTACAGTAAAGAAGAAGAATTCCCTGCTCTGCACTAAAGCGCCCACTCTTCACCCTCGCGTTTAATACAACTAACGGTACAAAGAGCGAACACCTTCAGCTGATTTACCATCTCTGGCTTTGCTTACGAGAAGAGTTGTCCCTCATAACTGAAATGTAGTCATCCAGCCAGGATAATGTTTGGGGTCTGAAGTTTGCTTCTTTAGATTTACACCACAGCTGCTAGACCTAATGTGGCTTACGATTAATGAAAGATTATAGAAATAAACTCCATAACTTAATCATCAAAGCATGTGGAGTTTGTTCACTGTTCTTTAATAGACTTGCTTATGTGCTTTCTGAGTCTGTATGACAAGCTTAAGCACTAGGCTGCGAGAGGGAGGGTGTTATCACGAATAATGTCACTGCTGAGATTCGGTCAAGCTGAAGGTGAGACCAGTAGATCATCGTTGGGGATCATGGAGTCTCAAATAAATTAAAAAACTGAGCAGAAAGTGCTTCAGTATTGGCAAATCCGTATGGTTTGATATCAGACATTCATTACATATTTTACTTTCTTTCTTTGGTTCTACATGGAATAAACCTGCAAGCCTCTATTTCAGCACGTCTGAGATGAACCACACAGTCTTTACAGCAGTAGTTTGCCTCTATTAGCAGATTCATCACACGCCAGCCCAAGTTCTCTGGTCCCACTTTATAATAAGTGTCTCTAATAACTGTGTAGTGATGAAGCCTTTGTAACTACACCACCGTACTAACCACTACAACACCATAATAACCACTACACCACCGTACTAACCACTACAACACCATAATAACCACTACACCACCGTACTAACCACTACACCACTGTGCTAACCACTACACCACCATACTAACCACTACACCACCATACTAACCACTACACCACCGTACTAACCACTACACCACTGTACTAACCACTACACCACCATACTAACCACTACACCACCTTACTAACCACTACACCACCATACTAACCACTACACCACTGTACTAACCACTACACCACCATACTAACCACTACACCACCTTACTAACCACTACACCACCATACTAACAACTACACCACCATGCTAACCACTACACCACCATACTAACCACTACACCACCATACTAGCCACTACATCACCATACTAACCACTACACCACCATACTAACCACTACACCACCATACTAACCACTACACCTCCGTACTAACCACTACACCACCATACTAACCTCTACACCACCGTACTAACCACTACACCACCATACTAACCACTACACCACTGTACTAACCACTACACCACCATACTAACCACTACACCACCTTACTAACCACTACACCACCATACTAACCACTACACCACTGTACTAACCACTACACCACCATACTAACCACTACACCACCTTACTAACCACTACACCACCATACTAACAACTACACCACCATGCTAACCACTACACCACCATACTAACCACTACACCACCATACTAGCCACTACATCACCATACTAACCACTACACCACCATACTAACCACTACACCACCATACTAACCACTACACCTCCGTACTAACCACTACACCACCATACTAACCTCTACACCACCGTACTAACCACTACACCACCATACTAACCACTACACCACCGTACTAACCACTACAACACCATAATAACCACTACACCACCGTACTAACCACTACACCACCGTACTAACCACTACACCACTGTGCTAACCACTACACCACCATACTAACCACTACACCACTGTACTAACCACTACACCACCTCACTAACCACTACACCACCATACTAACCACTACACCACCGTACTAACCACTACACCACTGTGCTAACCACTACACCACCATACTAACCACTACACCACCATACTAACCACTACACCACTGTACTAACCACTACACCACCATACTAACCACTACACCACCTTACTAACCACTACACCACCATACTAACCACTACACCACTGTACTAACCACTACACCACCATACTAACCACTACACCACCTTACTAACCACTACACCACCATACTAACAACTACACCACCATGCTAACCACTACACCACCATACTAACCACTACACCACCATACTAGCCACTACATCACCATACTAACCACTACACCACCATACTAACCACTACACCACCATACTAACCACTACACCACCGTACTAACCACTACAACACCATAATAACCACTACACCACCGTACTAACCACTACACCACCATACTAGCCACTACATCACCATACTAACCACTACACCACCATACTAACCACTACACCACCATACTAACCACTACACCTCCGTACTAACCACTACACCACCATACTAACCTCTACACCACCGTACTAACCACTACACCACCATACTAACCACTACACCACTGTACTAACCACTACACCACCATACTAACCACTACACCACCTTACTAACCACTACACCACCATACTAACCACTACACCACTGTACTAACCACTACACCACCATACTAACCACTACACCACCTTACTAACCACTACACCACCATACTAACAACTACACCACCATGCTAACCACTACACCACCATACTAACCACTACACCACCATACTAGCCACTACATCACCATACTAACCACTACACCACCATACTAACCACTACACCACCATACTAACCACTACACCTCCGTACTAACCACTACACCACCATACTAACCTCTACACCACCGTACTAACCACTACACCACCATACTAACCACTACACCACCGTACTAACCACTACAACACCATAATAACCACTACACCACCGTACTAACCACTACACCACTGTACTAACCACTACACCACCGTACTAACCACTACACCACTGTGCTAACCACTACACCACCATACTAACCACTACACCACTGTACTAACCACTACACCACCTCACTAACCACTACACCACCATACTAACCACTACACCACCGTACTAACCACTACACCACTGTGCTAACCACTACACCACCATACTAACCACTACACCACCATACTAACCACTACACCACTGTACTAACCACTACACCACCATACTAACCACTACACCACCTTACTAACCACTACACCACCATACTAACCACTACACCACTGTACTAACCACTACACCACCATACTAACCACTACACCACCTTACTAACCACTACACCACCATACTAACAACTACACCACCATGCTAACCACTACACCACCATACTAACCACTACACCACCATACTAGCCACTACATCACCATACTAACCACTACACCACCATACTAACCACTACACCACCATACTAACCACTACACCACCGTACTAACCACTACAACACCATAATAACCACTACACCACCGTACTAACCACTACACCACTGTACTAACCACTACACCACCGTACTAACCACTACACCACTGTGCTAACCACTACACCACCATACTAACCACTACACCACTGTACTAACCACTACACCACCTCACTAACCACTACACCACCATACTAACCACTACACCACCGTACTAACCACTACACCACTGTGCTAACCACTACACCACCATACTAACCACTACACCACCATACTAACCACTACACCACTGTACTAACCACTACACCACCATACTAACCACTACACCACCTTACTAACCACTACACCACCATACTAACCACTACACCACTGTACTAACCACTACACCACCATACTAACCACTACACCACCTTACTAACCACTACACCACCATACTAACAACTACACCACCATGCTAACCACTACACCACCATACTAACCACTACACCACCATACTAGCCACTACATCACCATACTAACCACTACACCACCATACTAACCACTACACCACCATACTAACCACTACACCTCCGTACTAACCACTACACCACCATACTAACCTCTACACCACCGTACTAACCACTACACCACCATACTAACCACTACACCACCGTACTAACCACTACACCACCGTTCCTCTTTGTAATAACTTTCATTAAAATGTTTATATTATTTACATTGGAAATGTCCTTCTGTCTTCCTGTCCTGATAAAGACATCTGGAATAAAATGCTAATCACATATGTAATTATACTATTACCAATGTGTAATAATGGAAAAAAAATATGCTGTTACAACTATAAAGATACTATTAAGATTACATGAGGCTTAAAAGAAACTGATACATATGTGTAATTACATAAGCTATAGTGCTGCAATCCATCTTTAACAGTGGCTACATCACTAGTAATTACATAGTTGTTCATGTGTAACTACACAGTTATTAAAGACACTTAATATAATGTTGGATCAGTTCTCTCTCTTCTCTCTCCCAGTCAGTCTTCCCTCGGTCCAAACCCGCGAGACCCTAGTTACAGAAAGCAACCCTCTATATTGTTGGATGTGATTTTTGGATAAAGCCCTAGAGCTGGTTTAACATCACATCAAACTCAGTGTCTGTCAGATGAAGATGATTGAGTTCTCTGGTCCCACTTTATAAAAGGTGTCTCTAATAACTATGTAGTTACACATAAACAACACGTGCAACAACAATGTAACTACTGGAGATAAAGCCCTGGAGCTGATCTGATATCACATTAAGCTACTACTAGAGATAAACCCTGGAGCTGATCTGATATCACATTAAGCTCTAAGTGTCTGTCAGATGAAGATGATTGAGGTTTTATTCCAGTTGCAAGGCCATCTGGTTTCCTGAAATGTTTTTTGTTTATTTCTGGTTGATCTTACACAAAAAATAGAATATAATGTGTTCTGGAGTTTTTCTTGTATGTCCCAAAGGAAAAAACATTTAGCGTCAAAGCAGTTGTTACTTAGCAACAAGTGCTTAGCCAAATGATGCAGCTGTTATATGTGATAACAACATCTGTATCATTCCACTTGGCACAAGTTAGGCTAGAACATCACTCAACCAGTCAGATTGCAGAGTTGAAACTAACAGTTGCGTGACCTACTTATACAGTGCTGTGCAATGGCACTTTGAGAACATTATTATATTTAAAATGCTATTTTTACAGACAGGAAGCTTTTATTTACTCAGTAAACTCTTTATTATTAAAATATTAAACATTATTAATAGAGTAGGTAGGGATTTTCCATACATCAGTGTGTTTATTTAACCCTTTCCAGGCTTCTCCTTGAGGAAACAACCCAGTATTATTTACAGTTCTCATCTAAAACCTGCTTTGACTGCTCAGTACTAGAAATCATCCGATATCAGTGGGTGCGTCCGAAATCACCTACTAGTCAGTAGGTACTAGATTAGAGTCAGTACGTGCTGCTCGAGCGGTAGACTAGTAGGTAATTTCAGTAGGTGAGTTTTAATAGCTACACAATCTCGGACATACTACGTCCACCATATTACCAGCATCCTGTTAGCAAGACATCAGACCAACATCATAAAAGTCCTGCTATTCATTTAAAAGCTCGTTTACTGACAGATTTAGATCTTTTAGTGACTCTGATCTGTGTTTTTGTCTGATTATGTATCAGACAGTGTGGAGCTGTTGATCAGAGAAGATGAAACGGGAGGAATGTAATCATTGTTTATCTCAGCAGTAGCGCTAACTTCTGTAGCAGCAGTTCACTAGCAGTAGCTACGTACACACAGCCGACGTTCGGCTTTACACCGTTTATTTACTCCACTTTAAATTCATCCACGACTCCAGGTGAATCATGGGATAGCGCAGTGTGCTGTGTTCACCTATATAAAAATGGCTACTGATTCAGGAGGTCATCCGGGTACCGTTCACCTACTACTGAATACCTACTGAGTATTCAGACATACTAGCCATGCTCGCCTACTGATTTACTACTGAGTATTCAGACATAGTAGCCGCGCTCGCCTACTGATTTCACTACTGAGTATTCAGACATATTAGCCGCGCTCGCCTACTGATTTCACTACTGAGTATTCAGACATACTAGCCACACTCGCCTACTGATTTACTACTGAGTATTCAGACATACTAGCCGCGCTCGCCTACTGATTTACTACTGAGTATTCAGACTTACTAGCCGCGCTCGCCTACTGATTTACTACTGAGTATTCAGACATACTAGCCGCGCTCGCCTACTGATTTACTACTGAGTATTCAGACATACTAGCCGCGCTCGCCTACTGATTTACTACTGAGTATTCAGACATACTAGCTGCGCTCGCCTACTGATTTACTACTAAGTATTCAGACATACTAGCCACGCTCGCCTACTGATTTACTACTGAGTATTCAGACATACTAGCCACGCTCACCTACTGATTTACTACTGAGTATTCAGACATACTAGCCACGCTCACCTACTGATTTACTACTGAGTATTCAGACATACTAGCCACGCTCGCCTACTGATTTCACTACTGAGTATTCAGACATACTAGCCACACTCGCCTACTGATTTACTACTGAGTATTCAGACATACTAGCCACGCTCGCCTACTGATTTCACTACTGAGTATTCAGACATACTAGCCGCGCTCACCTACTGATTTCACTACTGAGTATTCAGATATACTAATCGCGCTCGCCTACTGATTTACTACTGAGTATTCAGACATATTAGCCACGCTCGCCTACTGATTTCACTACTGAGTATTCAGATATACTAGCCGCGCTCGCCTACTGATTTACTACTGAGTATTCAGACATATTAGCCACGCTCGCCTACTGATTTCACTACTGAGTATTCAGACATACTAGCCGCGCTCGCTACTGATTTACTACTGAGTATTCAGACATACTAGCCACGCTCGCCTACTGATTTCACTACTGAGTATTCAGACTTACTACCCATGCTAGCCTACTGATTTACTACTGAGTATTCAGGCATACTAGCCGCGCTCGCCTACTGATTTACTACTGAGTATTCAGACATACTAGCCGCGCTCACCTACTGATTTCACTACTGAGTATTCAGACATACTAGCCACACTCGCCTACTGATTTACTACTGAGTATTCAGACATACTAGCCACGCTCGCCTACTGATTTCACTACTGAGTATTCAGACATACTAGCCGCGCTCACCTACTGATTTACTACTGAGTAGTAGACAAGTAGACGACTTTGTAGTAGATAGTATTCAGATAGTATTCAGCTTTCAGCATTTGAACCAAACATAACTAAAGAAAGAGTAAAGAGAACAGAACAGAGCCACTATCATGTCGTGCGTGCTGTTTCCAGACCGTGAAGTGAGGCACTCTCTGTAACTGCAGTAGACATGGTGACTATGTGGAAGTATTTTTCAGTGCACTTCTTAGTAACTTGTTAGTTATTGGTATAAAGAGATGTATGTTACACTCTTTCAGTAGTAGTATGGTCAAACTGTATTTTTTAAGATAATTTTTAGATATTTTTTTTTCTTATTAAGTCAGTATTAAATAAATGATGCTAGTTCAGAAATGTTGTTGTAAGGATTCAGACTCAAGAGGTGTTATACGATCCATTTGCAAGGTTTATTCACTCAGAGCAGTCAATAATAAGAAACAAAAACTGTCCAGAGGCTCGCTAGCACGAGGAATCCAGGAGTATGAGAGCAGTGGGCCTGGTGCAGGCAGAGATGCTCCTCCGGTGACTGCCTCGAACCGGGAGAGCACCCTCACCGAGGGTGATATTACAGTGATATCACTAACTAAAAACAGTCATTAATCAGACCGGCCAGAGCCGGGGATCGAACTTGCTACAGGGAACGAGTCTGAAAGTCCGCTGGTTCACCAACCTCACTTTGGATGGAGGTGAGTGCCGGGCAGGTCAGAGGGACTGCAGATCCTCTTGGGCTCCAGGGAGTGTGACGGGACCCCGCTGTGGAGAAGCCAAGTTTGGTTGGACCTACCCTTTAGATGACGACCCAGTGACCACAGACAGGTAAGTGCTGAATCACACAGTATCTTGTGAGAGAAACAATGCCACGCACTGAGGTGTGCACATGGCTAGGCTATATAGGAAGTGCTATAGAGCTGCTGCCACTAGCACTGATAACTACCAGCTGTGGGTGATGCGTTGCCATGGTGATGTGCGTGTGAGAAAGGTGCGTGTTTCCGGAGCTACCTAAAACTCACAAGACAACGACCTCTCAAGTCGCAGAACTTACAGTTGTGCATCCACTTGTAGTTATTAATAGTCTGAAATTTTAGCAGCCAATAGAGCGTAATACTTCTAGGTATCAGCCCTAAACATCGGCCATATCGGTCAATCTCTACTCAATACTTCATTAAGCTAAATCAAGATTGCTGCTGAAGGAACTGAATACATTCATACAATGTCTGGGGCGTCCAGGAGAAATCTGGAACTACACTTTGTTCTTCAAACTGGAGCTCAAGATCTGATCTCCTTCTCTCACAATAACATATTCATGTTACTTTGTATTGTATGTATGATTATTTACATCTGTTCCAATCAGATCTGGTGTTCTTATTGGTGAACACACACTTATTGATTAGATAAAGGATTTAAAAAATACAGCTTTGTGTCTAAGGTGTCTAAGATCTGAACATGAACAAGAGCTCAGACAAGATTCCAGCTAATCACCTGTACTCTGGTCCACTCTTTCAGATAATAAGTTAAATGGTGTCCAAAACCACTTTCAGTTTTGGCTGATGGGTTACATTAGGGATAATAGGGTGGGGGGGGTCATGTTAATTTGATTTTTGAACTGTTCCATTAAATGCTTGTTTTTTATTGCCAGCAGCCCAGACAGCATTTCTGCAGTGAGATGTTTTATTCTCGCTTCCATTTTTCAATTCATTATTTATTTGAAGCTTTTAGGTCAGAGCGGGAAGGTTGCGCGTGGCGGTGAGCTAGCACGTTGTCGTCTGAAGGTTATTGTTGAATTCTGCTTCTCTAGAATATCATCTATCATATCAGACAAAGCTGTTCCAGGGCCGGCGTGTCTGTCCTCTATCTCAAGGTTTCCCGAGCCGTGTGCCTGTGCCTTGCATACTTTGGTGTTTACACTTATCTGACACACTTCCAGTCATTCAGCTTATTGACAAGCTAATTACTTCAAGCTCCCTGGACAAAAAAAAATGTTACCCTGTGTGTTTTTAACGGTGGCAGTAACTTCAGGCTCCTGCACGAGGAAGGCTCCTGCACGAGGGTCAGTCAGTAGGATGTTTTACTTGTTTTTTACTTAAAACATTTAAAACATCCTAAAATAAGTTGAATCATCTAAAATAATCAGCCTCAAAACGAGAAAAGTAAGATATACCAACTAGACATACGACACAGTGCACATAGAAAAGCCCAGGTAAGGCCTGAAAGCAGTGAGCTGCCGGAGTGACGTGAGAACCAAGGCCTGCTGATCAATTTTAATTAAACCATCTACTGCTGCTCCCTCCGAGGCTGCCTAGCTCAGCTAAGGGGTAGAAGTCAACCCGGGCAATTAGGCCGTTTGTGTGCGCTGGAACGAGGGCAGGCTTGAGAACGCAATGTAAACGCACAACAGCTGCTCCATTTAGCCATTTAACCTTCACAACAACGCAACGTGGAGAGTGGCAGGAAGATCTTCTCCATCATACAGCAGATTCAGGGGTGTTTTTAAGGGGCATTAAAGTAAACACTGTTCTGGAAGGTAAACAAAACACGCCAGTAAATGATCATTGTATTGTTGGACACTAGCTGGCATCTGTTGTTTTGGTCTTGTTTTGATATTTCTGGACACAACAAAGCTTTAATACAAAATGTATGTTAGCCTCTTTCTACAAGCCCCCCCAGTGGCCATTCTTCTAGAGACAGGTAATGAACTCTGATATTAATATTTGAATTATTATCATTAAGATGACCAGGTTGACTAGGACACTCTTGTCTTGTTCTGTGGGAATTATTGTGATGAGCTGCCAGTGAGCAATGAGGGTGTAAGGAATCAGACTCTAGAGGAGACATACGATACGTTCGTAAGGCTTTAATGCGTTAGAGCAGTTAAAAATCAAAAGAGCTTGCTAGTGCGAGAATGTCCAGAGGGTTGGAAGCAGGAGGGCTAGAGGAAGCCACCGGCTAATCCAGAGAGTAGGCTGGAGGGTGAGGGTGGATCGCCGGCATAGATGAAGTCTCTCACACGCACTTCCTGTGTTGGTCCGGTGGTATTGGGGAACTCGAGCAGCACTCGTGTCCCACGGCGGATGAGGAACCAGTTTCAGCTCTGCTTGGACAGGTTAGAGCATCTATAACAAAAACAGTCTTTAAGGGGGCCGACTGGGGCCGGGGAAAAAACCCCATTCTAGTCATAATGACTATAATGTTATATTAAAATGTTAATGTTGATAAATTTGGGATGTGCTAGGCTTCCTGTTTCAGAGACATGTTATCAATAATCTTTACTGGAATGTAAATGTACATGAATGAAAACAAGCTGAAATGAAACAGGAGAAACGAGACTATGTTTAAAATGTAAGGAGTAGAAAGTACTGATAATGGAGTGTAAATGTAAGGATTAGAAAGTACTGATAATGGAGTGCAAATGTAAGGAGTAGAAAGTACAGATAATGGAGTGTAAATGTAAGGAGTAGAAAGTACTGATAATGGAGTGTAAATGTAAGGAGTAGAAAGTACTGACAATGGAGTGTAAATGTAAGGAGTAGAAAGTACTGATAATGGAGTGTAAATGTAAGGAGTAGAAAGTACAGATAATGGAGTGTAAATGTAAGGAGTAGAAAGTACTGATAGTGGAGTGTAAATGTAAGGAGTAGAAAGTACAGATAATGGCGTGTAAATGTAAGGAGTAGAAAGTACTGATAATGGAGTGTAAATGTAAGGAGTAGAAAGTACTGATAATGAAGTGTAAATGTAAGGAGTAGAAAGTACAGATAATGGAGTGTAAATGTAAGGAGTAGAAAGTACTGATATTGGAGTGTAAATGTAAGGAGTAGAAAGTACAGATAATGGAGTGTAAATGTAAGGAGTAGAAAGTACTGATAATGGAGTGTAAATGTAAGGAGTAGAAGTAAAAAGTCAGCTGAAAAATAATTACTCCAGTAAAGTATAAATAACCACAATTTCTACTTAAGTAAGGTAACTAAGTATTTGTACTTTATTACTTGACACCTCTGCAGATAAGTAATACATTCAAATCAAAATACAGTATATGTTATTAGCTTTATCAATGAACTTTATCATACTGACTCTTACAGTAAGACAAGCCTGGGTTTGAAATGCACAGGATGGGTAGTTGTTCGACATCAGACAAACATCATGAAATTTTAACCCCATGCAAAGGATAACTCGTATGATGTGACAAAGTTGGACGAGATTTACCATCCATCCATCCATCCATTATCTTTTGCTTTACCCACTAGTTGGGGTCACGGGGGGCTTGAGCCAGTCCCAGCATCATCAAACTACATTTATTATCAATGGGCGAATATGTGGCTGAAACAGAAAGCCTAGCGCATCCCAAATTTATCAATATTAACCTTTTAATATAACATTATAGTCATTATGGCTTTTAGAAGAATGGTGTTTTTGGGGAGGTGGGCTAGTGCACTATAGACCCCTGTGGTGCGGCCTAAGCTTTTGTCCCTAATGGCATTTTCTTTCCCTTACATTACTTTTACTTTTATACTTTAAGTAGTTCTGAAAGCAGTACTTTTACACTTTTACTGGAGTAAAAATCTTGAGTTGATACTTCAACTTCTACAGAAGTATTTTTAAACCCTAGTATCTATACCTCTACCTGAGTAATGGATGGGAATACTTTTGATACCTTTGGACCTAGATTTTCTCTAAAGCTGCTTTGTTACCACAACTGTTGTAAAGGAGCGAATACATATAGACCTAGACTAGTTGCAATTGGCTTAACAATGTATTGGGCTAACTAACAGAAATACAGTGTCACTATACAAACGTTTACCCCACCAAAATGCCCCCGAAATGGGTCAGTGGGTCATAATCAATGTGACTCTTTTTCGGAAACTCTTGCATTCGCTTATTCCAGTGCTTTCCATTAATTTCCCCACAAAAAAGGAAAAAACTGAAGTCTGCGATTCCTAGAGCCGTCTCCTCTCACCAGCCGTCGCTCTCACTTTGTTCTCTTTTTCGACCTGGCCGGTGTCCAGCTGGCCAGGCCGGATCGGGGACTCCACAGTCAAAGAGCAACATGTGGAGAGAACAACTGCTCCATTCATTTGGCCTCTACCCACTGACCTCTCCTATTACTGCGATCGCCGATTTGATCCAAGGGCTGCTCTTGACAAGCCGGCTTCCTATTTATTTTTCCAGCCTATTTTAACAGCCAGATATGTTCTCAATCATTTGGGAATTTATCTCCCGTTCTAGTCCGGGCTTCTTTAAAGACGCCTGCAAAATTCTGCTTTCCATTATGAGCGGACAGAAGTTGAAAGGAATGAGCTAAAGTAAGTTCTCCGTATGAATATTTGATACCAGCTAAATACCTCTCACTCCAAGATGAATGCATCTCTGGGTATCAGAGAAACCCGCCTGGCTATGATCTTTCATGAAGAACACCAAAAGACCAGAGGCGTAGCTGTTTATTTCTTTGAGGTTGAGGGAGAAGACAAGCAGGCACTCGTGCTAGTCGTACCCCGACCCACTGACATCGAGCTAGCAAAACAAACATTTAGCCAATTAGCGTTAGTGTCCTGAGGCTGGGGTCTGGATAATAACATACAATGCACCCGCGGCCCAGTCGTACAGCTTCCTGACTTGTTTCAGTGACTAGGAAAACAATTGGTCCCACTTTATATTGAGTGTTTCCAATAACTGTGTAGATAGAGATGAACACATGTAACAACAACGTAACTACTAGTGATGTAGCCACTGTGAAGGTAGTTGAGTAGAAGGATGTCTGGAGGAGAAGGTTGTTCTTAAGTAGCAGGGCATCTACAGGAGAAGGTAGTTGAGTACGTTGGTGTCTGGAGAAGAAGGTAGTTCTTGAGTAGAAGAACAGCTGGAGGAGAATGTAGTTCTTGAGTAGAAGGACAGCTGGAGGAGAAGGTAGATTTTGAGTAGAAAGACTTCTGGAGGAGAAGGTAGATCTTGAGTAGAGAGGCTTCTGGAGGAGAGTGTAGTTCTTATGTAGAAGAGCGTTTTGAGGAGAAGGTAGGTCTTGAGTTGACAGACTTTTGGAGGGGAAGGTAGATCTTGAGTAGAAGGACTTCTAGAGGAGAATGTAGATCTTGAGTAGACAGATTTCTGGAGGAGAGTGTAGTTCTTGAGTAAAAGGACAGCTGGAGGAGAAGGTAGTTCTTAAGTAGAAGAACAGCTGGAGGTAGAAGGTAGTTCTTGAGTAGATAGACTTCTGGAGGGGAGTGTAGTTCTTATGTAGAAGGGCATTTTGAGGAGAAGGTAGATCTTGAGTAGAAGGACTTCTAGAGGAGAGTGTAGTTCTTGAATAGAAGGACTTCTGGAGGAGAGTGTAGTTCTTAAGTAGAAGGACTTGTGGAAGAGAGTGCAGTTCTTGAGTAGAAGGGATTTTTCTGGCTCTATTGACTTACATGGAAAGTTAAGTATGTTTTTGGTCTCTCCTGTAAAGCTGCAATTTTGAGGATACTTGTTTTTCATTGGACAGTGATGCTTCAAAACTACAAGAGTGCATCTTGTTAGAGCAGCAAATTTTCTATTGTGTTATAACCCAAGATTGAGCGTAACTACATTTGTGATGAGCCGTGTTTTAATGTAAGTTAATAAATATGCATTTACCGTTATAATTACACAAGAGAGCGAATCTGCTACAACTATCCAGATACACTTGTATCTGTAACATGCACCTCTCCAAAGGAACATCGGTATGTATGTGTAATTACATACGCTGTACTGATGCAATCCATCTGTGACTGTAGTAGTAGTAGTTACATTGTTGTTGCACATGTTCTTTATGTTAATTACACAGTTAATTCAGACACTTAATATGAAGTGGGACCAAACAATCTTTCCTCCGCTAGCAATAACCTTGCAGAAGTGTTTCAGAATGGCTAAGAACTCATATCTTCATCAGCAATGCAGAGTCCCTTGCTAACTGTCCTTGCAGTGACTTTACCCACAGTTTCACGACGTTGCCTCAGGGCAGCAAACCCATTTTTCTCACTTTATATAGACATAAGACATATTTAAAGGAAAGAGTTTGAATACACCATTTAAAAACATACATGGTCTCACTATCTCTTAGTGGCCCTTCTTAAATGTTGCTTTGGCAACCTACAGCTTGTGGATGGCGCATTTGCTGTACTGGACAGTTTATCCCAAAGAAGTCCATATTTCTAACCCAGAAACATGACTGACATTTGTCTGACTATGAATTTCACTGGGATTTTTAATTCTAACATCCATATAATATTTTTCTTTATTTTATGAGAATATGTGTGTTGCTTAGAAGCAACAGAAGAATAGATTTAGCCAGTCACAAGAAAAGAGAGAGGAAACTAATGCAGATATTGTTCCATTGTCACCGTGTTAGGGTTTATTCGGTTGGTCAGGTCGAGGCTCAATGTGACAACAAGGGAAACAGCTTATTCACCAGTTTTCCTGTTTCACCTTAAATTGTGCAGCAGGAGCCAGAATGTTAGCTAACTGTATTACTATTTAAGGTGGAAACAGTAAAACTGGTATATAAAAAGCTGACCTGATGGTGCTGATGGTCAGCAGGAGTGAGTATTGTATTGTGTACAGTTGATCTGTGGGTGAACACTTGTCATAGATGTAAATCCTAATGTTATGTTAAGCAAAAAGCTAAAGTTAATGACGAGTGGTAGTAGAAGGATCTCTGGGGGAGAAGGTAGTTCTTGAGTAGAAGGATGTCTGGAAGAGAAGGTAATTCTCGAGTAGAAGGATGTCTGGGGAGTTCTTGAGTACATTCTGGAGGAATTATTGAGTAGAAGGATGTCTGGAGGAGGTCTTGAGTAGAAGGATGTCTGGAGCAGAATGTATTTCTTGAGTAAAAGAATGTCTGGAGGAGAAGGTATGTCTTGAGTAGAAGGATGTCTGGAAGAGAAGGTAATTCTCGAGTAAAAGGATGTCTGGGGAGTTCTTGAGTAGAAGGATGTCTGGAGGAGTTCTTGAGTAGAAGGATGTTTGGAGGAGTTTTTGAGTAGAAGGATGTCTGGAGGAGGTCTTGAGTAGAAGGATGTTTGGAGGAGTTCTTGAGTAGAAGGATGTTTGGAGGAGTTCTTGAGTAGAAGGATGTCTGGAGGAGGTCTTGAGTAGAAGGATGTCTGAAGCAGTATGTATTTCTTGAGTAAAAGAATGTCTGGAGGAGAAGGTAGTTCTCGAGTAGAAGGATGTCTGGGGAGTTCTTGAGTAGAAGGATGCCTGGAAGAGTTATTGAGTAGAAGAGTGTATGGAGGAGTTCTTGAGTAGAAGGATGTCTGGAGCAGAATGTATTTCTTGAGTAAAAGGATTTCTGGAGGAGAAGGTAGTTCTCTAGTAGAAGGATTTCTGGAGGAGAATGTATTTCTTGAGTAGAAGGATGTCTGGAGGAGAAGGTAGTTCTCAAATAGAAGGATGTCTGGGGAGTTCTTGAGTAGAAGGATGTCTGGAGGAGTTCTTGAGTAGAATGATGTCTGGAGGAAAAGGTAGTCCTTGAGTAGAAGAATGTTTGGAGTAAAAGGTAGACCTTGAGTAGAAGGATGTCTGGAGGAGAAGGTAGTTCTTGAGTAGAAGTATGTCTAGAGGAGAAGGTAGTTCTTGAGTACAAGGATGTCTAGAGGAGAAGGTAGTTCTCGAGTAGAAAAACAGCTGAAAGGGAAGGTAGATCTTGAGGAGATAGACTTCTGGAGGAGAGTGTAGTTCTTGAGCTGTTCTGGAGGAGAAGGTAACGTAGCTACAGAGCTGTACGTTCCTGTCACTGTAGTGAGGAACTCTGGCTTGCTACTTAAACATTCACACTTTCACACTGGAGCTTTAAAATCTGTATTCCTGGCATGTGCTGGATAAACGCAGCAAGGAGAAATCTGTGCAGATCTGCTCCTGTATCTCTGGGCAGACATCAGAGTTCAGCTGAATGACTGATAAGAGTGAAGGTTTCTTTCCGGAGGAGATGTGGGAGTCAACAGCCGCTCACATGTACAATCAGAAGGTTACGGATTATCACTGGTTTACACCATTTGAAACTCAAAGCTCTACATGTGTGAATATTTCATGACAGATGTTTAGAAATGCATGAAGTCAAAATACTTCTACATTAACAGTACAGAATTATTCAAAAGTTTGGAAACACCCGTTATATAAAATATGGGTTTTTAAAAATGTCCTATATTTGAAATGTCTACTACATGGTGGTGTAGTGGTTAGTACGATGGTGTAGTGGTTAGTATGGTGGTGTAGTGGTTAGTACGGTGGTGTAGTGGTTAGTACGGTGGTGTAGTGGTTAGTATGGTGGTGTAGTGGTTAGTACGGTGGTGTAGTGGTTAGTACGGTGGTGTAGTGGTTAGTATGGTGGTGTAGTGGTTAGTATGGTGGTGTAGTGGTTAGTACGGTGGTGTAGTGGTTAGTACGATGGTGTAGTGGTCAGTACGGTGGTGTAGTGGTTAGTACGGTGGTGTGGTGGTTAGTACGGTGGTGTAGTGGTTAGTAGGGTGGTGTAGTGGTTAGTATGGTGGTGTAGTGGTTAGTACGGTGGTGTAGTGGTTAGTACGGTGGTGTAGTGGTTAGTACGGTGGTGTAGTGGTTAGTATGATGGTGTAGTGGTTAGTACGGTGGTGTAGTGGTTAGTACGGTGGTGTAGTGTTAGTATGGTGGTGTAGTGTTTAGTACGGTGGTGTAGTGGTTAGTACGGTGGTATAGTGGTTAGTATGGTGGTGTAGTGTTTAGTACGGTGGTGTAGTGGTTAGTACGGTGGTATAGTGGTTAGTATGGTGGTGTAGTGGTTAGTACGGTGGTGTAGTGGTTAATATGGTGGTGTAGTGGTTAGTACGGTGGTGTAGTGGTTAGTACGGTGGTGTAGTGGTTAGTACGGTGGTGTAGTGGTTAGTATGGTGGTGTAGTGGTTAGTAAGGTGATGTAGTGGTTAGTATGGTGGTGTAGTGGCTAGTATGGTGGTGTAGTGGTCAGTATGGTGGTGTAGTGGTCAGTACGGTGATGTAGTGGTTAGTATGGTGGTGCAGTGGTTAGTATGGTGGTGTAGTGGTCAGTATGGTGGTGTAGTGGTCAGTATGGTGGTGTAGTGGTTAGTACGGTGATGTAGTGGTTAGTATGGTGGTGTAGTGGTCAGTATGGTGGTGTAGTGGTCAGTACGGTGGTGTAGTAGTTAGTACGGTGGTGTAGTGGTTAGTACGGTGGTGTAGTGGTCAGTATGGTGGTGTAGTGGTCAGTACGGTGGTGTAGTGGTTAGTATGGTGGTGTAGTGGTTAGTAAGGTGGTGTAGTGGTTAGTATGGTGGTGTAGTGGTTAGTAAGGTGGTGTAGTGGTTAGTATGGTGGTGTAGTGGTTAGTATGGTGGTGTAGTGGTTAGTAAGGTGGTGTAGTGGTTAGTACGGTGGTGTAGTGGTTAGTATGGTGGTGTAGTGGTTAGTACGGTGGTGTAGTGGTTAGTATGGTGGTGTAGTGGTTAGTATGGTGGTATAGTGGTTAGTATGGTGGTGTAGTGGTCAGTACGGTGGTGTAGTGGTTAGTAAGGTGGTGTAGTGGTTAGTATGGTGGTGTAGTGGTTAGTAAGGTGGTGTAGTGGTTAGTATGGTGGTGTAGTGGTTAGTACGGTGGTGTAGTGGTTAGTATGGTGGTGTAGTGGTTAGTATGGTGGTGTAGTGGTTAGTACGGTGGTGTAGTGGTTAGTATGGTGGTGTAGTGGTTAGTATGGTGGTGTAGTGGTTAGTAAGGTGGTGTAGTGGTTAGTATGGTGGTGTAGTGGTTAGTATGGTGGTGTAGTGGTTAGTATATCACATGTGTAATTAGCTGTACTGCTGTAATCCATCTGTAACAGTGGCTCCATCACTAGAAGTTACATTGTTGTTGCATGTGTTGTTCATGTGTAACTACACAGTTATTACACACACTTCATATAAAGTTCCACCCAAAATTCTCGTTCGTGCACCTAAACATACGTCCCACAGCTCCCTCCCCCTCCCGTCTGGGAGATCTGCTCCTCTGTTCTGATGTCTGTCCATGCCTCTCTCTTTTCTCTCAGAGCCTCCAAAGAAAACCCACCCGCTACCCACAAGGCTTTGGCCTGGCCTTTCTCCTCTGACTCCTCTGCCTGTGCCCATTCAGACTGAGCGGTCACCGAAGCAAAAAAAAAAAAAAAGTCATGCCGATTCAGCCTGTGGGGGTCAAAGGGTTATGACCTCATGGTGCTCTGGCCTTGCCTCAGTGACTTTCAGCTGAATGGACCGTATTGTCAGCGCTGTTGTGGAGAGAGGCTCATAAATCTTGTGTACGAGGTGCGGGGAGGCATAGCACGGGAGACGTCAGGGCATAATCAGACTCTTCTCTATTTTAATCGTTCCTTTCTTTCACACTCTTCTTTTTCTTCTTCTTCCCTGACCAGTTTATACCAGTTTATACCAGTTACCTGTAGCAAAACATAGTTTTACATGATTTTAAATAGTTATTCCAAACTTACAATGACTCCGCGTATTGGAGGAGTAGATGATTCCATAAGGAATATGACTTAATGCCATATAACTTTATGATTCCAATTTTATAAACAGTATTAATAGTCCTGTAGAGACATTCAAATACCCTCAGTTAAATGAATATCGTTGCTGTCCAATGAAAAACAAGGATCTCCAAAATTACAACTTTACAGAAGAGACCTAAAACTTACTTTACTTTCAATGGAAGTCAATGGAACCAGAAATTTTTCCAAGCTATTTTAGAGCACCTCTATTGATTCATTCATCATGAAATTTTTCCTCAGTGTAAATGACCATTGGCGTGTTCAAATGATGTAGAAAACTTAGATTTGACAAAAATTGAGACATCTTTTTCATTGGACCGCGACAATACTCAAAACATCATCAACAATAAAAACCTTTATATCCTCCTGAGACCCCAAAAAATTAAAGTTTGAGAATTTCAGTGATTTTAGCATAAAAATGCTTTTTTTAAAACATTTTCAATGATTTTTTTATGAAATGTCTTTTATACTGGACATCAGGACATTGTTTATGACATATTTCTTGTTTCCTGTTCTACATCAGACAAAAAATCCTTCTACAACATCAGCACCAACTCAATCCTAGAAAATAATGTAAATGAAAACTGAGTAAACAAACATTGTTTATCTTTTTTGATACCATTTCCACTTTTGGCTGTATAAGAAATATTTCAAATGCACTGTATATGAACATCAACATAAAAAATAAAATAAAGTCCAGGTTTAAACAGTTTTAAGGCCCACTAGCTAAACCTATGTTAATCACTCCAAACCATGAGCCAAAGTTTCACATTCCACACGTAGTACCCAACTTCTCCTATGGTCAAATCTCATTTTAATGTTTTATTTTTAAATGTACAATTCTGTAACATTTTATAATAAATTAGGAATAAATTAAATTAGCAATCAATTAAAAATAAATTAATAACTCTGTTTTGTTTATATCGGAACATGTGTGGTGGTTGGGGAGAGAGGGGTGGTTGGGTAATATTATTGTGTCTATTGGGCGCCATGGTGTTGTGTGTTTTTTTTTTCTAAGTAACATTGTGTGCAGGTCCACAACTCACCACTAGGAGGCGCCTATTGGAATAATAGATCGTGAAACGGCCATCTTCTGAGACGTTCAGGGTTCTCTCCTTTGACCTGACCTGGAGGAACTCCTGTCCAGACCAGCCCGGCACTGTCCACTACATTTCTACATTTAGCTACAGCTTTGTTAGATTCTGTCAAATCATTATGGGACGTAGGGGACGGGTGCCTTTTGTTTAACTTCCTGTTCTGTGGTAGGGAGTTTGGGGTAGTTTTGTGTGTTTTTGTTTACTTTGTTTTCAGGTTTAGTTAGATTTCTTACTTTCTTACTTTCTTTGGTCTGGAAGAGGTCAGGGGAGGGAATGTTACTGTTACAGCCTGACCCTAGACCAGCTCATAACACAAAAGCATGGCAAAATAATTAAACCTGTAAACATCACTTCTTAGCAAATTCCAATCATCAAAACTTACACAGACTGAGGATTTAGTATTTGCCACAATATTTCTCCACAAATTTTAAAGTTCTGGTGTCAGAAATCATGTATATATAATATTATACATACTTACTACATATATTGATATTATCAGTCGTAACACAAGGGTTAAATATGTGATTTATTTGAAAACACTGTTTTTCAGCTTCTTTCTATAAGAACGCTTCACTCATTTCACCCCCACAAAAGCTGGAGCCCCCCCGCCATCCACCGCCCCTGACCCCTTAGCCCATATAAGTGAGGTCTGTAACAGAAACAGGGGTCAGGTGATCATTGTCTCATGCAGTCCAGCCCACAGCTCTCTGACAGGCCATAATTAAAAGCTGTTTCAGGGGTCGCATCAGGACAGAGGCCATGTCTGGGAAGTGCAGAAATAAGAAAAAAGGCTCTTTCGATGTGCTCAACCGTGCGAGGCCAGACCCCCACAGCACCCGGAGGGGTCAGCTGGACTTAAGCTGCTTTGTGATTGTAATGCTGCCGCTCTCGATCACAACCCTTAACAGACATTCAGGGACTGAAGACCCCGGGCGATGAAGGGTTAAGGTGTATTTTCCCCTGTTTGTCCTACAAACAAGTTTCAAGAGGTCGCTGGATGAGATGTTGAAGTCAGCATATCTCCAACATGGTGACTTTACAAGAGAGGCCAAAAACGTTTTTCACTTTTAATGGAAGTCAATGGAACCAGAATGATTTCCAAGCTATTTTGGAGCATTTCTATTGGTCCGTTCAACATGAAATTTTTACACAGTGTAAATGGCAGCTCTTGTGTTTAAATGACATTGAAAAAAAAAAATCAGATGTGTTTTTTTTTGGACAGTGACTATATGTTCCTCTACAATGTATATTTTGGTAATAAATTATTATTATGTTTTCTCACACATTGGTGGGCAAACTGGTGATCCTCAGCCCATCATTGCTCCTAAATGACGAGGCTTTTCCTGGAGGCTGTTCTGGTACTAAATCATAATTACAATCACTTTATTAGTCTTTATTAGTTATTTTACCTTAGTTATTAGTCCAGCTTGTTTTGGATTGTGTTGCAGGCCTGAATGGCAGGAATTGATGTATATTAACAATTGAAATGAGGCTGACCAGACAAAACATAACATACCTTGTGATCATACTGTCTGTAATGGAATACATGCCAAAGCAAATTTTAGAAAGAATTGTCTTTACTAGCATTTCCCAAACTTTTCCAACTTTTTCTGATTTGGGGAGCCACTAATAGAGGTGAAGAAGGTGGAGTGAGGCTTACAGTGATATTAAAAATGAGACTGACACTCCACCAACCAAACTGAGATTAAATTAAACGCTGCATAATGTTGTATTACTGTTGTAAACACTTCCCTGTCTCTACAGTACGGCAGAAACAGCCCATTTTAAATTCACTGTTTTTGTGATGTCACAACGTATTTACATTGATCAACCTTTTTTCCGCCTACAGCAGTTTAACCCTGCCCATTCACCTGACACCTGCCCCCGACCCTTTGGACAGTGACTTTATGTTCCTCTACAATGTACATTTTGATACCAAATTATTATTACTATCATTTTCACAGTCACGTGTCTTTATGATTTTTTATATATTAGTTACTTTACCTGATTACTGGCCCAATGTTTTTGGAATGTGTTGCAGGCCTGAACGGCAGGAATGTATATTAATAAATGAAATGAGGTTAACCAGACAAAACATGACATACCTTGTGATCGTACTGTCTGTAATGAAAAACATATACGTTTTAGAAAAGCACTGTTTTTAATTTGCATTTCCCATAATTCTTCCAACTTTTTCTGATTTGGGAAGCCAAGATGTCCACTAACAGAGGTGAAGAAGGTGAAGCGAGGCTTACAGTGACGTTCAAAATGAGACTGACTGATCAGAATAAACTGTTGTATTATGCTGATTCGTAAAAAAAGACATGTTTTAAGAATATGTTGCTCTACAATGTATTTTCTGGCATTAATGGCACCAACAATTATATAATTCCCCAAGATTCCATGAATATCTGAATTAAGTTATGCACTGTATAGACTGAAATGTTTAAATATCTTCTTTGAGGAACAATGTTTTGAATCATTTGAATCATTTTCTCACACAGTTAATTAGTTACTTTAATTATCTGTTAACCATGAATTAACTAATTCTCAAATTAGTTATTTTACCTGATTATTGTCCCAACTTGTTTTGGATTGTGTTGCAGGCCTGAATGGCAGGAATTGATGTATATTAACAAATGAAATGAGGCTGACCAGACAAAACATAACATACCTTGTGATTATACTGGCTGTAGTGAAATACATGCCAAAGTAAATTTTAGAAAACACTGTTTTTTGGCTTTTTCCAAACTTTTTCCAACTTTTTCTGATGTGGGGAGCCAAAATGTCCACTAATAGAGGTGAAAAAGGTTGAGTGACAAAACATGACATATCTTGTGATTATACTGTCTGTAGTGAAATACATGCCAAAGTAAATTTTAGAAAACACTGTTTTTTGGCTTTTTCCAAACTTTTTCCAACTTTTTTCTGATGTGGGGAACCAATATGTCCACTAATAAAGGTGAAGAAGGTTGAGTGAAGCTTACAGTGACCTGCTTTGTTTATGTTTTAAGGAGACCCTGGAAAAGATGTGGAAGGCAACTTGATTTGGATTGTGTTGCAGGACTAAATGAAAGGATTTCATGTATATTAACAAATGGAACATTGACCAGACAAAACATGACATACCTTGTGTTTATACTGTTTGTAATGAAATGCATGTCAAAGTACATTTTAGAACCTTGTAGCATTGTTTTTATTGCCATTTTCCAAACTTTTTCCAACTTCAGGGAGCCAAAATGTCCACTAATAGAGGTGTAGAAGGTGGAGTGATGCTTATGGTGATGTTCAAAATAAGATTGAGACACAAACCAACCAAACTGAGATCAAAATGAACCGCTGCATAATGTTGTATTACTGTTGTAAACACTTCCCTGTCCATACAGTACTGCAGAAACAGCCCATTTTGAATTAATTGTTTTTGTGATGTCACAAAGTATTTACATAGATCAAAGCAGTTTAACCCTGCCCATTCACCTGACATCGGATAGAGTTTTTCTGCCCAGGCTGCTGCCTGAATGTGGCAAAAACCTCATTGTTTAATTTTGAGGGGCAGAGGGTAATTGGAAAATGAGCATAAATGTAGTTCGCAATGGTGTATCATGTGATTGCATGTAGATTGTTGCATAACTTGTACAAATCAGAGAACATTAATAACGCTGTGTTCAATATAATACAACAAACGACTGAAAGAATTCCACCCAGTTCATTAATTTAATAATCAGTTTGATTCACCAATTTTAACTCTAGTCTTATTATTCACTTACCAATCCTAAGATGTATCATCCTCTTATGAATTATTCAGTTTCTACTATGAAGCGAATGTGCGAGTTCCATAGCTACGAGAGTGAAGAATTGAGGACCCACATACAGACACAGATTAAAGATTAGATTAGGCCTGGACTGTCCTGCAGTGCTTCAGGCATTCATTAATTTATTGCTTCATTTATTCATTCATTTACTCATTTATCTGTGTCAGTGAAACCGGCTATTAGAGTTTAAGGGGTTAAAGCAGCGATGCGGTTCACGCACCACAGCGTTCAGCGGCTCACTCTCTCAGTTTAGAGAGCCTTCATCCATCTTCAGTCAGGATCCAGAGAGCAATCCAGCTCCATAAACACCATCCAAACCCTGCAGTCCTGTCCAAATTCCAGCATTTAAATATTAACTTACATCTCCACTGCATGTTCTTCACGTGTCTCAGACATCCTCCCACTGACTCTGATAATCAGACACTTATAGCTGAAAAGAGCTGATCACCACAAAACCAGACTTTCTGTGACTCAGAGAGACCATGTGCTTCTGTGGGGCTTCTATTGAGGAGGGGTCATATAAGGTTAAAGGGGGAGCTGTTCCAATACACAACGACCTAGTGCACTTTAATTTTCACTTCACTTCAAAATTAATAGTAATTAGCTTACTCTTAGCGCCACGGTGGTATAGCGGTTAGCACAGTGGTGTAGTGGTAAGTACGGTGGTGTAGTGGTTAGTACAGTGGTGTAGTGGTTAGTATGGTGGTGCAGTGGTTAGTACGGTGGTGTAGTGGTTAGTACGGTGGTGTAGTGGTTAGTACGGTGGTGTAGTGGTTAGTATGGCAGTGTAGTGGTTAGTACGGTGGTGTAGTGGCTAGCACGGTGGTGTAGTGGTTAGCACGGTGGTGTAGTGGTTAGCACGGTGGTGTAGTGGTTAGTAAGGTGGTGTAGTGGTTAGTATGGTGGTGTAGTGGTTAGTATGGTGGTGTAGTGGTTAGTATGGTGGTGTAGTGGTTAGTATGGTGGTGTAGTGGTTAGTAAGGTGGTGTAGTGGTTAGTACAGTGGTTTTGTGGTCAGTACGGTGGTGTAGTGGTTAGCACGGTGGTGTAGTGGTTAGTACGGTGGTGTAGTGGTTACCACGGTGGTGTAGTGGTCAGTACAGTGGTGTAGTGGTCAGTACGGTGGTGTAGTGGTCAATACAGTGTTGTAGTGGTTAGTACGGTGGTGTAGTGGTTAGTATGGTGGTGTAGTGGTTAGTATGGTGGTGTAGTGGTTAGAACGGTGGTGTATTGGTTAGTATGGTGGTGTAGTGGTTAGCACAGTGGTGTAGTGGTTAGCACAGTGGTGTATTGGTTAGTATGGTGGTGTAGTGGTTAGTATGGTGGTGTAGTGGTTAGTAAGGTGGTGTAGTGATTAGTACGTTGGTGTAGTGGTCAGTACGGTGGTGTAGTGGTTAGTACGGTGGTGTAGTGGTTAGTACGGTGGTGTAGTGGTCAGTACGGTGGTGTAGTGGTCAGTACGGTGGTGTAGTGGTCAGTACGGTGGTGTAGTGGTTAGTACGGTGGTGTAGTGGTTAGTACGGTGGTGTAGTGATTAGTACGTTGGTGTAGTGATCAGTACTGTGGTGTAGTGATTAGTACGTTGGTGTAGTGGTCAGTACTGTGGTGTAGTGGTTAGTACGTTGGTGTAGTGGTCAACATGATGGTGTAGTGGTTAGCACAGTGGTGTAGTTGTTAGTATGGTGGTGTAGTGGTTAGTACGGTGGTGTAGTGGTCAGTACTGTGGTGTAGTGGTTAGTACGGTAGTGTAGTGGTTAGTATGGTGGTGTAGTGGTTAGTATGGTGGTGTAGTGGTTAGTACTGTGGTGTAGTGGTTAGTACGGTAGTGTAGTGGTCAGTACTGTGGTGTAGTGGTTAGTACTGTGGTGTAGTGGTTAGTACTGTGGTGTAGTGGTTAGTACGTTGGTGTAGTGGTCAGTACTGTGGTGTAGTGGTTAGTACGGTGGTGTAGTGGTTAGTACGGTAGTGTAGTGGTCAGTACTGTGGTGTAGTGGTTAGTACTGTGGTGTAGTGGTTAGTACTGTGGTGTAGTGGTTAGTACGGTAGTGTAGTGGTCAGTACTGTGGTGTAGTGGTTAGTACTGTGGTGTAGTGGTTAGTACTGTGGTGTAGTGGTTAGTACGGTAGTGTAGTGGTCAGTACTGTGGTGTAGTGGTTAGTACGGTGGTGTAGTGGTTAGTACTGTGATGTAGTGTTTAGTATGGTGGTGTAGTGGTTAGTATGGTGGTGTAGTGGTCAGCACTGTCTCCTCACAGTAAGATGATCTGGGTTGGATTCCCGGTCCGGGTGGTTCTGTGTGGAGTGTGTATGTTCTCCCCATGTTTGAGTGGGTTTCCTCCGGGTACTCCAGTTTCCTCCCACAGTCCAAACACATGCATGTAAGTGGATTGGCCACTCTAGATTGCCCGTCGGTGGCGTTGGGATTGGCTCCAGACGTTGGGATTGGCTCCAGCCCCACTATGACCCCGACTAGCAGGATGAAGTGGAAGATAATGAATGGATGGATAGCTCAGTCTTTTAATTTGGTATGATTTAGGTTTTTTTTTAAAATCTGAAATTAGTAATAAACATTGAAATTAAAATGTTTGTTCGTCTTGCTGTGTATCAGGGTTTAAGCTCTATGATTCTGATATTTGTATTCATTTACTGCATTTTCAGCTCATAGACACTCCAAACAAACAACTTCTGTAAAGGTATCTCAGCTGCCACAGGACCTGTACAAGCAAAAGAAAGCCCTTCAGTGTAATGATCTTCATTTGGACCCCAGAAAAACAAGGTGTTGCTGTTCTCTGCTATAGCTGCTATAGGTTCTTTTGTTCTCTGCTATAGCTGTTGGTTGGATGGTTGGTTGGAATCAGGCTGCAAAGAGTCAGCTGTAACGTTGTAGGTTATTAAAACAGAGAGTCTGGTGCCCTTTTATTTGGGAGTTCCTGCTGCCATCCATTATGAGCTGGCATGAGCAGCGCGCTTAGTGCTATATGAAAGCCTGTTTTAATCCGAAAACTAATAAAGCGTCTTGGTTCTGCCGGTTTTGTTTTTTTTCCGTAGCGAGCCTCTACCGCCACGCTGATGTGCTGCATCATCGTGTGATTCTCTTTGCAGAGTTTTCCACCCAGTGGCTGCTTTATGACCCAGAACGAATACGAATGAGAGCGAGTTGGATCAAATCACAGCTCTACTGCTGGTGCACTCTCGAGCTTTCATATGTTCAGTATCTAAACGCTCCATCAGGAAACCTCAGCGCTGGGCTTGTTTTCAGGGCCGAGTCCACAGACGCACATGCTAACAGCAGCATATTGGAAAGACTAAGCATAAAACATGCAGCCAGTGTATGTAATATACTGAGAATATTTCTGAGAAGAGTTCAGACTCTGTTCCACCACCAACACTGTTCCTTCATCCCTTCATTCCTTTATCACCACCAACACTGTTCCTTCATCCCTTCATTCCTTTATCATCACCAACATTGTTCCCTCAACTCTTCATACCTTTACCATCACCAACACTGTTCCTTCATCCCTTCATTCCTTTATCATCACCAACACTGTTCCTTCATCCCTTCATTCTTTTGTCATCACCAACACTGTTTCTTCAACTCTTCATACCTTTATCATCGCCAACACTGTTCCTTCATCCTTTTATTCTTTTATCATCACCAACACTGTTCCTTCATCCCTTCTTTCCTTTAATCATCACCAACGCTGTTCCTTCATCCCTTCATTGCTTTATCATCACCAACACTGTTCCTTCATCCCTTCATTCCTTCATCATCAACACTGTTCCTTCATCCCTTCATTCCTTTACCATCACCAACATTGTTCCTTCATCTCTTCATTCCTTTATCATAAACACTGTTCCTTCATCCCTTCATTCCTTTACCATCACCAACATTGTTCCTTCATCTCTTCATTCCTTTATCATCAACACTGTTCCTTCATCCCTTCATTTCTTTATCCAATAAAACTCTTGAATCTTGAATCATCACCAACACTGTTTCTTTATCCCTTCATTCATTTATCATGACCAACACTGATCCTTCATCCCTTCATTCCTTTATCACCACCAACACTGTTCTTTCAGCCCTGTATCATCACAGAAAACAGAAAGCTGTCAATCAAGCTGCTGATTAGTCACACCCACTCAATCCTGAAGAGCAGTTTTAAGTGTTTTGTCATATTTGAATCTTTTTTTAAGCTTGAGCGTTCTTTCAAGCTGTACTGGATGTTTAATATAACACTCCTTGTATTATAACACTGTATCATTTAAATATTATTAATATTTATTTGATTACTTTGGCTCTCCGTTGACCCCCTGGACTCAATCTCCCATTATCCTCCTCATTAATACGTCATCATCCTATGCTCACCCTCAGCCAGTCATGGACCAGAATCCAGAAGCTTCTCACCTGATAATTCTCACCTGTTTATCATTCACACTATGTATTTATACCCCTGTGTTCTTTGCAAGGTATCACCATTACTCACTGTTGAATATTTTAGTTTACCTCTGTCCTGGTTTTGATCTGTTTGTGTTTACTGCTTTTCCTCTTCGCCCCCTGGACTTGTTTGCCTCTTTTTCCGTCTGTTGGTTTTTGACTTTTGATCTCAGTTTTGCTTCACCCATGTACCTGTTGACCTGGTCTGGCGTCGTGACTGCGCTCTTGAATATCTCCTGTGACATTAAAGCTTTTTCCACCTTTAATATCTACGATTCGTCAGAGCCGCATTACAGTTCTGTTGATTCTCGAGGTGGAAATGAGTTAATTTATTTTCTATGGGGCACACATTTTCACATATTTTAATACACATTTAAGTCCTGAAAAAAAATAACAATAATATTAAGCAGTAGGTCATTCATTTCAGGTCATCCACTTCAAGGGCGGAGATTTGCTCTTGACATTAATGGGGACCTATGAATCTACCCCGCCACGCCCCAACCCACCTGTTTTTTTGTTCTTTTATTTTTATGAAGGTCTGACATACTACATATGCTATGATATGTGCTTTTCACCTACTCAGAATAACGAGTTATTTTTAATTGAAGAATTAAGATAAGATAATCCTTTATTAATACCACACTGGGGGAAATTCACAGCGTTGCAGCAGCTGGGATTGCAAGACATTCAGTACAAAAAATAGATAAACAGTACAGTATATACAATATACATCAAACAGTCAAGAACTCTTAATATTGTATTTATAAATAATTGCACATTGCTTCTTAATTGCACAGAGAAATGAAACAATGCACATTAATCTATTTTCTGTAAGTATGTAGTGTTTAAGTGTGTGTGTACGTAGTCTGCGGTGTGTGTTTGGTCTGCTGGGAGCAGTGTGTAGTGTTGGTGATGATAAAGGAATAAAAGGATGCATGAACAGTGTTGGTGATGATAAAGGAATGAAGGTATGAAGGAACAATGTTGGTGATGATAAAGGAATGAAGGGATGAAGGGACAGTGTTAGTGATGATAAAGGAATGAAGGGACGAAGGAACAGTGTTGGTGATGATAGAGGAATGAAGGGATGAAGGAACAGTGTTAGTGATGATAAAGAAATGAAGGGATGAAGGAACCGTGTTGGTGATGATGGTAAAGGAATGAAGGGATGAAGGAACAGTGTTGGTGATGATAAAGGAATGAAGGGATGAAGGAACAGTGTTGGTGATGATAAAGGAATGAAGAGATGAAGGAACAGAGTTGGTGATGATAAAGGAATGAAGGGATAAAGGAACAGTGTTGGTGATGATGCCAAAGGAATGAAGGGATGAAGGAACAGTTTTGGTGATGATGCTAAAGGAATGAAGGGATGAAGGAACAGTGTTGGTGATGATGCTAAAGAAATAAAGGGACAAAGGAACAGTGTTGGTGATGATGATAAAGAAATGAAGGGATGAAGGAACAGTGTTGGTGATGATGGTAAAGGAATGAAGGGATGAAGAAACAGTGTCGGTGATGATGATAAAGGAATGAAGGGATAAAGGAACAGTGTTGGTGATGATGCTAAAGGAATGAAGGGATGAAGGAACAGTGTTGGTGGTGATAAAGGAATGAAGGGATGAAGGAACAGTGTTGGTGATGATAGAGGAATGAAGGGATGAAGGAACAGTGTTAGTGATGATAAAGGAATGAAGGGATGAAGGAACAATGTTGGTGGTGATAAAGGAATGAAGGGATGAAGGAACAGTGTTGGTGATGATAAAGGAATGAAGGGATGAAGGAACAGTCTTGGTGATGATAAAGGAATGAAGGGATGAAGGAACAGTGTTGGTGATGATAAAGGAATGAAGGGATGAAGGAACAATGTTGGTGGTGATAAAGGAATGAAGGGATGAAGGAACAGTGTTGGTGATGATAAAGGAATGAAGGGATGAAGGAACAGTCTTGGTGATGATAAAGGAATGAAGGGATGAAGGAACAGTGTTGTTGAAGATGATGAAAGATTGTTACCTGTGAGCGGGCAGTTGTCAAAGCATTTCACTGTGAGCTGTACTGTGTATGGCTATGTATGTGACAAATAAACTTTGATTTGTTTAATAAACAGCATGCCGTCATGTAAATAATGTTCTGTATGTTATGTTTCGTCTCACCTGATGTGATGGAGCTGATCACCAACAAATCATATGATTAATATGAGGCGCAAAAACCATCAGCATCAGCACAGCAGTCATACTCCAGTCATGCGTCCATCAGGAGATTATTAATATGATTCATAACGAAAGAGAGAGGGAGTCAATAATCACAGTCATCAAAATACAGACCCTACAGAAAGCACAGGTAAGTATTTGATTGGTCCAAATTACTGAATATTTCTGATTTCAGGATCATTGATCTGCAACTGCTAAAAACTATAACAGTTTAGCAGTATAACTCATCTCTCTCTCTATCTCTCTCTCTCTCTTTCTATCACTCTCTTTTTCTCTATCTCTGTCTCTCTCTCTCTCTCTTTCTATTTTTCTGTCTTTCTCTCTCCCTCTTTCCCTCTCTCTGTATATCTTTCTCTCCCACTCTCTCTATGTCTCTTTCTATCATTCTCTCCATCTCTGTATCTCTCTCTTTCTCTCTGTCTCTCTCTTTCTTTCTGTCTCTCTCTGTCTCGTTCTCTTGCTTTCTTTCTCTGTCTCTCTCTGTCTCACTGTCTCTTTTTTCTGCCTTTCTCTCTTTCTCTCTCTCTCCCTATTTCCCTCTCTCTGTATATCTTTCCCCCTCTCTCTCTCTCTCTCTCTGTCTTTTTCTATCACTCTCTTTTTCTCTTTCTCTGTCTCTCTCTCTCGGTCTCTCTTTCTTTCTGTCTCTCTCTCTGTCTCATTCTCTCTCTCTTTCTTTCTGTCTCTCTGTCTCTGTGTCTCGTTCTCTTGCTTTCTTTCTGTCTCTCTCTCTGTCTCACTGTCTCTTTCTATCACTCTCTTTTTTTCTCTTTCCCTCTCTCTCTCTCTCTCTGTCTCTTTCTATCACTCTCTCTTTTTCTCTGACTCTGTCTTTCTCTCTGTCACACTATCTCTCTCTCTGTCTCACTGTCTCTTTTTTCTGTCTTTCTCGCTCTCTCTCCCTCTTTCCCTATCTCTGTATATCTTTCTATCACTCTCTCTTTTGCTCTATCTCTGTCTCTCTTTCTTTCTGTCTCTCTCTGTCTCGTTCTCTCTCTTTCACTGTCTCTCTATCTCTTTCTATCACTCTTTTTTTCTCTTTCCCTCTCTCTCTCTCTCTTTCTCTGTCTCTTTCTATCACTCTCTCTTTTTCTCTATCTCTGTCTCTCTCTCTCTCATTCTCGTTCTCTCTCTCTCTCTCTCTCTCTCTCTCTCTCTCTCTCTCTCTCTCTCTCTCTCTCTGTGTGTGTGTGGCCGATGGCTTGTGACTTGTATCTACAGGCGCATGCTGGTAATGTCACAGTGATGGATGCTGAGAGGGGGTAAGGTACTCAAGCATGTGGGACTGGACTCTTCACCATACATCAGCCATACTGGCATGGCCTGACAGATTCCAGATCACCTCTGGAAAACCCACGCTTTGTGAAAAGAAACACTGTTTTCAGATCAGTACTACTAAGGCAGCTTTGTATTTGTGCCACTGTGACCTGTCCTGGGTTTATACGTCCTGGACTGGATGCATTGTTACTGTATTCCTCTACAGCGCTATGACGACATGTAAATACTGATGCATTCATTTAACCGTGTTAGTGCTGACGCCACTGCTCTGAAAGCTGTGTTTGAAAGATAGCCTAACAACCTATGATCTAACACGATGGATTACAAGTGTGAATTATTCACAGTGTGATTGGCTAAGATGTATTCTATGGGAGCCACAATCTTCCAGAGAGTCTTATTCCTGGTTCACACTACATGACTGTTTGAGTGGTCAGGTTTTTGTGGCGTTCACACTACAGGACTGGTTGAGCTGTAATCGCAGTCTTTCAGTTGTTGTGGTTTTCACACTACATGTCTGATCAGCAACATGGGCTTCACCAAGTACATGACGTTCACACTGGAGAATCGTCAACTCATCTGGTTTCAGTCCAAAACATGTTTTTCTCACGAGAACACACGAAAACTAACTTCATGTGAGAGCTAGCGATACCACGTAGAACATAGACTATCTCCAAAACGGACGTCAACAAACCAGCAGTACAAGTTGTTACTGAGCTGATCTGCAAGAAATAAGAAAAAGCTACGAAGCTGGAGGTAAATATTAAATATTTTATCAATGAAAACGTACGTGTCGCCCGCAGCCGCAGAGAGATTGCGTGAACAGTGACGCGGTTCTCGCTCTACGTGATCCCATTGGCTGTAGCTAGATGCTGCTGTTGACTTATAGTCGCCGACTGGTCTAGATATTAAACATGCTAGATATTTACAGAGCGTCTGCGATTAGTCGGCAAGCACTTGGGGACAGGTCTGCGAGCATCACACTACACGACTAAGCGAGCACAGAGTGGTCGCTGATTTGCCTCCGAGTAGAGGTTTTTGTCGGCGATCTACAGAAAACAGCCTGCGACTAAAAAAAACAGGCTAAAGTCGTGTAGTGTGAACTAGGCATTAGTTGTCTGAAACTTAGTAACAGCAAAAGTAAAAGCCAGCCATGAGGGGCTGAGCTTTGTTTCTGGTGGGGGCTTTAGCTTCTATTCTGATAAAACTGTGGTCATACAAAAGGCCTTTAGATAAAATACAGTAAGCTGGTCAAAAACAAATAAGAAAGTCATCAATGCAATGGAAAAACAAGAGCTGTATGATACTTCCTCCAATTTACCCAAAACCTGATGAGTGACCCGAAACACATTGGAACGTACGGGAAGCTAGTCTGGACAGAATGACAACACTGTAGATTAAACAAGGTGGAAGAACTAGCCCAATATGCCAATACACTGTACCAAGAACCAATGTAAGCCCCGCCTCTCAGCGCCCCCTGTAAGGATCAGATCCCACCTGTCCGTGGTCTCCAGGCTCGTGTGCTCTCAAGGTTTTTTTCCCAGGTTCATCAAGTTTGGCATTTCCACAGCGGGGTCTCGTCTACCTCCCTGGAACCCAAGAGAACCCGCAGACTCCAACACCAGCCTCATCATCCACCTACGGTCGGCTGAGCCCCACTACGGTGGTGTCCGAGGAGTGAGCTCGGTGCCACCACGGATCCACAAAGTCCAATCTCAGTATGGGTTCGTTTCCCCGGCTCCAGCCGGTCTCCTTGAAGACATTTTACGTTTTAGACTGTGCAGTCCCCCGGCCCCCGCCAATCCTCTATAGAGCCTCCATTGAACGCCGCCATACAGTGCGTGCTGCTCTACACAGGGCTAAATCTGGTTCCTCCTTCACCGTGGGATGCGAGTGCTGCTCGGGTTCCTCAGTACCCTCGGACCAATGCAGGAGAAGCGGGTGAGGGTCTTTATCTACACCGGCGATCCATCATCACCATCCAGCCTGCCCTCTGGATCAGCCAGTGGCTACCTCCAGCCCTCCTGCTTCCAACCCTTGGACATTCTCGCCTTTGCCAGCTCATTGAACTGTCTTTGTTGCATTTGAACTGCTCTATCTCATCAAAGCCTTGCACATGGATCCTCTCAAGTCTGATTCCTTACAACCAATAGGAATGTTAAGAGTTTTACTCAAGAAGCTCACATTGACCAAACAAGTAGAGCCGCAATAACTTGACTAATAATTAACTAATAATTTTAGACTCAAAGATTCTGTTTGAATGTCCAAATTTGTCAAAAAAAGTTACAAGAAAAGCAAACAAAGCATGTACGCATTAACTGATAGAAGAAATAAACATTAGAACCCATTTCTTGTGGGAGACTTAATACTTCTTAAAGGCATCAGGACTATTTCATGCACTTGGCAACCACAACTGAATGTAAGTAACTCTGTCTAAACTAAAGTTAGAACTAGTACATAGAGGAAACCATCTGTCATGCGTTACTGTAGAAGGAAAATAGTAGATATTATATATTCACCAATTATTGAAAACAACAAATCATTTATCTGTAAACTAATTACATTAAAATATTGAATATAAATCATTACCATAAAGCTATTTTAGCTAATACCAAAAACAATCTATATCAACAATTAATTATTGAGGTAGTAAGAATTTTTACTCTACATTCTTTAATTTCTTTAATCTGTTAAGATGTGCAGATTTACAGATTTACAGATCTTACAGAGTATAAAGACCTAACTCATAGTCACGCCCTGCCCTGTTCCCTGTCTACGTCCTTTTGTTTACGTTCTACGTTTTGTCATGTGTTAGCCAGGTGTTTCTGTGTCCCCGCCCCTTACCTGTTACCTATCTATGGCTCCTCTTGTTCCCAGGTGTTCCGTGTTTCCAGTGGTGACTAACCGTGTTTGTCATACGTTTGTTGTTGCCTTGGTATCCGTCTCCCTGATCCCTTCATGTTTCTCTGAATCCATTGACTTCGTTCTTCATTGTTTCTGTTGTTTTGTCTTATTTTGAAGATAAAAAGACTTGTGCGTGTGTATCCGCCTCCCTCGTCACGTCTCCCTACGTGACATTCATCATGTCAACTGTCAGCTAGACAGCAAACCCTAGTGAGTGTGTAAGTAGGCTGTCTAGCTGTGTAAGTAGCAGCGTTCTCTCCTCATCTCTCCTCATAAAACAGATTACTGAGACGCTCTAGTTAGAGAGAGACTGCGTCACGGCTTGCTCCCCCCACTGCAGCACGCCACCGGTGGTTTAGCTGGCTGCTAAGCTACCAGCCGGCATCCAAAACAATAGGGGAGGCTTAAAAATCTGTTAGCATAAATGCTAATGTCTTGAGTATAAAACTGCTAAATGGTGAAGAACTCGTTACAGAGTTGATAATTAAATACTGTTTTGTGTGATTATATGACCAGAAACACATTAAAACTCCAGAGAGAATCAAAATAACTCACATTTTAAAACCACTTCACTGCTCGTAGATTAGCCTGCGTTCAACATGGGATTGTCTTAGCGGCTGAGGAAGCATTTGGTCCTTCTTTAAAATCAGGTCTAAATAAGGTTCCTCAGTAGACAGCATGTTTAAGGTATGTAAGAATTGGGACAGTCTACATGTCAGGAGCGCATACAATGACGTAAAATGCTGTCTATGTAGGAGCTCACTAGGATTTGAGACACACCCCTAGTATGTTTAATATCTAGGCCAGTCGGCGACTGTGAGTCAGCAGCAGCGTCTAGCTACAGCCAATGGGATCGCGTTCTGCGTCACCGCTCACGCAATCTCACTGCGGCTGCGGGCTACACGTACGTTTTCATTGATAAAATATTAAATATTTACCTTCATCTCTCTCTGTAGAACAGACAGTTCCTGCTGACCCCATGTCTTTACGTAAGGAGGGGTGGGAACGGGACCTGGGGGTTGCTATCACAGATAGACAATGGTGTACAATACTAAAGGGAGTTAATTCGTCTTCTATCTGTGCGAGACATGGTTTGTTGCAATGTAAGGTGATTCATAAAGCACATCTTACAAATCAGAGGCTAGCGCTCATTTTTCCTGACAGGAGCGATGCTTGTTTGCGCTGTAAACAATCCCCCGCGAACCATTTCCACATGTTCTGGACCTGCTCTCAGTTGGCTGATTTCTGGCTTCAAATTTTTAACACTTTGAATCAGGTATCAGACCTAGATGGTGATCCTAATCCCTTAATAGCCCTTTGGTGTCCACCCTGGGGCATCAGTATCAGTCACCTCGCAAAGGGTTCTTGCTTTCACCACATTGTATCACCTTGTTACAAAACTCAATAAAAAAGAAAGAAACTAAAAACGTGTTTTGGGACCGAAGCCCGATGAGTCGGCGATTCTCCAGAGTGAAGGTTGTGTAATTCGTAACCCCGTGTTGCTGATCAGTCATATAGTGTGAAAGCCACAACAACTGAAAGACTCTTGATTACAGCTCAACCAGTCACGTAGTGTGAACGGCCCAAAAACCTGACCACTCTAACAGTCGTGTGGTGTGAACCAGGCATAAGAAAGAAACCAGACAGGGTACAAAGAGGACATCAAACTTTAAGTAACAGGGCTAAGGCAAAGGCGAGGTGTCATAAACAGGCATGGGTCAAAGTCCAGATCGAGGCAAAAGACAAAAACCAGATGAGGCGAAGCAAAAGGGGTCGTCGGCGAGAACGAGCAAAACAGTAGGTTACCAGGGAGACTCAGAGAGCACAACAAAAGGGCTGGGCAAAAAGGCCTCTCAAAGAAGGAGTCCAAACAGGGAGCTCAAATAGTCCTGGTGATGGCTAAAACTCAGGTGAACCCAATCTGCGATGATCAGCTGACCGGGAGTCTGGAGGCACATGATCCACAGATGCAAACAGAGACTCCAATGCAGCAGAGTTGGCGTGCGACATGACCGTATTTAACAGTAACGTGGATGGTGTGTTGCTAATCTGAGAAACAAACCAAAGCACATAGTCATTGTGGCGTGTCTTCAACATCTACTGTATCATCTCTCACACGTAGATCTTTTAAGCCAGTGTGGCGAGACTAGAACCCTTACGTCTATGCCGCCTTTGTGTTTGTAAGTACGTGAGGCGAAGTTTTATTGTGACTTGACTCTCCAGTACACAAAGCAAACTGAGCATTAACCTAGCTAATTATGTAAACATGTTCTTAATCCTGAGAACCTCCAACAGATAAACACGCACGATGGCCGTGTAAGAAACGGCATGTGCTTCCCGTGTGTATGATATCCCTCTTCTCTGAAGATGCTCTCGTCTTGTTTGACGTCTGCAGAAAGCTGCCAAATCATTTCTGATTAGGAAGTGGTTCTCACTGTGAAACCGACAACCTCGCTGACTGCGGCTACGCTTACCGTGGCACTGGAACTGCTCGGCGCCCTGCCGCCTCAGGGGACCGTAAAGCGATTTAATTGGGTCGTCTGGTGTCTCCCACGTTCTCCCCTCGGTGCGGCGGCAAACACGAGGGGGAAGAACGTGCATATTAATTTGATTAGGTAATTATGATAATGATTGATTTCCGTTAATGCGGCATAGGAATACGTTAGCTGCGGAGGTGGGTGGGTGGGGGGGTAATACGGAGGTCACTGTTTTCTAGGTATTTATGCATGCCAGCAGACTCGTTCGGATAAATGATTCTATTTATTTGAAAGTAAGCAAACAGGATTGTTGCATTTCCGTCGTATGGAAAGTAGATTGCTGTAAAAGTGCATCAGAAGAAAACATTGCCTGGGAACAGCAAACCACAATCATGGACGTGTGTAAAAGTTGATTGAATTGATGTATATGGTGGATTTGCCTACTCATTTCAATCATTTATTTGTTTTTCCTAAGATGCTGGTGTGCAGGGGGCTACTGTGGGTCCTGAAAGTATGGTTCACGATGGTGAAGATGTCCATCTCTGCCATATAATATAAGACAGAGTCAAGCTGTAATCAATGATGGGCAGTTGGAGGCACCTTGGACGGCTATGCAAGCCAGGTCTCAAGACCTCAGGGTCACGTGATGTTGCTGGCCAGGAGAAAACTAGTCAAGAACGTGTGCCAGAAAGCAGAAGCATGGTAACCCCTCAGAGATTCGAGATAGCCACTTGGCTCTACCATCTCTTTCTCTCTCCAGAATCTACCCTCTCAACAATAAACTGGACCACCACAGACTAACTTCCCAGCGCAAACTCCAGAACTGCTGCCTTATTTTGTTTTTACAGAGATGCGGCTCAGTGACAGCATTCTAGATGTGGCCATACAGCTGGAAGGTGGGCAACAGCACACCATGTAAGACCCATGCTGGAGGCTTGTATGTTTGTTTACATTAACAAGAAAGAGTGCAGAGATACTGTAGGAATATGGGGGAGTTTATGATTGTAAAGACTTCTACGATTCCGGTAGAGGTTTGAGACGTGCCTACAAGTTCTAACCGATGTCAGACAGTTGAGCTGGAGCGCTGGGACTACTGACCCATAGAGCTTACTCCAGTCATCATGAGGTGCACTGAGTAAAACACTCTAGATCCACTCTGGATCCATTTCAGTATATCATCCTAACTGGACCACAGTTCATCTGCCATTCATCTCACACTGACCCAGCTGGCCAGAACACAACATGGCCCATAAACTTGCGGGGTCTGAACACCTTCTTCTGTAACTGGATCCTGGACATCCTGACTGGGAAACTTCAGACTGTTAGGGCTGGCAAGAACAACTCGAGAACACCTCAAGAACACCTCGAGAACATCTCGATCCTCAAGTTCGCTGATGACACCACCGTGGTGGTTCTGATCAACAACAATGATGGGTCAGCATACAGGGAGGCGGTGGAGTAGCTTAAAGTCTCCCTGTTTGTGAGTTTCTCTTAGGGAATAATAAAGTGATCTATCTATCTATCTATCTATCTATCTATCTATCTATCTATCTATCTATCTATCTATCTGCACACCAATAATTCAACTGTCTAGAGAGTCCAAGGCTACAAGTTTTTCAAGTTTCATATTATTTAGTACAATAGTCAATGTTTTGATGTTGACCAGTCTTTAGCTTTCAGATCTTTAAAGCCTGAGTGGACTGAGTGACCTGTGTGTGTCTCACAGGAGGACAAACCGAGACAACAACAATACCCTCTGATACAGGATCCGCTCAGCTCCGTCTTTCAGAGTCTTCCCCCAGGAGACTGACAGTGTGCATGTGTGTGAGAGGGAGAGAGCTAGCGAGAGAGCGAGAGAGAGAGCGTGAGAGAGAGAGAGAGAGAGAGAGGGGATAAAAGTGCTGAGGAGTCCAAGGCAGGAAGTGCTGACTCAGCAGGGTGACCTCACTTCCTCTCCTGCCTTCAGACAACAAGAGCAGTCGAACAAAAACAAGCCCGAGAGCAACAAAACAATCAATATTTACTCTCTTTTTCTCCTCTCTCTCTTTTTCTCCCTCTCTCGTTCTTCAATTTGTTCTTTTTCCCTCTCTCCGTTACTCTCCCTGTTTTTCTCTCCTTTACTTTCTTTCCTCTATCTCTCTCTCTCTCTCTCTTGGTCCTCTTGTTTCTCTCTTATGCTTCTTTCTTTTTCTCCCTCTAGTTTCATCTCTCGCTGTCATTCTATAATTTTTCTCCTTCTTCGTTTCCTTGTTTTGTTTAGTTTTTTTTTTCATTTTCCTCTTTCTGTACTTTGTCTTCTCTCTCTGTCTCTCACTGTCATGTCCCAGTTGCTGGCACGTCGTCGCTCTCTTTGTGGGGCCATTAATCTCCTCCCCACGAGGAAAAAATGCTTCTTTCCTACAAAAACTGCAGCTTTTATTGGAAATAGTGAAGGAGGCCAAAGTTGATTTCAGCTGCTGAGCTTGTAGACTCCCCAGCCAGACTTCGGCCCGCAGTCAGAGAGCTTGGTGAGCTTTGCTGCTTAACACGAAACTAAGTTTTTTATGTACTGGCAAACACATGAGGATATTTTGTCTATTAGTTTCTGGATGCATCAAAGAAGACAGTTGAGCAACTTCTGCAAAGCTGTTTTTAGTCTGATAGATTAAAAGTACATGTGCTGATGGTTGTGCAATGGTGGATCACTTCTTTACAGCGGTGGTGATGGGAACCAGGGGTCGCCATATCTTCAACACATATATAAACATTTAATTCACCATTAAAACCACCAGTTAACCTACACTGGAGCTCTTATATGGTTGATAATGTTGATGATGGTACCGTAAGGTAGTAAGTCTGAGGATTAAAAGAAAGTTTATTGGACGCTATGTACCACCTCGATACCGATCGAGGGCGGGGCTATATGCCATGGCAGGCTACATGCAATTATTAGCGCAAGCAAGTCATAGAACTTGGTGGAAACATGGTTATCTAGCACCATAAACTCAATCACTCTGGCTGGGGTTCCTTTAGCTTTCTGGCTGTTGCTGCTGCTGTACCGTTCGTACCGGTCAGATCTGGTCTGCACCGGTTTCTGGGTTATTTGTTTTGTGCTAGCTGCACGTGCTAGCTCTGCTGTTTGCTGATACTCACCGTATTCAGCCTCAAGGTGTTCTCTGAAGTGCCGTATCAGATTAGTAGTGTTAAATGGTTGGTTGCAAATGCTAGGGGATTGCTATGCTATTCCAGGTGGTTGCTAATGCTAGGTAAGTGTTATCCCATCACATGTGGTTGCTAATGCTAGATGATTGCTATGTCATCCCAGGTGGTTGCCAGTGATAGGTGATTGTTATGTGGTTGCTAATATATTGGATAGGAAAAATAGTGGTACAAATAGAAATTGCAGGGACCTGGCCAGAGGGGGTTTCACCGAGGGCTCCTCCTGCTGGATGAAACGGTAGCTGAAAAAACATAAATATTAGGCTAATTTGTTTAACGCCATCGATCGGCTCTCATGATCGGCCAAATTGGAGAAATATCGGTTAATCGTCGATCGCATATTTAGATTACAAATCGACCGATACCAATACATAGTCGATCGATCCTTCCATCTCTACTTAAAACCCCCCGCATGTACATCAACTCAAGGTTTGTTTATATGCACCTTTTATATCAGCAGCTTTATTAAAATTTCCAAGCCTCCTCTGAGCAAGCCAAGGGCAACAGTGGCAAGAAAACCTCCCCCAGAGCAAGAGGAAGAACCTCAAGCAGAACCAGAGAGAACCCAAACTCCTCGGGCCGACACCAGATATCAAAACAAGGACGAGAGCCAAGCAAAAGGAATTCAATTTACGATTACATGCGATACTGAATGTAGAGAAAAGGAAAGAAAACATGATTCCCACCAGCAGCAGTGAGAAACAGCTCAGTGTTTGGTTTGTGAGGCAGCAGGAGAAGAAACGACTGGTTACATCATGAACGCTGGAGCTGAAAACTCTTTAGACGTCAGGTTCCTGTCAACACCACTGAGAACAATTCTGGAGCATTTCACATCAAGCCGCTCGGTATAACCCTGCTTACAGTTTAATTATGCTGGAATTTTGGAATTCTTTATTATTAGATGGATATAGTATAATGGATATAAACCACTGAGGTTGAGTTCCAAAGGCTTATGGTGGAAGCGCCTCACAAAGACAGGAGCACGTACTAGAACGTCTCTCCTCCAGGGCTTGGATTTTACAGCTGATTCCTGGCAGTGAGCTGGATTGAGTTACTCTGCATGCTGGGCAGGGAAGCTGACAGAGATGCTTTCCTTTCTCTCTGCTGTCCTTCCACAGAGGAATGTGTGAAATGGTTGATTTTTATTTTTTTTTTTTTTTTTTACTGTGGCTTTAACAACTGCAACTGCAGGCCCTCTAGTGGCAAATTGATTAATTGGTGTAAGCAAATGAAATAAACGTCTCTGTAAATCAGACTGACGAGGGACACCTGTTTTCAGACAAATGCATTTCTTGAAGACAATGCTCAGCTAAGCTTGTTAACATGTAGCTAAGGTATTCCAGATGATTGCTAGGTTGATGCTGAGGTTTGCCAAGTGGATATTAAGATGTTGCTATGTGGTTATTACTGGAATGCTGCCCCAGGTGGTGGCAGTGAGTGCTGTGTTATCACATGTGGATACTAATGCAAAGCAAGTGCTATGCTATCCCATGTGGTTGCTAATGCAAGGTGAGTGCTGTGTTATCACATGTGGTTGCTTATACTAAATGATTGCTATGTTATCCCAGGTGGTTGCTAATGATAGGAGAGTGCTATGCTATCACATGTGGTTGCCAATGCAAGGTGATTGCTGTGCTATCCCATGTGGTTGCTAATGCTTGGTGAGTGCTGTGTTATCATATGTGGATGCTAATGCAAAGCAAGTGCTATGCTATCCCATGTGGTTGCTAATGCAAGGTGATTGCTGTGCTATCCCTTGTGGTTGCTATTACTAAGTGATTGACAATGCTAAGTGAGTGCTATGCTATCCCATATGGTTGCTAATGCAAGGTGATTGCTGTGCTATCCCAAATGGTCGCTAATACTAAATGATTGCTATTTTATCCCAGGTGGTTGCTAATGATTGGCGAGTGCTATGCTATCACATATGGTTGCTAATGCAAGGTGAGTGCTGTGCTATCCCATGTGAATGCTAATGCAAGGTGATTGCTGTGCTATCCCAGATGGTCGCTAATACTAAATGATTGCTATGTTATCCCAGGTGGTTGCTAATGACAGGCGAATGCTATGCTATCACATGTGGTTGCTAATGCAAGGTGATTGCTGTGCTATCCTAGATGGTTGCTAATACTAAGTGATTGACAATGCTAGCTGATTGCTATGCTAGCCAAGGTGGTTGCTAATGCCAGGTGCTTGCTATGTTAACCCAGATAGTTACTATTACTAGGTGATTGCTGTGCAATCCCAGGTGGTTGCTAATGATAGGCGAGTGCCATGCCATCACATGTGGTTGCTAATGCAAGGTGATTGCTGTGCTATCCCAGTTGGTTGCTAATGAAAGGCGAGTGCCATGCCATCACATGTGGTTGCTAATGCAAGGTGATTGCTGTGCTATCTCAGGTGGTTGATAATGATAGGCGAGTGCCATGCCATCACATGTGGTTGCTAATGCAAGGTGATTGCTGTGCTATCCCAGGTGGTTGCTAATGCTAGGTGAGTGCCATGCTATCACATGTGGATGCTAATGCAAGGGGATTGCTGTGCTGTCCCAGATGGTTGCTAATACTAAGTGATTGACAATGCTAGGTGAGTGCTATGCTATCACATGTGGTTGCTAATGCTAGGTGATTGCTGTGACTCCATGTTGAGATGCTAGTGAGCAACAAAGGGTAAGAGAAGGTACCTCGTATGGTCAGCACAACTACAGGCCAATATGAATTCATGTTAACAAACACTGCCAGTGGTTCTGGTTCAGTCTTGAATGAGACACGTAGCACGTAACACCCGTAACCTGAAATGCCTACCCACGTCCTTTCCCCTTAAAACCGATGGCCAACAAGGGGAAACGAGTTCGCCATCAAATGGATGAACGGTAACGGCTTCCCTCTCGTCCACGGAGCGGATTTATTGCTCGGGGCTGATTGTAGGTATTAGGTCAGGAACAAATAGCTCCACGGCCTCAACTCAGTCATGCAAGCCCCTTTAACGACTGCCACATGCACGCAATTATCATATTTGCTCTCGACTGATCTCTTTTCTAGTTTCCGCTGCCCGGCTGGCAATAAAGCATGTGTACGTGTATTAATGCGTGTTTGTTGGCTGGAAAATTCTTGCATCCGTTTCATTCACCTATTTTTTTTATGATCATTTTTTTTAATCGTCATGCAAACCCCATTTAGCGTGTGATTGATCTTTACAGGCTCTCCCTACTCAGCGTGATGGATTCAGACTCTTTGATTCTGGGGGATTAAAACAGTCCGCATCGTTCATCACGCTGTATCGTTTATCACATTCCTCCAAGTTAATTATGCCGTTCTCTCAGTTTATTCTTCTCCCAAATAAGGATTCCCTCACAGCTAGTTTCTTTGGGCGGTTTCTCAGAAGACGCCGATTGAGAGATTGTTGGCCAGCTAGCCTGTCTTTCTAGAAAAGCATGGCATCAGTAATGTTGTCGTCTCTGCTGTGAGACCCAGTTTTTGAAACATTTCATGGGTGAAACCAGAAAAACACATTTCCTGAAGACAGTGCTCAGCTAAGCTTGTTAATATGTAGCTATGGTTTTCCAGATGATTGCTAGGTTGATGCTAAAATTTGCCACGTGGATATTAAGATGTTGCTATGTGGTTATTCCTGGAATGCTGTCCCAGGTGGTTGCTAATGCTGGGTGAGTGCTATGCTATCACATGTGGTTGCTAATGCAAGGTGTTTGTTATGGTATCCCAAGCAGTTGCTAGTGCTAGGTGAGTGTTGTGCCATCCCATGTGGTTGCTAATGCAAGTTGAATGCTATGTTATCCCAGGTGATTGCTAATACTAGGTGATTGCTGGGCTATCCCAGGTGGTTGCTAATGCTGGGTGAGTGCTATGCTATCACACGTGGTTGCTAATGCAAGGTGTTTGTTATGTTATCCCAAGCGGTTGGTAGTACTAGGTGAGTGCTATGCTATCATATGTGGTTGCAAATGCAAGGTGATTGCTATGTTATCCCAGGTGGTTGCTAATGCTAGGGGATTGTTATTTTTATCCCAGGTGGTTGCTGATGCAAGGTGATTGCTGTGCTATCCCAAGTGATTGCTAATGCTAGGTAAGTGCTATGCTATCTCAGCTGGTTGCTAATGCTAGGTGATTGTTATCTTATCCCAGGTGGTTGCCATTGCTAGGTGACTGCTATCTCATCCCAGGTGGCTGCTAATGCTAGGTGAATGCTATGGTATCCCATGTGGTTGCTAATGCAAGGTGATTGCTATGTTATTCCAGACGGTTGCTAATATTAGATGATTGCTGTGTTAGCCCATGTGGTTGCTAATGCTAGGGGATTGCTATGTCATTCCAGATGGTTGCTAATGTATTGGTTAGGAAAAATCAAGTATTCCAAGGGTGCTGCTAAAGTGGTGGCTGTGATGTCCCAAATGGTTGGGACTACATGCTTGCCAGGGTGTTGATAGGTGGTTGCTATGCTGTCTCAATTAGTTGGCAATTAAAAAGTTGGTGCCCGTCTTTCTAGAAAGCAGTACATGCAGCATCAGAAAATATGTACTTTCTGCTATAAGACCCTGTTTTATATCTGAAATTATATTTGAATCAGTGGAAAAAGTTATTAATTGGGACCATGTATGGCATAATAGTAGTGAAGGGACACATTTCCCCCCCAATATTCAGATATGCTCAAAATACAGGCCTTCCAAAGGATATAAATGATATCCCTCTGACTTTGTTTAGTTCTAGCATCCTTCCTTTTATTGTAACATATTACTGTAACATAGTACCACCATACCAGCTCTTCACTTCATGGAAACCTTTATAATCTTATAATCTTTTATAGTCTTATAATATTACTTGCAAGAGGAGGTAATGCTATTTTGTGAGTTCTGATCCATCAATCATTTCTAACATTAGTCCACAGTTACCTAAGCATGCTCAGTTGTTAAAGAGTTTAGCGTTAATCAGTGCTCATAACTAGCTTAGCATAGTTCTGCTTACCAAAGAACAGAGCTGCAAGTTTACATGCAAGCGAAGTCATGTGATGCGACAGAAAGTTGAATGTAATTACTTCTGTAATGTCTGAACCTGTAGTCTGTGTGCTAAGCTAATGCTAGCTGGCTGCTTTCTCTCTAAAAGCTAAGCTAGAGTGCTAACATCGAAACAGCTCCACAGTGAAGCTAATATGGAATCTGTGCTGTAGTGTTTTGACCTGGAATCTGGCGCATGCTTAGATAGTGGGCTATAAGTGCCTCACTGTCACCGCTGGACTGAGAACAACAGTAAGCTCCGCGACTCGCCGAATTGGCGGTCGCAGTCATCTGTTTACTAGGTAGTCTAGGACACACTCCACACACACCCCTACATCACCATGGCAACCTAGACATGCCTTGCACACACCCATGTCTCCATGGCTACCTATCACTCACACCTGTTTCTCGTTAGTGCTAGTGGCAGCTCTCATTAGCACAACCCATTTAAGCTAGCCAGTAACCTGAAACTGTGAGGATCAGATCCTGTCTGTCCGTGGTCTCCAGGTTGGTGTGCTATCAAGGTCTTTTCCCAGGTATTTCCACAGCGTGGTCCCGTCTACCTCCCTGGAACCCAAGAGAACCCGCAGACTCCTCATGACCCATCTATGAGCGGCTGAGCCTGAAAAGTAAGGTCGTGCCACTTCTCTAACCTGTCCACACAGGGCTGAATCTGGTTCCTCCTTCACCGTGGAACACGAGTGCTGCTCTGGTTCCCCAGGACCATCGGACCAACGCAGGAGAAGCGAGTGAGTCTCTTCATCTACACTGGCAATCCATTATCTCCATCCGGCCTACCCTCTGGATTAGCCAGTGGCTACCTCTAGCCCTCCTGCTTCCAACCCTTTGGACATTCTCGCCTTAGCAAGCCTCTGAACTGTTTTTGGTGACTTTTGAACTGCTCTATTGCATTAAAAGCCTTGCGCATGGATGGCATGTCTCCTCTCGAGTCTAGCTAATTCCTTACAACATCAGCGTCCTGTGGGCAGCGTCCTGTGGGCAGCGTCCTGTGACCTCTGAAGGAAGGACTGGAGGAACACAAACTGGGCAGCAACAGATGAGCTCTTGTCTCTGACTTGACCAGTAAGTAGTAGGAGTGTCTAATAAAGTGGACACAGTTTAAACACTCTAGCAGCAGCACTACTGTGTCAGATCCCCTCAACCCAGCACAAGACACACTAACACACCACCACCATGTCAGTGTCACTGCAGTGCTGAGAACGACCCACCACCCAAATCCTCTGTGGGGGACCTAAACCAGGGAAATTGCTTCACTGCATTGTTTTTTCAGTCCAACTGAACCACAGAAGAAAGGAACTCTCTAGCAAAGTGTTGTCAGCAAGCCGCTAAGCCCTTTGGCCTTCAGGTAATTCTATTGAGTAAGTAAAAACCGCTCTGCAGCACTGGCGCGCGGTCGCTGTCGGCCCGTTTAACAGGAGGGACGAAGCATTTTTAGCATTCACGCCACATCCACCCACTGATTGAGTCGGGCCTCAGCGCTAGATATCAGGTCGCGAATGATTCCTGTCAGCTGGCACGCCGGCTGCTCCTGAAGGGGGTCAAACAGTGGCTAGGCAGCCCATTAACCAGGTATTAAACCCTGCTTTAGATAAGACGGGCCGGTGCAGCTGCCAAAAAAAAAAAAAAAAAAAGAAGAAAAAAAAGCTGAGCTATCATCTTGCACTCGCCAGACTGCAGGGATATTACAGCGGCTTCTTGGAGGAATGAGTCGGGGGTCACCAAAGGTCACGGAGCAGGCCTGAGAACCCGTCTGGCCAGTTTCCTGACGGGCCTTTGGCGCTGAGAAGCACGTCCGAGATCCCAAATAAACATTCGAGACGGCCCAAGAGACCCTGCCTCCTCTTTTCCTTTTTCTTCTTGGAGACTTTCTGCTTGTCTTCCGACTCCTACACTTCTCATACTAAAGCTTCTTTCTCTCTTTCTCTCTTTTGCTGCTTTCTTTCTGTCTCTCTCTCTCTCTCCATCCATAGAATTAGGTCAGTAAACTGTTAAAGACGTTAAAGCCGATACCCCTCTGCCCGGAGAGAGGAGAACATGTGGAGAAGGGCGGCGGGGAGGGGTGGCGGGGCTGAGGTCCTGTTTGAAGTGGAGCTGGAACATCAAACCCTCCATTTAGAACAGGATGAACACTGAAAGAGCTGACTTTGTTTTTTCCAGCCGGAGAGATGGATAGCGTTATATGCCTTAAAGATTTCTTGCCGAGTAGATTAAGCCCTCGGAGGCCACGGAGAACAGTCTGTAACCGCCGTGTCCTGACAGTGAACCCCACGCTGACCTTTGCTGACTAGAGAGTGAGCCGCACAGACAGACAGACGGCCAGACGGGGATAAGATTTCAAGTAAATGACTGACAGACTGATATTATTTATATCTTAGACCTCTAAAAAAGTGTGTCGTAATTACGACCCATTGGAACAAGTGGAGAAATTGTGTGGCAAGTGCAGATTCTACTTTGGATACTGATTTTTGTTATCAAAACTTATAGGATATAAGGTTCTAAGTTAGACCTGCAGATTTAAAGGTACGGTGGTGTAGTGGTTAGTATGGTGGTGTAGTGGTTAGTATGGTGGTGTAGTGGTTAGTACGGTGGTGTAGTGGTTAGTATGGTGGTGTAGTGGTTAGTATGGTGGTGTAGGGGTTAGTATGGTGGTGTAGGGGTTAGTATGGTGGTGTAGTGGTTAGTACGGTGGTGTGGTGGTCAGTATGGTGGTGTAGTGGTTAGTATGGTGGTGTAGTGGTTAGTATGGTGGTGTAGTGGTTAGTACGGTGGTGTAGGGGTTAGTATGGTGGTGTAGTGGTTAGCACGGTGGTGTAGTGGTCAGTACGGTGGTGTAGTGGTCAGTATGGTGGTGTAGTGGTCAGTACGGTGGTGTAGTGGTTAGTACGGTGGTGTAGTGGTTAGCACGGTGGTGTAGTGGTTAGTATGGTGGTGTAGTGGTCAGTATGGTGGTGTAGTGGTCAGTATGGTGGTGTAGGGGTCAGTATGGTGGTGTAGGGGTCAGTACGGTGGTGTAGTGGTCAGTACGGTGGTGTAGTGGTTAGTATGGTGGTGTAGTGGTTAGTACGGTGGTGTAGTGGTTAGTACGGTGGTGTAGTGGTTAGCACGGTGGTGTAGTGGTTAGCACGGTGGTGTAGTGGTTAGCACGGTGGTGTAGTGGTTAGCACGGTGGTGTAGTGGTTAGTACGGTGGTGTAGTGGTCAGTATGGTGGTGTAGTGGTCAGCACTGTCTCCTCACAGTAAGATGATCTGGGTTGGATTTCCGGTCCGGGTGGTTCTGTGTGGAGTGTGTATGTTCTCTCTGTGCTTGAGTGGGTTTTCTTCAGGGTACTCCAGTTTCCTCCCACAGTCCAAACACATGCATGGTAGGTTGATCGCTCACTCTAAATAGGTTGCTAATGCTAGGTGATTGCTGTGCTCTCCCAAGTGGTTGCTAATGCTAGGCGAGTACTATGCTATCACATGAGTTTGCTAATGCTAGATGATTGCTATGCTATCCCATGTGGTTTCTAATACAAGGTGATTGCTGTGCTATCCCAGGTGGTTGCTAATGCCAGGCGAGTACTATGCAATCACATGTGGTTGCTAATGCTAGGTTATTGCTGTGTTCTCCCAGGTTGTTTCTAATACTAGGTGATTGCTGTGCTATCCCAGGTGGTTTCTAATACCAGGTGATTGCGGTGCTATCCCAGGTGGTTGCTAATGCTACATGAGTGCTATGCTATCCCAGGTGGTTGCTAATGCTAGGTGATTGCTGTGTTATCCCAGATGGTTGCTAATGCTAGTAGATTGTTATGTTATCCCAGGTGGTTGCCAGTGCTAGGTGATTGAAATGTCATACCAGGTGGTTGCTAATATATTGGTAAGGACAAATCAAGAATTCCTAGGCTGTTGCTAAAGGGGTGGCTATGGTATCCCAAATGGTTGCCAAGGAGTGACTACATGGGTGCCAGGGTGTTAATAGGTGGTTGCCAGGGTGTTGATAGAAAGTTGAATGTTGTTACTTCTGTGATGTCTGAACTTATAATCTGTGTTCTAAGCTAATGATAGCTTTCTTCTACAAGCTTAGATAGAAGGCTATAAGTGCCTCACTGTCATCCTACAGTCCATGCGAAGGACTGGCGACCTGTCCATGGTGTATCTTGCCTTCGCCCAGTGATGCTGGGATTGGTTCCATCCACCCTCCGTGACCCTGACTAGCGGGATAAAGCGGAAGATAATGGATAACAAAACTTGAGCTGATGATCAGTGAGCTGTTAGGTCTACAACCTACTGAACCTACAGGACTGCCAACTGTCCCACATTGGCCGGGACACTCCGGCAACTCAGTCCGTTCTCCCACCAAACTTGTGTTTCCTCCTGCAGTCCTGTCCCAGCACATTAAGCTCAGCGCTGGATCCAAGTGTCCGACTGTACAGCGTCACAGGTTGGATGGTAGCAGGTGGCTTGCATAGCTGATTGCTCGCCAAAAGAGAGAGAGGCTCCGCCCGTTCACTGTGAATGCATGAAATGAAGGCTGCACTTGCTTCAAACGCTGCTGTGTGAGTGACAGGACTGACCAGACATTTTTTATATTTTATATAATTTTTTTATCTTTTTCAAAGGTGCTGCTGTTACATTCTGGTGGCATTCTGAGGCATTATAATAATAACTGCTGCACCTTTTAAGCTGAAATGGGCAAAGTTAAGCATGTAGCTGTTGAATAAGCTGAATATTAACTTAACTGGACAGTACTGGACTCTAATTAAATAGCCCTGCTCTAGAGAGAACACATGTCTGCGCATCTAAAGCATGATTGCTGTTTGTTTGCTGAACTAAACAAACAGAAAAAATACAACTTATATATTTTTATTTTAAATTTTCAGGCAGAAATTGAGCTGGGACTAAAACAGTAAGCTCTGGTGGATCACATTTGTGGGACTTCTTGGTTTTGAATAAGGACTAACCACAGAATTAACTCCTGTTCAGCGGCGGCGGCAGCAGCTCAGCTGAGTAAGTGATTATTACTGGACACAGTGAGTATAAGAAGCATATTTGCAGCCAGTTGTCACTTAAACCGAGTCAATTAATCTAATAGAAGTACTTAATTCTGGTGTTCTGAGATGGAAGTGGAATAATAGGATGATTAATGGCCACCGTTAGATGCTTTGACGTATCAAGTATGGCACGCTAGGAGGAAAGTGGATGATAAATGATGCTTTCTGGGCCTTTACCTTTCCTTCCGGGCGTGGCCCATCGTATTAACCTGAGAATTTGCCAGCTGTTGAATTCTACCCTGCGTCCTTTTAAAGCACCTGTCAGATATTTTATGTTTGTTCACATTAGCTTGACTTTTAATGAATTTTATGTTATTAAAAATATATAAAAATATATATCGTCGCTGTCTAACTCAATTTTTGCCCATTTTTATTTTTATGCTTCATTTGAATGCAGCAGCTGCCGTTTGCATTCTGTATAAGTTTCATGATGCATGGACCAATAGAAGCGCTCCAAAATAGCTTGGAAAAAATTCTGGTTCCATAGACTCACATTAAAAATAAATGCTGTTTTGGCCCTCTCCTGTAAAGTATTTTGGAGATGCTTGTTTTTCTTTGGACAGCAACGGTATATAAATGTTATAATCTTGTTTTATAATAATGGAAAAATCCTTTGAGCTTTCCAGACTTCTGCATCACTCAGTGTTTGAGATGTACGCAAAGTCATTCGGAGTGGTTTGATGTGAAATTGGTAATTGTAGGGAAACTAACAGACTCCGTCAGCAACTGTAGAGAAGCTTGCCACTTGAGTCAGCAAGGATCTCTACATCAAAGCATTTTACATCGAACCACTCTGAATAGATGAGAGCAGCACATCCAGGTACGCAGGGTACGGCCCGTGTGTAATGCCCCTGTCTCTTTTTGGGTGAAGGCAACCCCTAGTAAATCTCAGCTGGAGTATTTTCTTTATGTATGGAGCTACTAATTATCACACTCTGCCTTTCTCCTGTCTGGTCATGTCTTTGTTTACACTCTGCTGTCATGTTCCATGTGCTTATGTTTGTTTTGGTTGTGTGCTCCTCCTTGTCTCTGTCCTCTTGTTACTCCCCTCACCTGCTCTTCTCAGGTGTTCCCTGTTTTCTGAACCCTTCTTATTCCTTCTGTTTGCTCCCTGTCCTGGTTGGGCATTGTTCTATGTGTCTTGTGCCTTGTGTCCTGTGGTCCATAAATACCCTGTTGCTCTAGCTTTGTTATTTTTTTGCCACTACCTTCACCTACCTGTGTACAGGTAAACTGGAACACTACCTTCACCTACATGTGTACAGATAAACTGGAGCACTACCTTCACCTACCTGGGTACAGGTAAACTGTAGCACTACCTTCACCTACCTGGGTACAGGTAAACTGTAGCACCACCTTCACCTACCTGTGTACAGGTAAACACTGCTTTCAGCTTTTGTGTTAAATTATGAAATAAATGAATGACATGTACTTAATGTCCATTTGGTCACTCTTTATATTAAGTGTGTGTAATAACTGTGTAGTTACACATGAAAGCATGTAACAACAACATAACTACTGGTGATGTAACCGATGTTACAGATATTAAGATACATACGGGCATCCAGATGTTCCAGATGCACTGTAAGGAAGGAAGGCGTTTCCAGTGTAGTGTAAGTTTATTACACACTGCTGCATAACGAAAGGACCCGGCTAATCACAAGTGCAGTGATGCTCATGTTATAACCAGTGTGTAATTACACCAGGCACTATGTCAAGACAATCAAGATACCCTAATGTAATTAAATGAGGGGAAAAATAAATTGATGTGGGTGTGTAATATTATTTTATATATATATATATATATATTAGAGATGGAAGGATCGATTGGCCATGTATGGGTATCCAATTTAGTCGATCGATACGTTAAACAAATTAGCTAACAGAATTCATTTTCTGTTTTTCCAGCGTTTCATCCAAGAAGAGGAGCCCTCCGGCCAGCTCCCTGCAATTCCTAACAGAACCACTAGGTGGAAATACACACCCTTTCATTTTACTCAGACTGACTATAGCGGCGGCCTCGCAAGAACAGTTTAAGCCGTGCACCGCATGTGCGGTAGAAAACATGTCATCTGTGTGTGACTCTCATCCAGGGCACCAAGAAAAAGACATTTAACATACTAATCTGATACACACTTCAGAGACACCACACAGCTGAATACAGTGAGTATCCGTAAACAGCAGAGCTAGCACACACAGCTAGCACAAAACAAACAACCCAGAACACCATACAGACCAGAACTGACCGGTACGAACAAAACAGCAGCAGAAACAGCCAGAGAGCTAAAGAACCACAGCCAGAGTGATTGAGTTTATAGTTCTAGATAAGCAGCTCTTCTCGGCTGTAGAAGACGTTCATTCTGCTGCTTAATGTTCCACCTGGATCCACGCTCTGCTGTTCCTAGTAGAGATACTTTACAGATGTGGCTCTTCTGGAGCTTATCAAGCGGTTTACTCCCACATATACCAACTTCTAATTTAGTTACAAATATTATACTGTTTTATATGAGCTCCTTAAAAATGGTAATAAACCAGTTTAGACTATGTTTCATGACTTGCTTGCTCTAATAATTGCATGTAGCCCTGCCGTGGCATATAGCCCAGCCCTCGATCGGTATCAGCTATCGCCCGGCTATCATCTCAAGTATGTATATATATATATATAAGCTGTACTGCTGTAATATATCTGTAACAGTGGCTACATCACTAGCAGTTACGTTGTTACAACACGTGTTGCTAATGTGTAACGACCCAGACACTAAATATAAATTGGGACAATCCATTTAGACTGTAATTAAAAAAAAGAAAACTCCCCCTCTCCGACTGGTTGTTCCCTTTCACACCTAAGCGCAGTGTTGCTGTGACATTCCGGAAGGTTCTTGAGGAACAGCACCAGCGTGTTAGCCGGCGATATCTACAGACGCGGCGGTAACTGGCTTTGTGACTGATGCCGTCTGCTCGTGCTGCTGTGCCTTCATGATAAGTGCCATCTTCGAGTGTGCAGAGGTTGAGGGGGTTAGAGTGTCCTCACAACACACCGGTGACATAACACACAGCGCGCCAGCAGCACGCCGGCGATACGACTGGCGCCTCACTTGTTAGAAGCGCAGCCAAAGCCCCGAGGGGCTAAACATGGAGGAACAGAGACGCGAGCCTTTGCATCCGTGTGGAAAATGCACCCCCTCCCCACCCCACCCCCCCAGGTCCCCCTCTCTTATCCTCCAATTTAGCTCCTCTACCTTTCGTCACCATTCGATTCGGTCTGTCTTCGCCGTGTTTTTCATTTCCATCTCTTCATTTTCCGCCGCTCCTGGGAGACCGGAGATGAACGCGGCCCAGCGCTCGCGGCCCGCGTGAGGTGTGTTTTGTCATTCCCGTCCCGTCTGAACGACTTCTGTTCTCCTGTAAACATCATTTTGCTCCCCGCCGGGGCTCCCGCGGGAAGTATCGATGCAGATTCGTCATCCTCCGAGCTGGAAAGACTCGAGCCTTGCCTCATATTTCACTCGCCGCTGTCGTTCCAGGCACTTGCGGCCCGCGAGAGTTCCTCTGCCTTGCGTGTATTTACAAAAGGGGAAGGAAAATTTAGTGAGCCCGGCTTGTTTTTCTCAAGTCCTTCCTGGAAAGGGATGAACCGGCCTGATCACATGAAGAATTTCTAGGAATTGCAGTAAACAAGGAGCGATGTTGCTGGATTTCACAAGCTGCGAGCGCTCGAGCCACCACTGGCGCTAACTTGAACCACGCTGACGCAGCAGGCTAACCCACTTACGTATGGACATATGGACATCCCATCAGATTAGTGTGAAGGTTAACAGACCTCATAGAGCGAAAACAAGCTTTCAGCGTTGTTCAGGATTTCCAATTCCATGGGATTTACAGAAAAACCTACTGGGATTGTTGAGGCCGGGGCTGGGGGCTACTCTGGTGGGGGGTCAGGGAGAATCGCAATCGCTTATTGTAAGATGGCAGTTTCTTAGGAGCTTCACAGTAAACGCGGCTCTGGAAAATGTTTTATTTCCTGAGGGGAGCAGTCTGCGAGTGCGGCTGACAGTGCAGAATATCCTCTGTTGATTCAGCAAGAAGCAAAGGTTTTATATGGTTATAACAAAGGATTTATGGTGGGGTTAGACTTAGACTGTGTAAATGATTCAACGGTGAATTGGAATCTGTCTAAGGCGAGGAGCTGTGATGTGCGGACAAATGGTAGACTTTTAAATAGGGCTGCAGCTATCGATTATTTTAGTAATCGAGTATTCTATCGATTATTTCATCGATTAATCTGATAAAAAATTTTTTTTTCTCTTAACATTTTTTTGCTTAAATTGCATGTAGTACAGTCTTAAAGAAAATATTTTAATAATTACTTTTATTGAAATTTAGTACTAAACCTACAGTACAGACCAAAGGTTTAAACACACCTTCTCATTCAGAAGATTCAGGAGATGACCTGGTCTCCACAGTCACCAGACCTGAACTCAATCGAGATGGTTTAGGGTGAGCTGGACCAAAGAGTGAAGGCTAATGGGCCAACAAGTGCTAAGCAGCTCTGGGAACTCCTTCAAGACTGTTGGAAGACCATTTCAGGTGACTACCCCTTGAAGCTCATCAAGAGAAAAGAGAAAGCCAAGAGTGTGCGAAGCAGTAATCAAAGCAAAAGGTGGCTACTTTAAAGAACCTAGAATATAAGTTAGTTGTTTCACACTTTTTTTGTTAAGTATATAATTCCACATGTGTTAATTCAGAGTTTTGATGCCTTCAGTGTGAATCTACAATTTTCATAGTCATGAAAATAAAGAAAACTCTTTGAATGAGAAGGTGTGTACAAACATTTGGTCTGTACTGTATGTATCATACTGTAAGTTCATAAGACTGCCTACTGTACACTCCTTTACTATGCTAAAGCTTGTCCTACACTTGCTGACCCACTTGTGTGAGGGGTGTATGTTGTTTTGAGTGTGTGTTTGTAACTATGATCAAAACGATAATGTGAATAAATCTCATTTACGGACATAACTTGTCATCACACTGACTTACTTTCCTAACTAGCCATTGCATATAACCATAACTGGCATACATGCTTTACTAGCCTTCATCTCAACTCACCATCACACTGACTTACTTTCTTAACTAGCTATTACATATAACCATAACTAACATACACACTTTACTAGCCTTCATCTCAACTCACCATCACACTGACTTACTTTCTTAACTAGTCATTACATATAACCATAACTAACATACACACTTTACTAGCCTTCATCTCAACTCACCATCACTGACTTACTTTCTTAACTAGCCATTACATATAACCATAACTAACATACACGCTTTACTAGCCTTCATCACAACTCGCCATCACACTGACTTACTTTCTAAACTAGTCATTACATATAACCATAACTAACATACATGCTTTACTAGCCTTCATCACAACTCGCCATCACACTGACTTACTTTCTAAACTAGTCATTACATATAACCATAACTAACATACACGCTTTACTAGCCTTCATCTCAACTCACCATCACACTGACTTACTTTCTTAACTAGTCATTACATTTAACCATAACTAACATACACACTTTACTAGCCTTCATCTCAACTCACCATCACTGACTTACTTTCTTAACTAGCCATTACATATAACCATAACTAACATACACGCTTTACTAGCCTTCATCTCAACTCACCATCACACTGACTTACTTTCTTAACTAGCCATTACATATAACCATAACTAACATACACACTTTACTAGCCTTCATCTCAACTCACCATCACACTGACTTACTTTCTTAACTAGTCATTACATATAACCATAACTAACATACACACTTTACTAGCATCTCAACTCACCATCACACTGACTTACTTTCTTAACTAGCCATTACATATAACCATAACTAACATACACACTTTACTAGCCTTCATCTCAACTCACCATCACACTGACGTACTTTCTTAACTAGCCATTACATATAACCATAACTAACATACACGCTTTACTAGCCTTCATCTCAACTCTCCATCACACTGACGTACTTTCTTAACTAGTCATTACATATAACCACAACTAATATACACGCTTTACTAGTCTTCATCTCAACTTTTTTAACTAGTCATTACATATAACCATAACTAACACACAGGCTTTACTAACCTTCATCTCAACTCACCATCACACTGACTTACTTTCTTAACTAAGCATTACATATAACCAAAACTAACATACACACTTTACGCCTTCATCTCAACTCACCATCACACTGACTTACTTTCTTAACTAGTCATTACATATAACCATAACTAACATACACACTTTACGCCTTCATCTCAACTCTCCATCACACTGACGTACTTTCTTAACTAGTCATTACATATAACCACAACTAACATACACACTTTACACCTTCATCTCAACTCACCATCACACTGACTTACTTTCTTAACTAAGCATTACATATAACCAAAACTAACATACACACTTTACGCCTTCATCTCAACTCACCATCACACTGACTTACTTTCTTAACTAGTCATTACATATAACCATAACTAACATACACACTTTACGCCTTCATCTCAACTCACCATCACACTGACTTACTTTCTTAACTAGCCATTACATATAACCATAACTAACATACATACTTTACGCCTTCATCTCAACTCACCATCACACTGACTTACTTTCTTAACTAGTCATTACATATAACCATAACTAACATACACACTTTACTAGCATCTCAACTCACCATCACACTGACTTACTTTCTTAACTAGCCATTACATATAACCATAACTAACATACACACTTTACTAGCCTTCATCTCAACTCACCATCACACTGACGTACTTTCTTAACTAGCCATTACATATAACCATAACTAACATACACGCTTTACTAGCCTTCATCTCAACTCTCCATCACACTGACGTACTTTCTTAACTAGTCATTACATATAACCACAACTAACATACACGCTTTACTAGTCTTCATCTCAACTCTCCATCACACTGACTTACTTTTTTAACTAGTCATTACATATAACCATAACTAACACACAGGCTTTACTAACCTTCATCTCAACTCACCATCACACTGACTTACTTTCTTAACTAAGCATTACATATAACCAAAACTAACATACACACTTTACGCCTTCATCTCAACTCACCATCACACTGACTTACTTTCTTAACTAGTCATTACATATAACCATAACTAACATACACACTTTACGCCTTCATCTCAACTCTCCATCACACTGACGTACTTTCTTAACTAGTCATTACATATAACCACAACTAACATACACACTTTACACCTTCATCTCAACTCACCATCACACTGACTTACTTTCTTAACTAAGCATTACATATAACCAAAACTAACATACACACTTTACGCCTTCATCTCAACTCACCATCACACTGACTTACTTTCTTAACTAGTCATTACATATAACCATAACTAACATACACACTTTACGCCTTCATCTCAACTCACCATCACACTGACTTACTTTCTTAACTAGCCATTACATATAACCATAACTAACATACACACTTTACTAGCATCTCAACTCACCATCACACTGACTCACTTTCTTAACTAGCCATTACATATAACCATAACTAACATACACACTTTACTAGCCTTCATCTCAACTCACCATCACACTGACTTACTTTCTTAACTAGTCATTACATATAACCATAACTAACATACACACTTTACGCCTTCATCTCAACTCACCATCACACTGACTTACTTTCTTAACTAGCCATTACATATAACCATAACTAACATACATACTTTACGCCTTCATCTCAACTCACCATCACACTGACTTACTTTCTTAACTAGTCATTACATATAACCATAACTAACATACACGCTTTACTAGCCTTCATCTCAACTCACCATCACACTGACTTACTTTCTTAACTAGGCAAAGAATTTGCTTTGATGATTTTTTATAATCAAGTTCCTCGAGTTCCTCGAGGAATCGTTTCAGCCCTACTTTCAAATAGCTGATAATAGCACTAAAATCATAAAATTGCTGAGTCTAATATAATCTAAACCATATGAATCAAAATTAAATAGGCTAAAAAGCCCAAAAAAGTAGTTATCAAATGAATAGTTTGGCAAGAAAATCAAATTCATGCCATTTGACACTCTGTAAAAGTCTTGGGCACCTAAGCTCATTGGTTAAAAGCCTTTATCTATCATTAGAACAGATGTAAATAATCATACATACAATACAAAGTAACATGAATATCTTATTGTGAAAGAAGTAGATCATATCTTGAGCTCCAGTTTGAAGAACAAAGTGTAGTTCCAGATTTCTCCTGGACGCCCCAGACATTGTATGAATGTATTCAATTAAACAATCAATCAATCAATTACCAAACATTTATTTGTATAGCGCTTTTTACAACCAGTGTTGTCTCAAAGCAGCTTTACAGAAAAGCAGTTTATGAAAAAGAGGAATCAAAGAGAAGGATGGTAAGATAAGAGCCCATGCATAGCAAAACATGAGAAAGTGTATCGCGGTCCAAGCCCCCCTAGAGCAAGCCATAGGAAACAGTGGCAAGAAAAACTCCATTAATATAAGGTAGAAACCTTGAGAGGAACTCTGGTCGGCATTTAGTTTTTCATTCAGTTCCTTCAGCAGCAATCTTGATTTAGCTTAATGAAGTACTGAGCAGTCAAAGCAGGTATTAGATGAGAACTGTAAATAATACTGGGTTGTTTAGGAGAAGCTTGGAAAGGGTTAAATAAACCCACTGACATATGTAAAAACACTACTCTATTAATGTTGTTTAAATATTTAAATAATAAAGTGTTTTCTTGGCTTGTTGATGTGATTACGGGCACGGTGTGATGTTGTATGAGCTATAAAAATGGTGTTGTGTTGTTGAATTCCAATTGCTTTCTGTGTCCATGCACATCATTACATTTGCAGTTTATGACAACATAAAACATAAATTTTCGGTTTTAAAAATTTCAAACTAGCAGTTGCTTATGAACATAAACAACAGAAATAATCACCATCATCTTCTTAAGCCTTCATGATATTTCAGCATCATGCACAACACCTGTTGTCTCAGGTATATGATAAAGTTAATCATACTGTGTCCTCAGCAAGTCTGTGCAATGTTATTTAAAGTTTTGGTGACAAATTCTTAGCAAAGATTTGGGTGACTATTGACTTCTATTCTTAGCAATATTAGACCTCAATGAAAGTTTTGGTGACAAATTCTCAGTACAAATTTGGGTCACTGTTGACTTCTAGTGTTAGAGATCTAAAGTTATACCTTAGTGATAATTTTGCTGACATATTGCCAGCAAAGGTTTGGGAGCCTATTGATTTCTAGTATTAGCAATGTTAAACCTTGATCAAGATTTTGATTATATTCTCAGCAAAGGTTTGGGTGCCTATTGACTTCTAGTATTAGCAGTGTTAAACCTTGATCAAGATCTTGATTATATCCTCAGCAAACATTTGGGTGACTATTGACTTATAGACCTTAACTATTGACTATAGACCTTAATCAAGGATTGGGTTACATATATTCCCAGGAATTATTTGGGTGACTATTGACTTCTAGTGTTAGCAATGTTAGATCTTAGGGACAAAGTTGCTGACATATTGCCAGCAAAGATTTGACTTTATGGCTTCTAGTGTTGACTTCTATTGTTACCAGTGTTAAACCTTAATCAAGGTTTTGGTGACACATTCCCAGCAAACATTTGGGTAACTATTGACTTCTAGTGTTAGCAATATTAGACCTAAATTAAAGTTTTGGTGACAAATTCTCAGTACAAATTTGGGTCACTGTTAACTTCTTATGTTATCAATGTTAGACCTTAGTTACAATTTTGCTGACATATTGCCAGCAAAGATGTGGGTGCCTATTGACTTCTAGTGTTAGCAATGCTAGACCTCAATCAAGGTTTTGGTGACATATATTCCCAGGAAAGATTTGGGTGACTATTGACTTCTAGTGTTAGCAATGTTAGATCTTAGGGACAATTTGACTTTCTGGCTTGTAGTGTTGACTTCTAGTGTTACCAGTGTTAAACCTTAATCAAGGTTTTGGTGACACATTCCCAGCAAATATTTGGGTGACTATTGACTTCTAGTGTTAGCAATGTTAGACCTTAATGAAAGTTTTGGTGACAAATTCTCATTACAGATTTGGGTCGCTGTTGACGTCTAGTGTTAGCAATGTTAGTCCTTAATGAAAGTTTCAGCGACATATTCCCAACAAAGATTTGGGTGCCTATTGATTCCTAGTGTTAGCAGTGTTAAACCTTGATCAAGATTTTGTTGATATTCTCAGCAAAGATTTAGGTGACTATTGACTTCTAGTGTTAGCAGTGTTAAATCCTTGATCAAGATTTTGTTGATATTCTCAGCAAAGATTTAGGTGACTATTGACTTCTAGTGTTAGCAGTGTTAAATCCTTGATCAAGATTTTGTTGACATTCTCAGCAAAGATTTAGGTGACTACTGACTTGTAGTGTTATCAGTGTTAGACCTAAATCAAGGTTTTGGTGACAAATTCTCAGCACAGATTTGGGTCACTACTGACTTCCAGTATAAGTAATATTAGACCTTAAAGAAAGTTTTATTCCCAAGTCATATTCCCAACAAAGATTTGGGTGACTATTGACTTCTAGTGTTAGAATTAGGAAAATTCTTTTAACATTCTTAGGGAGTAAATACACACACATTCACATACAGTCTTTTCTCCATTACTGAGATGTTCCTCGTTGCTTCATACAGTATATCTGCTCAGTGCATGCTGAAAGGGTCATAGAAGATGAATCTTTACCCCATCAGGAGTGAAGAGGGTCTCTAATCATCAACTCTAATCACTCTACTGTGGATCTCCTGGGATTACTGAGTTAAAATAAACAAAGACTTAATGCAGTTTACCCTGTTTCAGGTGAGGACAATTAAGTATTAGCAATCAAGACTGAAAACATATCTAAGCTATATCTAAATAATGTTTAAATAAGAGATGGAATCTTTCATGTTTCTCTGCCTGAGGTTTGCTTCTGATCACAGGTGCTGGACTAAGCTTGTGTTTGAATGGCTGGTCCCTCTCCCCTCTAAAATCATTTCTGAATCGTCCTCTGCCTGTGTGTACTGCATAGCAACAAGGAGCGCGGAGCTCCCAGCATGTAACGCTCCAGCACACACACACACTCCAGCTTTGCAGGCAAAACACACTCTCAGCCGCTGCCTGTGCGAGCTCATCAGAGAGAATACAGTGTGGCGGTGCATCCTCACAGGAAATGGCACTTATCACTGTCACAGGCATCGGATCAGGAGACGCAGCCAAGTCACCCAATGTCCTGTTTTCTAACTGGTAATGAAATATAGACAGGCACCGGCTGCTTTTTAAAGAAACGCCTACCCTGAGGCTGGATAATTTGAAGCAATATTTGACAACCTAAGAGATCCTAATACAAACCCTTGAGGAACACCATATTTGACCATATGTTAGGAACAGTGGTTATTTACATTGATAAACTGCACAACCTAACCAGTAAAACATTAGCATTATATCATTAGCTTGGGTTTTCATGTAAACACGACCCATCGTGGACCACTGTGTCAGCACCTAGATATTCCACAACATGCATCTCTATTTTACTATATCATTTAAACATGATAGCTATTCTTTATATCCTGTGATCGCAATCAGTGTACCTATAGACAAAGGTGTCACATTCATTACTCAGGTAGAAGTATAGATACTAGGTTTTAAAAATACTTCTGTACAAGTTGAAGTATCAACTCAAGATTTTTACTCCAGTAAAAGTGTAAAAGTACTGCTTTCAGAACTACTTAAAGTATAAAAGTAAAAGCAATGTAAGGGGAAAAAATGGCATAAGGGGCGAAAGCTTAGGCCGCAACACAGGGGTCTATAGTGCACTAGCCCACCTCCCCAAAAACCCCATTCTTCTAAAATCCATAATGACTATAATGTTATATTAAAATGTTAATGTTGATAAATTTGGGATGCGCTAGGCTTCCTGTTTCAGCCGCATATACGCCCATTGAACATGAATGTAGTTTAGTACAATGTAAATATATTAAAGAAGCATATCTGTTACTACTGAACATTAACATGTGTTTCATGGAGCAGAAGATATGATGACTAGTCGTCTATAAGTATTGTAATGGAGCAAAAAGTCAAACTTCAAAGGCATGTTGTTTTATTTTTATTTTTTATTTTTTGATAGATATAAGATAGTCCTGCTCCAAGCAGCACCACAGTCTGTGTACATTTAGAACATGTAATGAGTCATTTTAAATGATTAGATGATCTACATTTCATTATCTAGTTTGCTGCTATAGTGTGTCCACCTATTTTGAACAGCAGACACACTGGATGTCATTCTGAGTTTTACAGGCATTCTGCCAATGTATCCCTGAAACTGGGCATCAAAGTAAAATTGGCTGGTTTTCTCACCTTTTAATCCTGACAGAGAAATAAAAGCTTTAGTGAAAGTTCTGCCAGGAAGACTCCAATGCTACGTCACTGTTCCATTCATTACTCCAACCAATCATAGTCTGCCACCTGTCTTTAAAAGGATTCAACTTACGCTCCCTCTCTGATGCCTTCAGGCGCTGATGTTTCAACGTCCTCCTCCCCATCACCACCAGTTGGTTCCCAGTCCTGCTGTCCAGAGAGGCAGCCTCACCCCTGCTGTCCAGGGAGGCAGCTTTGCCCCTGCTGTCCATATCCAGCAGGGTCTGCGCGCTTAAAGACTTGGGCTTAGGACTGGGCCTATGCCAAAGACTTTCTTCATGACTTACAATAACTAACCTTTCAACATCATCAATACATTCATCTACTCGTGGAGTATTTCTTGCAGAACTGTCATTACCTTCTCCTCCAATCAGAATGGCTCACAAGTTTAGCAGAAAGCCTCAACATCTGAATATGAACATGTCCAGTATTCATTGTGTCCACTCTTTACCTTCATCACAGCTTCCAAAGTTTTTTTAAGGAGACCTTTTCATCAAGAAGGTTGTGTACCAGTCACCCAACCTATTGTAGAATTGGAGATGGGGCTCTGGACTTGGGTGCCATCCTCACAACCTCCTCCCACTTTCACTTACAGCATTTTATTTGTATTCTTCTGCATCATTTGAACGCAGCAGCTGTGTGAACACCAGAATTCTGGTTCCATTGACTTACATTAAGAGTAAAGTACGTTTTTATCTATATCATTTTGGGGATATGCGCTTTTCTTCAACTGAGCTATGAAATGAGTCGAGAAGAACTAGTTCAAATAAAGGGCCATGGCAACAAATGAATGACATGCTACACTGTAAAAAAAATTATTGCAAATTTACAGTAAAATACCTGCAGCAGAGACGCCAGTACTTTACTGTTATTTTACAGTGCATCTACTGTAATTTGTTTTAACAGTATTGTACTGTAAATTGAATTACAGCATATAATAACTGCGTATTTATGGTAGCTAGCTAGCTATCAGCATTCAAGCTACAGTTTCTTTACTAAATTGAGTCCCTAAATGAAACAGACCTAACTAACAACATCTTATATCTTAAAAGTTTAATAACTATACTGACAAAACCACATCACTGCAAACTTTAGGCGAATTGTAATGATAGATAGATAGATAGATAGATAGATAGATAGATAGATAGATACTTTATTGATCCCGAAGGAAATTTAACAGCCAGTAGCAGTTACACAAAACAAAGTACAAAACACAAAACAAAACACAGTACAAAACACAGTACAAAAAACAATAAGGTATATAAAGAAGAATAAAGAACTCCAATAGTCAAAAAGAATATATACATAAAATATAAGAATACAAACTATACACCCTGACCGTAGGTAAAAAGGTAGTGCAGTAATAAATTAGGTATGTGCAAGAGAATACGGGTATCAGCAGATACATGACAGTACTGGGATATTTATTAAAAAATAAATGAATGTGCAAAGATTGTATTCAAGTAAAAGTTGAGTGCTGATATAAGATGTCCAGTAAAGTGTCAATAGTGTCTATGAGTGCTGACATAAAATATCCAGTAAAGTGCCAATAGTGTCTATGAGTGCTGACATAAAATATCCAGTAAAGTGTCAATAGTGTCTATGAGTGCTGACATAAAATATCCAGTAAAGTGTCAATAGTGTCTATGAGTGCTGACATAAAATATCCAGTAAAGTGTCAATAGTGTCTATGAGTGCTGACATAATATGTCCAGTAAAGGGTCAATAGTGTCTATGAGTGCTGACATAATATATCCAGTAAAGTGTCAATAGTGTCTATGAGTGCTGACATAAGATGTCCAGTAAAGTGTCAATAGTGTCTATGAGTGCTGACATAAGATGTCCAGTAAAGTGTCAATAGTGTCTATGAGTGCTGACATAAGATGTCCAGTAAAGTGTCAATAGTGTCTATGAGTGCTGACATAAGATGTCCAGTAAAGTGTCAATAGTGTCTATGAGTGCTGACATAAGATGTCCAGTAAAGTGTCAATAGTGTCTATGAGAGCTGACATAAGATGTCCAGTAAAGTGTCAATAGTGTCTATGAGTGCTGACATAAGATGTCCAGTAAAGTGTCAATAGTGTCTATGAGTGCTGACATAAGATGTCCAGTAAAGTGTCAATAGTGTCTATGAGTGCTGACATAAGATGTCCAGTAAAGTGTCAATAGTGTCTATGAGTGCTGACATAAGATGTCCAGTAAAGTGTCAATAGTGTCTATGAGTGCTGACATAAGATATCCAGCAAAGTGTCAATAGTGTCTATGAGTGCTGACATAAGATGTCCAGCAAAGTGTCAATAGTGTCTATGAGTGCTGACATAAGATGTCCAGTAAAGTGTCAATAGTGTCTATGAGTGCTGACATAAGATGTCCAGTAAAGTGTCAATAGTGTCTATGAGTGCTGACATAAAATGTCCAGTAAAGTGTCAATAGTGTCTATGAGTGCTGACATAAGATGTCCAGCAAAGTGTCAATAGTGTCTATGAGTGCTGACATAAGATATCCAGTAGTGTCAATAGTGTCTATGAGTGCTGACATAAGATGTCCAGTAAAGTGTCAATAGTGTCTATGAGTGCTGACGTAAGATGTCCAGTAAAGTGTCAATAGTGTCTATGAGTGCTGATGTAAGATGTCCAGCAAAGTGTCAATCGTGTCTATGAGTGCTGACGTAAGATGTCCAGCAAAGTGTCAATTGTGTCTATGAGTGCTGACATAAGATGTCCAGCAAAGTGTCAATAGTGTCTATGAGTGCTGATGTAAGATGTCCAGCAAAGTGTCAATCATGTCTATGAGTGCTGACGTAAGATGTCCAGCAAAGTGTCAATAGTGTCTATGAGTGCTGACGTAAGATATCCAGCAAAGTGTCAATAGTGTCTATGAGTGCTGACATAAGATGTCCAGCAAAGTGTCAATAGTGTCTATGAGTGCTGACATAAGATGTCCAGCAAAGTGTCAATAGTGTCTATGAGTGCTGACATAAGATGTCCAGTAAAGTGTCAATAGTGTCTATGAGTGCTGACATAAGATGTCCAGTAAAGTGTCAATAGTGTCTATGAGTGCTGACATAAAATGTCCAGTAAAGTGTCAATAGTGTCTATGAGTGCTGACATAAGATGTCCAGCAAAGTGTCAATAGTGTCTATGAGTGCTGACATAAGATATCCAGTAGTGTCAATAGTGTCTATGAGTGCTGACATAAGATGTCCAGTAAAGTGTCAATAGTGTCTATGAGTGCTGACGTAAGATGTCCAGTAAAGTGTCAATAGTGTCTATGAGTGCTGATGTAAGATGTCCAGCAAAGTGTCAATCGTGTCTGAGTGCTGACGTAAGATGTCCAGCAAAGTGTCAATTGTGTCTATGAGTGCTGACATAAGATGTCCAACAAAGTGTCAATAGTGTCTATGAGTGCTGATGTAAGATGTCCAGCAAAGTGTCAATAGTGTCTATGAGTGCTGACGTAAGATATCCAGCAAAGTGTCAATAGTGTCTATGAGTGCTGACATAAGATGTCCAGCAAAGTGTCAATAGTGTCTATGAGTGCTGACATAAGATGTCCAGTAAAGTGTCAATAGTGTCCGGGAGTGCAGATGTACAGTAATGTGATTACAGTACAAAAAAAAAAAAATGCACCCGCTCACGTCTCCTCGTCTAAGAACTAATTTAGATTATCATTCTTTATTTTACAAATGAACACAATACAAGCTTCTCGGCACTTCCTGCACTGGCTGAATAAGCTGGAAGAGACTTAGCTCAGCTGAGCCAAACAGGCTGGCCCCGCCCACTGCATATATTATTTCACTTTAATGAGTAGAAGCAGTTTGAACAGTTTAATAAAAAAGGGTTATCATTAAAAAGAAACATAAGTCTGTAATCACCAGTATGATTTTGATGGATAGTGACTGGACTGTAAATGAATGATGGTTCATATTTTAAAGGGTTGACAGAAAATACTGTATTAGCTGATAAATTACAGATATTTACTGTTATTGGGAAACTGATTGCATTACTGTTAATTTACATACACTGTGTGATTATTTAACTGTATTTTAAAGTTATTATAAAAAAACAGTAAGATACTGTTCATTACAGTGTAGCATATCAACCCAGACTCTGGCGCAATAATTAAAGCTCTGATTATGGACCTGTGTTGTTTCCCACAGGTCCTGATAGGAAGGCATTGTTAGTGTGTGTGCGCGCTGACGCTGACGCATCGCCGCTAGCAAACTCTCACCTCACAATCAATGTTAATCACTTCAGCCTGCAGGAAAAGTCTGTTTTTAATCAAAAGTAGCCACACATATAATCACACATGCACGCAGAGAGAACAACTTCCTTGTGTTAACACAGCCGTGTGTCTGCAGCTCTCCCAGCAGCACCCTCGAACGCCTTACTGGAGCCGACTGTTATTCGGGACGAGGACATGTTGGGCATCCGAGTTGCTCAGGTCGGAAACTTCTCGCTCCACAAAAGCCTCGTTAGAAACTATTGGCGCAAAACCAGGGGGGACGTGTCCCACCCAAAATCAGAAACCGGTAGATTCGCCCCACCCAAAAATGAAACCACAGAAAATTATTTTAAAAGCATGTTTTAAAAGCCTTTGCAATTCACGCTCTGTGTTTGCTGTTAGCAACGGGCTCTGGTTGTTAGGTGGTCTGGGTCTTTCTCTGTGTTAAGGCTTGTGTTGAGATGCCTGTTCAGAAATATCCTGCAGTCAGCAGCTTCACTCACCCGAGCTCTCGCCTTGCTGGAGCATGGGGTAGCTTGCGTCAGCTTTAAACGCGAGGTCAGTGATGAGAGTAATGAACAGCAATGATGACCATATATACTACAATAGATCAGCTTTAGTATAATGTGTTGTTATGGTAACTGACTAGGAAGGTTTGGGTTAGTTATGTTTATATTAACTTTAGTCAGAAACCCCTCATTAATCATGACATTTAATTGGATGTATCTAATAATAAACAGAAGTAAAGATAATGTAGTATTTTCTTAATTTATTTTATTTATTTACAGTGGAATTAGCCTATGGGTAATATTTTAGGGGATAGGGTGGGCTAAATGTGTCCCCCCCAATGTCAAACCCACTCCTACGCCCTTGTTAGAACCACAGCGCGCACACAAATAAACCCACACCCTAATACAAAACAACAAAATAAACACATGCCTTTAACTAACTGACCACAACAACATAAACAGTCTGTTCTATGGAGGGCTTATTACGATCCTATTGGTCCCTCTCTTCTAGGAATCATCACTAGCCAGTAGCGGGTCACCACAATATATAATATTTCTGATTAAGAGTATATTGTAGCATAATATAAAGATATTTCTAGACATAAAATATATTTCTACTTAAATAATTATCTCTAGAATTATCATCTTACTCCATTTTCAGCTATGTTTTATGCAAACAGATACAAGAGAATTTGAGAATTTTACTATACAAGCAAAATAAAAATATCTAGGAATAGGCTAAATACCATAGAATACATCTGATAATAATACAGATAACAAAATGTCAGCTTAGCTATTTGTTTTGTTTGTTTTTAGGTTTAAATTGATAGAAAACAACATACTATTCTGAAGAGCATCTCTATTATTTTACTGTCTCTGGAGCTTCAAGTATAAATGAGCTAACCCTAACCCTAATCCTAACCTAACCCTAACCCTAACTCTAACCTAACCTAACCTAACCTAACCTAACCTAACCTAACCTAACCTAACCCTAAGCCTAACCCTAACCATACCCCAACCCTAACCCTAACCCTAACCCTAACTCTAACCTAACCTAACCTAACCTAACCTAACCTAACCCTAACCCTAACCTTACCCCAACCCTAACCCTAACTCTAACCTACCCTAACCTAACCCTAACCCTAACCTTACCCCAACCCTAACCCTAACCCTAACCCTAATTTAACCCTTACCCTACCCCTAACCCTAACCCTGAAGGCTTAAAGCAATGGCGGATAGCAACGGGTAAGAATATAAAAAAAAGTAAGGGCTTGGCCGACAGCATAATGTTTTCGCTTTCCATAACACAGTGACAGCACTCAACTTTCATTATCTCGAAAACATCTGGCACATTAAACATTCTCTCAGCATTGATTGTGTAGGCATTTCATCAGTCTGGATAGGCTCAGTCCCACAGGCCTACCCGTAGCTAATTGGGTCCTAATGGTACTCGAGTATGACAATTATGTACTTTATACATTGCTGTCTAAACATATAAAACACTCTGTAAACCTGACTATGTGAAGTCCTTAGGGTGTAAACGCCATATGTCCTTGAGAAATGGCTTGTTAGTCATATAACTGCCCCCTTATGGGGTGTATATAGCTCCATCACAGACCAAGCTGCACATGTCTGCTGGCTATTAAAGCACCATTTAGGTGCCATTATGATGTTCAGAAACAACTCTGTCTTGGTCCTTCTATAGCACCTCGTTTAAAGACCTAGTTGCTGCCGACTCTGGAGCAGCGGCAGGCCTTTTGTGAGCCCTACAGTAACGTTTGAATTTAAATCCTGCGCTTTGTCTGGTGCCAAACTGAAGGCTTTAACCAAACATACTCCCACACACTGGCTGCCGTGGCTCATTCAGCGAAACCCAGTTCAACGCTGCAGGGCTGCATGCGTCTTCTCCATGAGCCGAGGAATATTATACAGTCACTTCTCACTGGCTTCTCTCGATTCACTGTGTCTGTAGCAGAGGCTTCAAATCCATAACCCGTGGGGGTTGGAAGTTTTGTTGTAAGATTTTAGCTTTATTGGATTTGGATTAGTTGAACCTGGGGAGGTAAAGTTACTGTAATTGATCAGTAATGTTCATCTGCAATGTGTATATAGTTGTTAAGTCTGACTGTAATAGCTGTGGAGTGATTTTAATCCAGTATGAATCTACAGTGTGTGTAGTGTTTACAGTCTGACAGTAATAACTATGGAGTGATTTTAATCCAGTATGAATCTGCAGTGTGTGTAGTGTTTACAGTCTGACAGTAATAACTGTGGAGTGATTTTAATCCAGTATGAATCTGCAGTGTGTGTCGGGTTTACAGTCTGACAGTAATAACTGTGGAGTGATTTTAATCCAGTATGAATCTGCAGTGTGTGCAAATTCACAGTCTGACAGTAATAACTGTGGAGTAATTTTAATCCAGTATGAATCTGTAGTGTATGTAGTGTTTACAGTCTGACAGTAATAACTGTGGAGTTATTTTAATCCAGTATGAATCTGCAGTGTGTGTAGTTTTTACTGTCTGACAGTAATAACTGTGGAGGGATTTTAATCCAGTATGAATCTGTAGTGTATGTAGTGTTTACAGTCTGACAGTAATAACTATGGAGTGATTTTAATCCAGTATGAATCTGCAGTGTGTGTAGTTTCACAGTCTGACAGTAATAACTGTGGACTAATTTTAATCCAGTATGAATCTGCAGTGTGTGTAGTGTTTACAGTCTAACAGTAATAACTGTGGAGGGATTTTAATCCAGTATGGATTTGCAGTGTGTATAGGGTTTACAGTCTGACAGTAATAACTGTGGACTAATTTTAATCCAGTATGAATCTGCAGTGTGTGTAGTTTCACAGTCTGACAGTAATAACTGTGGACTAATTTTAATCCAGTATGAATCTGCAGTGTGTGTAGTGTTTACAGTCTAACAGTAATAACTGTGGAGGGATTTTAATCCAGTATGGATTTGCAGTGTGTATAGGGTTTACAGTCTGACAGTAATAACTGTGGACTAATTTTAATCCAGTATGAATCTGCAGTGTGAGTAGTTTCACAGTCTGACAGTAATAACTGTGGACTAATTTTAATCCAGTATGAATCTGCAGTGTGTGTAGGGTTTACAGTCTAACAGTAATAACTGTGGAGTGATGTAATCCAGTATGAATCTGCAATGTGTGTAGGGTTTACAGTCTGACAGTAATAACTGTGGAGTGATGTTAATCCAGTATGAATCTGCAGTGTGTGTAGTGTTAACAGTATGACAGTAATAATTATAGACTGATTTTAATCCAGTATGAATATCCAGTGTGTGCTTATTACAGTCTAACAGTAATAACTGAGAACTGATTATAATCCAGTATGAATCTGCAGTGTGTAGTTTTTAGATTATTTTTACATTATATAAAATATTTCATATACAATGATGAAAGCTTAATAAATCATAAATAAATGAACTTATCCTTATTTATTTATTAAATCTAATCATGTTATTGGATCACGCACATGGCAACACGTTGCTAAGGCTCCAAGACGCTTGTTTTGTTTTCTGCATGCGACAAACTTGAGCCTGCTTACACGAAAGGAGACCCAGATCACAGCAGGTGTGAATCCTGTTTATCAGCCCCACGTCTCCTTAATTTACTCGCAGCCCTTCAGCGCTGGCGTCAGGTGCGAGCCGGTGTCATAGCGTGTTAAGTGGGGCTGCAAGTACCTCCGAAACTCTTCGGGGCCTTTTCCCCAACACCTGCACCGAGCTGACGCGGCCGCTCTAATTGGCCAAGATGCTGTTGGCAAGTTCAGGCTGATTGGAGTGGAGGAGTCTTCCCTTAGCGCTTGGCTCGGGCTGTAATTAGGGCCCTCCTTTTATTAACTGCCTCGCTCTCTCCCGCAGGACCTGCATGCAGCATGAGTCAATATGGCACAGTGATGAATACTATATTACCTTCTGTTCATTTGTCTGCATACAGGATTCCGCTTCCTGTGATGCTTATTCTTACTTTTCCACCATGCACAGCGTGTTCAGTACAACAGCATGCCATGATGTTAGTAATGGTATAGATTTAATGTATACGACCCCTACGGCTCTTGTTCTTCATAGTGTGGGTATTATTGTCCCTATAAAGCTAAGCTTCAGTTTCCCCATTTACACCTGGTCACTTCATATGACCAAAGGTGTCAAAAGGATTCACACTCATTACTCAGGTAGAAGTATAGATACTAGGGTTTAAAAATACTTCTGTAGGAGTTGAAGTATCAACTGAAGCTTTTTACTCCAGTAAAAGTGTAAAAGTACTGCTTTCAGAACTACTTAAAGTATAAAAGTAAAAGTATTGTAAGAAAATAATGCCAATAAGGACAAAAGCTTAGGCCTCACCACAGGGGTCTATAGTGCACTAGCCCACCTCCCCAAAAACCCCATTCTTCTAAAAGCCATAATGACTATAATGTTATATTAAAACGTTAATGTTGATAAATTTGGGATGTGCTAGGCTTCCGGTTTCAGGACGCTGCCCACAGGACACTGTTGGCTGGATGTTGCTGGTTGGTGGACAATTCTTAGTCCAGCAGTGACACTGAGTTGTTTGAACACTTTAGCAACACTGTTGTGTCTGATCCACTCATACAAGCACAACACAGACTAACAGCACAACACACACTAACTCCCTGTTACGATCCTGAACATTAGAGAACAGATTAAAAGGGGATAAACAGTGTAGGCAGGGAATCAGATGGACTACAGTCTGTAAGTGTAGCTCCTATATGGTCAGTAGAGCTGATAAAACTGACAATGTGTGTAGATACAAGAAGGTGGTTTTAATGGTATTCTGTAATGGATCTCCTCAAAGTCTCCTCTGGTGTGGGCCCCTGTGCTCCCGGAGCCACGTTTTTGGGGTTGCGTGATTGGTTCATTTGTTGTTGTGGACAAAAAGAGCAGTTCTTTCTTAATTGTTTGTTTGTATACAATGAAAAGCAAACTAGTTCCTATCAGTGCCTATAGTGACACATGAAACTGTGCAATCCATCCACGGGACATGAAACCAAACCACTTATAAGGAGCCCTTCACCCAAACGAGCCCAGAATCAGTTCTGGTGTGGACTCAAGTATTCAGGACTCAGGAATATTGAAGAATATTTAGTATTTGAGTGTGAAAACTCCCTAGGACACTTTTTATAAAAAGATATGATCTATTTCCTTCAAAATAAGATGAGGAAAGTAAATATTTCAACACCCTGCGAGTTCCTTTGCAAGTTCTTCCACTTAGAAATCATGGAGGGGTCTGAAATTGTCATCTTAGGTGCATGTCCACTGTAAGAGACATAATAAAGAAATAATAATAATAATCCGGAAATCACAATGAATGATTTTTTAATAATTTATTTCATTTAGCCCTCTATGATTTCTAAGTGGAAGAACTTGCAAAGGAACACGCAGGATGTTCAAATACTTATTTTCTTCTAATGTGTGTATGATTATTTATTTATCTGTTCTAATGATTTCTGGTGTTCTTATTGGTGGAAATACACTTATCACTGAGATAAAGACTGTAGTGACAGTAGTGTCTGTGTTGAAACTCCTTATTTGATGGAACTTACTGATTTTTTACTTCTACTCCTTACATTTACACTCCATTATCAGTACTTTCTACTCCTTACATTTACACTCCATTATCTGTACTTTCTACTCCTTACATTTACACTCCATTATCAGTACTTTCTATTCCTTACATTTACACTCCATTATCAGTACTTTCTACTCCTTACATTTACACTCCACTATCAGTACTTTCTACTCCTTACATTTACACTCCACTATCAGTACTTTCTACTCCTTACATTTACACTCCATTATCAGTACTTTCTACTCCTTACATTTACACTCCACTATCAGTACTTTCTACTCCTTACATTTACACTCCATAATCAGTACTTTCTATTCCTTACATTTACACTCCATTATCAGTACTTTCTCTTCCTTACATTTACATTCCACTATCAGTACTTTCTACTCCTTACATTTACACTCCATTATCAGTACTTTCTACTCCTTACATTTACACTCCATTATCAGTACTTTCTACTCCTTACATTTACACTCCATTATCAGTACTTTCTACTCCTTACATTTACACTCCACTATCAGTACTTTCTACTCCTTACATTTACATTCCATTATCAGTACTAACTACTTCTTACATTTACACTCCATTATCAGTACTTTCTACTCCTTACATTTACACTCCATTATCAGTACTTTCTACTCCTTACATTTACACTCCACTATCAGTACTTTCTACTCCTTACATTTACACTCCATTATCAGTACTTTCTACTCCTTACATTTACACTCCACTATCAGTACTTTCTACTTCTTACATTTACACTCCATAATCAGTACTTTCTATTCCTTACATTTACACTCCATTATCAGTACTTTCTCTTCCTTACATTTACATTCCACTATCAGTACTTTCTACTCCTTACATTTACACTCCATTATCAGTACTTTCTACTCCTTACATTTACACTCCACTATCAGTACTTTCTTCTCCTTACATTTACACTCCATTATCAGTACTTTCTACTCCTTACATTTACACTCCATTATCTGTACTTTCTACTCCTTACATTTACACTCCATTATCAGTACTTTCTACTCCTTACATTTACACTCCAATATCAGTACTTTCTACTCCTTACATTTACACTCCATTATCTGTACTTTCTACTCCTTACATTTACACTCCATTATCAGTACTTTCTACTTCTTACATTTACACTCCATTATCAGTACTTTCTACTCCTTACATTTACACTCCATTATCTGTACTTTCTACTTCTTACATTTACACTCCATTATCAGTACTTTCTACTTCTTACATTTACACTCCATTATCAGTACTTTCTACTCCTTACATTTACACTCCATTATCAGTACTTTCTACTCCTCACATTTTAAACATAGTCTCGTTACTCCTATTTTATTTCAGCTTGTTTTCATTCATGTACGTTTACATTCCAGTAGAGATTGTTCATAACATGACTTTGAAGTTTGACTTTTTGCACCATTACAATATTTATAGACAACTAGTCATCATATCTTCAACTCCATGAAACACATGTTAATGTTCAGTAGTAACAGATATGCTTCTTTAATATATTTACATGGTACTAAACTACATTCATGTTCAAAGTTGCAGGGTGTTTAAATACTTATTTTATGCTAGTTTATAATGTGTATATGATTATTTATTTATCTGTTCTAATGATTTCTGGTGTTCTTATTGGTGGAAATACACTTATCACTGAGATAAAAGCTTTTAAACAATCAGCTTAGGCGCCTCAGACTTTGCACAGTAGTGTCTGTGTTGAAACTCACAATGGAAGCCTTTCTCTGTCGCGCAGTGTTGAATCCGAACGGCTCTTTGGATGGTTTGCAACTATGTCCATTTCCACGGTGCGTGGACGTGGGCCTCATACAGCGGTCAGAATCTTTTTTCGCTAACAAGCACTGTAAGCCCTATTGCGTCTGCCGCTCACTCGTATCATTACCCGGTCCTGCCAAGCGACGCCTGGCCGTTTCCCTGCTCTCTGAAAATAGACGCAAATTTTAAGGGCAATAGCATTTGATAACGTTTTGCATGGATATTGCAGTGGACGCTAGAGAGAAGGGCAAATTGTCCTGCGCTGGTCATTTTCCTCGTAGCGGCGCAGATGGAGCTTTATTGATTGTGATGAGGGTGTTCCGGATAACAATGCAACCAATGCTACCTATAATGATGCAACCTACCGGCAGGCTCGCCAAACGCTGTTTCTTCAGCCTATTTGTTTGATTTTAGCTTCACTTGTTCGTGCCATTATGTGAACCGTTGACATAATCAACCTATTAGACGACCGCTAAGGGCTCATTAAGCCATTCAAGCGCAATCAGACCGAACTGTGCTGACTCCAGTTCGGCTCTTGAGAAAGTAACAGAGGCCGTGTACGCCGCTCGCTCCAACTTTTTTTTTTAAGAGATGCTCGTCCGTCCACAGAGAGCCGCAGACGGCGAGCGGGCCGAGCAGATAGTCCGAGCCGCCTCGTAAACGTCTCGGCCGACAGTGGCCAATTAACCGAGATGATGAGAAAGTTTCGGGCTTGAATTTTAATGAGCCTCCGTCCTAATAAACATATTTTCATCCTCCCTTCGAGAGCTCGTGGGCACTGATGGTTTCGTGCACGGGGACTGCCTTCATTCTCATGGTGACCATTTTCATCTCCAACTTGTGAATGCTCGTAATTAGGCTTCATGTTGTGCGTGTCTACTGCAGGGCTTTTAGTTCAGTAGCTCCACATTACTTAACGAATGCTGAGCTAAACTTATAAGCGCTCACTTTGTATGGAATTTATGTCATATAGTTCAATGCAAGAGCTTACTTTTTAAATATATGTCATACATATGTAAAAGATGTGGAAGTAATACATCTAGTAACATAGACTACTGTGCAAAAGTAGCTGATTGACTGTTTAAAGGCCTTTATCTGATTAATAAGTGTATGTTCACTAGTAAGTACACCCACCAGATTTGATTAGAACAGATGTAAATAATCATACATACAATACAAAGTAACATGAATATCTTATTGTGAGAGAAGTAGATCAGATCTTAAGCTCCTGTTTGAAGAACAAAGTGTAGTTCCAGATTTCTCCTGGACGCCCCAGACATTGTATGAATGTGTTCAGTTCCTTCAGCAGGAATCTTGATTTAGCTTAATGAAGTACTGAGCAGTCAAAGCAGGTATTAGATGAGAACTGTAAATAATACTGGGTTGTTTCCACAAAAACATAGGAGACAGTTTTAGAACATGTTAATGCAGAAGCCAACATAACCTAAACTTGACCATCACATGGATACAGCTAACCATTAAACCATTTTAAATCAATTCCTTATCAGACAGTGTTGTTAATACCAGTAATAACAAGACTGAAAATGAAATAAATTATGTTGTCACAACAAGTGTCTCCAAAATGTGTTCAGCCCAACAATTAAAGAGCATTTCTGTTACTAGTGGTTGGTGTAGTGTAGTGGGTTACACTGATGCACCTCTATGCTGTAAACTGGTGTTTGATTCCCCACCTGAGTACCTGAGTAACAACCTTATACTATACCAATAAGAGTCCTGGGGCAAGACTCCCAACACTGTTTTTGCAAATGCAAGGGCGTAGACTTGCTCTTGACATTGGTGGGTACCTATGACCCCAACCGAATTTAGACATGCTACTCTGGAAGACTATAAGAGAACTGAAAGTTGGTAGTTTGTTGTGCAGTTCTTTTCCAAACCATGTTTTTCATAGCTACAGAAGTTGTTAGCCGGCTGTGGCAGAGCCTAGCATCGCCATTAACATTATTTAGATGGACTCATTTCATTAGCGACCTAGATTTTAAGTAACGTTTGCTGCCGTCCTCACACGCTTTTCACACCCATGTGTCTCCCACGCTGCACCTGAGTCTTACACAGTGAGTCTCATATGACTGGAAAGCTTTCCTTCCAGTTTTGGCGCTACTAACAAGCAAACCTAGCTACAGAAGGTGCGCCCGAAATCGCCTACTAGTCAGTAGGTACTGGATTAGAGTCAGTACGTACTGCTGGAGTGGTAGACTAGTAGGTAATTTCAGTAGGAGAGTTTTAGTAGACACACAAGCTCGGACTAACCACGTCCACCAACTGTTAGCAAGACATCAGACCACCACCGTGAAAGTCCTGCTATTCATTTAAAAGCTTGTTTACTGACAGATTCAGATCTTTTAGTGACTCTGATCTGTGTTTTATCTGATTATGTATCAGACGGTGTGGATCTGTAGATCAGAGAAGATGAAACGGGAGGAACATAATCATTGTTTATCTCAGCAGTAGCGCTAACTTCTGTAGCGGCAGTTCACTAGCAGTAGCTACGTACACACAGCCGACAATCAGTTTACACTGTTTATTTACTCCACTTTAAATTCATCCACGGCTCGCCTACTGATTTACTACTGAGTATTCAGACATACTAGCCGCGCTCGCCTACTGATTTACTACTGAGTATTCAGACATACTAGCCGCGCTCGCCTACTGATTTCACTACTGAGTATTCAGACATACTAGCCGCGCTCGCCTACTGATTTCACTACTGAGTATTCAAGACATACTAGCCACGCTGACCTACTGATTTACTACTGAGTATTTAGACATACTAGCCGCGCTCGCCTACTGATTTACTACTGAGTATTTAGGCATACTAGCCGCGCTCGCCTACTGATTTCACTACTGAGTATTCAGACATACTAGCCGCGCTCGCCTACTGATTTCACTACTGAGTATTCAGACATACTAGCCGCGCTCGCCTACTGATTTCACTACTGAGTATTCAAGACATACTAGCCACACTCGCCTACTGATTTACTACTGAGTATTCAGACATACTAGCCGCGCTCGCCTACTGATTTCACTACTGAGTATTCAGACATACTAGCCGCGCTCGCCTACTGATTTCACTACTGAGTATTCAAGACATACTAGCCACACTCGCCTACTGATTTACTACTGAGTATTCAGACATACTAGCTGTGCTCGCCTACTGATTTGCTACTGAGTAGTAGACAAGTAGGCGATTTCAAAAGCAACTAGAGTCTCATGTGACAGCAGGGAAAGGCACAGCCAATCACACTGACCATATGTGTTACAGGGAGGTGGGATACCAGTAGAGAACGGGATTTAACCCTTTCTGTACCTCTAGGTAATTGAGACATTGACAGATTGGGGTTTTCCTTGGAGAAGATCAAATTATCGGTGGGGACAATTCAATAATCACTGGATATTGGTGGGGACACGTCACTTCCGTCTATACTAATTCTACACCCTTGTGCAAATGTAAACTGTAAGTCACTCTGGATAAGAGTGTGTGCCATAAATGCAAATCTACAAAGCTCAAAGAAGTATTTAGTTACTTTAGTTACTTCAGTGTGTCTGACTCAGTCCGTCACAGAATACCTAATGTTTCAGGCTAGGTTGCCCGACAGGTTTGAACTCCCCAGGCCTTTTCCTGAGATCACTGAGCCCCCAGCCCGGCATCCTCAGCCCTGACTGCCACTCGTTGTTCACTGGCAACCAACTCATTTTCCAACATACCGAACTGGCCTGCAGTCGTGTTTTTCCTGGCAGGCCCTTTCCTCCTGTAATGCCTCTCAGTCAGTGGAAAGCACAATACTCTCTGGGAGAAAGGCGAGGGGGGGAAGGTTAGAGGGAAAGAAGCAAGAGAGAGCAAGCGAAGGAGGGCCTTTAATTTGTTTCTGCGCAATCCAATACCGCTGGAGCTCGGTCGGCTAACCGCTGCGTCCTGAGGCCGATGACATGCGGCCCTAATCTAAACCAGACGCCCACCTCCCTTCACCCTGCGCCTAACATCACCTCTTCAGCCGCAAGTGTGTTTGCACAACTGGCAGTCGCAGGGCTTCTTCTCCTCCTCCTCCTTCTCTTCCTCCACCTCCGTTCTTCTCCTTCCTCTGTCAGTTTAAAGTCATAGTCACATGAAGGGTTACCTTAATGGTGCCTTTAGTTATACAAATGAAAATACACTCGCTGACCACCTCCTTGTGTCTACACTCACTGTCCACTGTATCACTTCCACTGACCATATAGGAGCTACACTTACAGACTGTAGTTCATCTGATTCTCTGTATACTTTATCACTCTGTTCTTTAATGATCAGGACCCCCACAGGACCACCACAGAGCAGGTATTATTTGCGTGGTGGGTCATTCTCAGCAGTGACACTGACGTGGTGGTAGAGTGTGTTGTGCTGGTGTGAGTGGATCAGACACAGCAGTGCTGCTAGAGTTTTTAATACTGTGTCCACTTACAGTCCACTCTATTAAAGACTGACTGGTCCACCTTGTAGACATAAAGAGATGATAGTCGTGGTTGGTGGACGATTCTCAGTCCAGCAGTGACACTGAGGTGTTTAAACACTCCAGCAGCACCACAGCTGTGTCTGATCCACTCGCACCAGCACAACACACACTAACACACCTCCACCACATCAATGTGACCCACCACCTGCATAATGCCTGTTGGTCCTGTGTGGGTTGTTACCACTGAGAAACAGAGAAGCAATAGAATATTTTCTTGGCTGCTTAAAAAAGGCCTTGCTGGAATTCCAGCCCTGTTCTCAGTTACAAGGTGATGTCATCTTGTAACACAGTATTAATAGGCTGCCTGCATGGGTGGAACTTGGAGCAGGATGCCACTATGGATTTCAACCACTATGACAGATGGCCAATTAGAACACTGGGCTCTCATTGGAGACCTCGCACACTGTTTTCTGATTGTGGAGGCAGGGCTTAAGCATTTTAGATATGTGGTGAATACAGATGTACAGTATGAGAAAAAAATAGTGTTGTGGGAAAATTAAAGTATGCATATATATATATATATATATATATATATATATATATATATATATATATATATATATATATATATATATATATTCATGCACAGTGGAAATTAAGATAATAGGTTACATTAAAAGTTATTCTGTTCTATTAGTTTATTATTTAGTAGCAGAGGTTAAAAGTTAACTATCACTTTAAAGCCATTGATATTTACCCAAGGAAGTAAAGCGAATAGGAAAAGTATTTATTGGCAAAAGAAGCACTTAAGCACTGCATGTCCTCCCAGGCAGCTGAATCAAAAACAGATGAGGCTGAAAAAAGAGAAGAAAAGGAAGGAGCGCTGGATTAGGTGCAGGTAGCAGCCATGCGAGTGAACGCTTCCTGTTTGTGTTATTCTGGTAGGGAACAGTCAGCTAGGCAGCAGGAGACACAGTATTGGCTAAAAGAAGCGGAATGTTCTGGTGTCAGCTGCGGACAAAAGCGTGCCTGGTCAAGATCTGGACCGAGACGAGTAAAAGCGTGCTCTTCAGCCGCGCGTGTAGGTGAAGTCATCACGTCGGGGTTTTATCAGAATGACCTGAACGTTTATTAATATTCCATCTCTCTGGCCTGCCGATTGTGAGACGCGAGACGAGTCTCGATTCTCCGGGGTCATGACTCGTCTAGCTGTGATGGAAACGCTATCAGAGGCAGTGAAAAGATGCCACTTTTCAAGCCCACAAAAGAAGAGACCGTTTCAAAGGAGCTTCTGTGCATCTACAGAGTGCTTTCTGAATAGCCTGCATCTAAAACTCCCGCACTTTGACACAAACACAGCCTTCAGACTCCTCATACAAGCCTGTCACTCTGGGGCTGATTGAGTCGGGTCTGAGTGGTTTACGATCAATGTTTAAGAAGAGTCTTTATTAACACTTACATGTCCACTATAGGCTAATACACGGAGAAATAAGAAATCATATATACACTACCAGTCAAACGTTTTAGATCACTACCAGTCAAACGTTTTAGATCACTACCAGTCAAACGTTTTAGTACACTACCAGTCAAACGTTTTAGTACACTACCAGTCAAACGTTTTAGATACACTACCAGACAAACGTTTTAGTACACTACCAGTCAAACGTTTTAGATACACTACCAGACAAACGTTTTAGTACACTACCAGTCAAACGTTTTAGATACACTACCAGTCAAACGTTTTAGTACACTATCAGTCAAACGTTTTAGATACACTACCAGTCAAACGTTTTAGATACACTACCAGTCAAACGTTTTAGATACACTACCAGCCAAATGTTTTAGATACACTACCAGTCAAACGCTTTAGATACACTACCAGACAAACGTTTTAGTACACTACCAGTCAAACGTTTTTTGATACATTACCAGCCAAATGTTTTAGATACACTACCAGTCAAACGCTTTAGATACACTACCAGTCAAACGTTTTAGATACACTACCAGACAAATGTTTTAGATACACTACCAGTCAAATGCTTTAGATACACTACCAGACAAACGTTTTAGTACACTACCAGACAAACCTTTTAGAAACACTACCAGTCAAATGTTTTAGATACACTACCAGTCAAACGTTTTAGTACACTACCAGCCAAACGTTTTAGTACACTACCAGACAAACCTTTTAGAATCACTACCAGTCAAACGTTTTAGTACACTACCAGACAAACCTTTTAGATACACTACCAGTCAAATGTTTTAGTACACTACCAGCCAAACATTATAGAACACTACCAGTCAAATGTCTTAGTACACTACCAGTCAAACATTTTGGTACACTACCAGTCAAACATTATAGAACACTACCAGTCAAACGTTTTAGTACACTACCAGACAAACCTTTTAGAATCACTACCAGTCAAACGTTTTAGTACACTACCAGTCAAACGTTTTTTGATACATTACCAGCCAAATGTTTTAGATACACTACCAGTCAAACGCTTTAGATACACTACCAGTCAAACGTTTTAGATACACTACCAGTCAAACGTTTTAGATACACTACCAGACAAATGTTTTAGATACACTACCAGTCAAATGTTTTAGATACACTACCAGTCAAACGTTTTAGTACACTACCAGCCAAACGTTTTAGTACACTACCAGACAAACCTTTTAGAATCACTACCAGTCAAACGTTTTAGTACACTACCAGTCAAACGTTTTAGATACACTACCAGCCAAACGTTTTAGATACACTACCAGTCAAATGTTTTAGTACACTACCAGCCAAACATTATAGAACACTACCAGTCAAATGTCTTAGTACACTACCAGTCAAACATTTTGGTACACTACCAGTCAAACATTATAGAACACTACCAGTCAAACGTTTTAGTACACTACCAGACAAACCTTTTAGAATCACTACCAGTCAAACGTTTTAGTACACTACCAGACAAACCTTTTAGATACACTACCAGTCAAACGTTTTAGTACACTACCAGACAAACCTTTTAGATACACTACCAGTCAAATGTTTTAGTACACTACCAGCCAAACATTATAGAACACTACCAGTCAAATGTCTTAGTACACTACCAGTCAAACATTTTGGTACACTACCAGTCAAACATTATAGAACACTACCAGTCAAACGTTTTAGTACACTACCAGACAAACCTTTTAGAATCACTACCAGTCAAACGTTTTAGTACACTACCAGACAAACCTTTTAGATACACTACCAGTCAAACGTTTTAGTACACTACCAGTCAAACATTATAGAACACTACCAGTCAAATGTCTTAGTACACTACCAGCCAAACGTTTTAGTAAACTACCAGTCAAACGTTTTAGATACACTACCAGTCAAACGTTTTAGTACACTACCAGTCAAATGTTTTAGATACACTACCAGTCAAACGTTTTAGTACACTACCAGTCAAACGTTTTAGATACACTACCAGTCAAATGTTTTAGATACACTACCAGTCAAACGTTTTAGATACACTACCAGACAAACGTTTTAGTACACTACCAGTCAAACGTTTTCGATACATTACCAGCCAAATGTTTTAGATACACTACCAGTCAAACGCTTTAGATACACTACCAGTCAAACGTTTTAGAACACTACCAGACAAACGTTTTAGATACACTACCAGTCAAACGTTTTAGTACACTACCAGACAAACGTTTTAGTACACTACCAGACAAACCTTTTAGAAACACTACCAGTCAAACGTTTTAGATCACTACCAGTCAAACGTTTTAGTACACTACCAGCCAAACGTTTTAGTACACTACCAGACAAACCTTTTAGAATCACTACCAGTCAAACGTTTTAGTACACTACCAGCCAAACGTTTTAGTACACTACCAGACAAACCTTTTAGAATCACTACCAGTCAAACGTTTTAGTACACTACCAGACAAACCTTTTAGATACACTACCAGTCAAACGTTTTAGTACACTACCAGTCAAACATTATAGAAAACTACCAGTCAAATGTCTTAGTACACTACCAGTCAAACGTTTTAGATACACTACCAGTCAAACGTTTTAGATACACTACCAGTCAAATGTTTTAGATACACTACCAGTCAAACGTTTTAGTACACTACCAGTCAAACGTTTTAGATCACTACCAGTCAAACGTTTTAGATACACTACCAGTCAAACGTTTTAGTACACTACCAGTCAAATGTTTTAGTACACTACCAGTCAAACGTTTTAGTACACCACCAGTCAAACGCTTTAGATACACTACCAGTCAAACATTTTAGATACACTACCAGACAAATGTTTTAGTACACTACCAGTCAAATGCTTTAGATACACTACCAGACAAACGTTTTACATCACTACCAGCCAAACCTTTTAGAATCACTACCAGTCAAATGTTTTAGTACACTACCAGACAAACCTTTTAGATACACTACCAGTCAAACGTTTTAGTACACTACCAGTCAAACATTATAGAACACTACCAGTCAAACGTTTTAGTACACTACCAGTCAAACATTATAGAACACTACCAGTCAAATGTCTTAGTACACTACCAGTCAAATGTCTTAGTACACTACCAGCCAAACGTTTTAGTACACTACCAGTCAAACGTTTTAGATACACTACCAGTCAAACGTTTTAGATACACTACCAGTCAAACGTTTTAGATCACTACCAGTCAACTTGTAGCGGTAGACTGGTAGTGTACTAAAACTTTTGACCAGTAGTGTTCTAAAACTATACAATGAATGGATCAGCATTATTTACAGTTCTCATCTAATACCTGCTTTGACTGCTCAGTACTTCATTAAGCTAAATCAAGATTGCTGCTGAAGGAACTGAATACATTCATACAATGTCTGGGGCGTCCAGGAGAAATCTGGAACTATACTTTGTTCTTCAAACTGGAGCTCAAGATATGATCTACTTCTCTCACAATAAGATATTCATGTTACTTTGTATTGTATTTATTCCTAAATATATCTGAGCTAATGATATATGCTGTCATGAAAAAACGACAGAAGTGAATGTTTTGTACCAAATCCCACTGGGAAAATCCATGAGAATGAGAACTCCTCAGGTCAGTATGATATGTGCCTTTTCCACTAAGCCCTGGATTTCATTGCTAGCTCCTCACCAGGCTCCTCACCTCACTTACTGGGTCAGACATCCACCTCTAATGCCTCCCTTATAGAAAGTTCTTACATGATATGGCTCTTAATAAGTTTCCTGCTGTCCAAAGGTTGCGTCTTTTAAATATCTATTCATGCTGAAGTGATTATCACTAGTGTATACAAAAACCCAGAAGACACTGTAGGAATTACTGGATAATGAAGTGACTGCATTTTTGTTGAAGACATCATGACATCTGGTTCCATTCACCGCCACCACAGAGTCTCCACAATGGACTGTTTCACTTCAAACCATTTTGGTTGCATCAGAAATAAAAAAAATATATAGAGAGTTTCCAGCAAAGAACACACATCCCAATATTATTCACTTTAATAGTGAGGCATTTGCTAGAAGGAGATCTACAGGGGTTGGACAAAGAAACTAAAACATCTGTCATTGTAGTGTGGGAGGTTTCATGGCTATATTGGACCAGTCTGGTGGTCAATCTTCATTAATTGCACATTGCACCAGTAAGAGCAGAGTGTGAAGTACAGTTAGCAGGTAAGAGCACAGTTTGGGACATACCAGAGTTCAAAAGAGGACAAACTGTTGGTGCACATCTTGGTGGCGCATCTGTGACCAAGACAGCAAGTCTTTGTGATGTATCAAGAGCCACAGTATCCAGGGTAATGTCAGCGTACCACCAAGAAGGACCAACCACATCCAACAGGATTAACTGTGGACGCAAGAGGGGAGCTCCACAGGGTCAATATACACGGCCGGGTTGCTATAGCCAAATCTTGGGCTGTGGACAATGTGAAACATGTATTGTTCTCTGATGAGCCCACCTTTACTGGTTTCCCCACATCCGGGAGAGCTATAGTGTGGAGAAGCCCCAAAGAAGCGTACCACCCAAACTGTTGCATGTCCAGAGTGAAGCATGGTGGTGGATCAGTGATGGGTTGGGTTGCCATATCATGGCATTCCCTTGGCCCAATACTTGTGGTAGATGGGCGTGTCACTGCCAAGGACTACTGAACCATTCTGGAGGACCATGTGCATCCAATGGTTCAAACAGTGTATCCTGAAGGCGGTGCCGTGTATCAGGATGACGATGCACCAATACACACAGCAAGACTGGAGAAAGATTGGTTTGATGAACATGAAAGTGAAGTTGAACATCTCCCATGGCCTGCACAGTCACCAGATCTAAATATTATTGAGCCACTTTGGGGTGTTTTGGAGGAGCGAGTCAGGAAACGTTTTCCTCCACCAGCATTACGTAGTGACCTGAACACTATCCTGCAAGAAGAATGGCTTAAAATCCCTCTGACCACTGTGCAGGACTTGTACATGTCATTCCCAAGACAAACTGACGCTGTATTGGCCGGAAAAGGAGGCCCTACACCATACTAATAAATTATTGTGGTCTAAAACCAGGTGTTTCAGTTTCATTGTCCAACCCCTGTATATCACTCCCATATGAGTGAAAAACATCAAGTCCTGTGAGTAGCAGTAGGGGGCAGCAAACAAAGCAGCTTCCGTGAAAAGTGTTTTAGCTTTTGCCAAGTTCTACGAGACGCGCAGAGATGCCGTTGTTGCGGTCTCTTACGCAGATGTTGCCGTATGGATGGTAGTATAAGATAATATATACATACGCTCAAAAGTTTAGGATCACTTTAGAATTCCATTTCATGCAATTTTTATGCAATTCACACACAATATCGTCCATTTCACTATTAATGTAAGTGTATCAGATGATTTTTAAATAAAAAAAATGTTTGTATTAAAGTCTATTTTTGTATAGAGGCTTATTTTGCATATAGTCCTATTATCAGTAATTCTCAGTCCTCTGTCTAAACCTCCTAGTACGGCCGTCAATCCAAGTTAAGGATGTTATTGGACTAATTGGTTGTTAGGACACTCTTGCTCAATTGTGAAGCACAGCTGAAAAACATTCTACTAATAAGTGAGCATAAAAGGGAACAACATTCTAGGTTAGTTTAGTATCTGAAGCAAGAAGTAAATTCAAAGCAACAAATGTAATTATTCCTGTTTCATATGAATTTATTCATGGATTCCTACAAATGTGAGCCTGTATAAACTGTTCTTCTTATTGTTTATCACTTACGGTAACATGATATACATTTGTTGTGCCTATTAGAATGTATAAACATGCCAATATACGCCTACATTTACTTACTGCTTTTCCAAACAGAACTACTGCAAACATAGATTACTGAGTGGAGCTCAGCTTATGGTTTCTTTTAATGACCCTTGAGAAGAAGAACCTTAAAAAAACAGGCCTGACCTCCCATATTGATACAATTCTGCATCATATTTATCATATTTATATTTATTCAATATCAATATCAGACTAAAGCAGGGAGGAGATGGTGGTAGTGGTGGTGGTGGTGGTGCAGTACAAAAACATTATCACCTGAAGTAGCTACAAATAAAACTAAAAGCAGTGTTACTGTGTTACATCAACACTCATGTCCTGGCAAACATAGTCCAGCTCTAGTTATATCCTTAGTATCTACTTATGATCTTAAGATCTACTGATAGATAAAAGAATGAAGGGATGAAGGAACAATGTTGGTAATAATAAAGAAGTGAAGGAATGAATGGATGAAGGAAAAAGATTACTGTGCAACTAAAGGAATGAAGGGTTGAAGGAACAATATTGGAGTAAAAATAAAGGAATGAAGGGATCAAGGAACCATATTCGTGTATAAATAAGAGAATGAAGGGATGAATGTACAATATTAATGTGTAAATAAAGGAATGAAGGGATGAAGGAAAAATATTGGTGAATAAATAAAGGAATGAAGTGATGAAAGAACAATATTGGTGTATAAATAAAGGAATGAAGGGATGAAGGAACAATATTGGTTCATAAATAAAGGAATGAAGGGATGAAGGAACAATATTGGTCTACAAATAAAGTATTGAAGAGATGAAGGAACAAGATAAGTGTATAAATAAAGGAATGAAGGGATGAAGGAACAATATTGGTCTACAAATAAAGGAATGAAGGGATGAAGGAACAATATTGGTCTACAAATAAAGGAATGAAGGGATGAAGGAAACAAGATTAGTGTATAAATAAAGGAATGAAGGGATGAAGGAACAATATTGGTATATAAGGAAAGGAAGGAAGGAAGGGATAAAGGAACATTAATGGTGTAAATATAAAGTAATGAAGGGATGAAGGAACAATATTGGTTTACAAATAAAGGAATGAAGGGATGCAGCAACAAGATTAGTGTATAAATAAAGGAATGAAGGGATGAAGGAACGAGATTAATGTATAAATAAAGGAATGAATGGATTAAGGAACAAGATTGGTGTACAAATTAAGAAATGAATGGATGAAGGAACAATATTGGTGTATAAATAAAGGAATGAAGGGATGAAGGAACGAGATTAGTGTATAAATAAAGGAATGAATGGATGAAGGAACAAGATTAGTGTATAAATAAAGGAATGAATGGATGGAGGAACGAGATTAGTGTATAAATAAAGGAATGAATGGATGAAGGAACAATATTGGTCTACAAATAAAGGAATGAAGGGATGAAGGAACAATATTGGTTTACAAATAAAGGAATGAAGGGATGCAGCAACAAGATTAGTGTATAAATAAAGGAATGAAGGGATGAAGAAATGAGATTAATGTATAAATAAAGAAATGAATGGATTAAGGAACAAGATTGGTGTAATAATTAAGAAATGAATGGATGAAGGAACAATATTGGTGTATAAATAAAGGAATGAAGGGATGAAGGAACGAGATTAGTGTATAAATAAAGGAATGAATGGATGAAGGAACAAGATTGGTCTACAAATAAAGGAATGAATGGATGAAGGAACAAGATTGGTCTACAAATAAAGGAATGAAGAGATGAAGGAACAAGATTAGTGTATAAATAAAGGAATGAATGGATGAAGGGACCATATTGGTGTATAAATAAAGGAATGAATGAATATTATGGATGTATAAGAGAATGAAAGAATGAAAAAACAATATTGGTGTATAAATAAAGGAACGAATGGATAAAGGATCAATGTTGGTGATGATAAAGGAATGAAGGGGTGTCAGAATCTGAAACTGCTTTGAGTGGGCGTTGCCAGACAGTCATCAGCCCTGTGATTGGTCAGGGGAGTGATTATAGAAGCGTTACCCAAGATTAGGACCACCTAGTTTACATTACAATTAGAAATAAGGTACAGGTGTATCTTCTCTGGGGCTTTAAATAACAGCACCTGGCTGAAGAGCAGACTGAAGCTTCTCTCTCCGCGGCTGACTGCAGCTCTATGTGCAGAGTCTTCAAGGTTCAAGGTTCAAGGTTCAAGGAGACTTTATTGTCATTCGCATCACATGTAGTACATGGGGTGGAACGAAATTGTGGTACCCAAGGACCCAGTTTTACCCAGACAGCAGTACTTAATAAATAAAATAAACATAAATATATAAAATATATGAAAATAAAATAAACAGGAATGGAGAAGGTAGCAGCAGAGTGTATTAAAGTGACTGGTGTCGTAAAAGTGTCAGTGCAGTAAAAGTGTCAGTGCAGTGGTTCCACTAAGTGGCGTTTAAAAGTCTTACAGCTTCCGGAATGAAGCTGTTCCTCAGTCTGTTCGTTCTACACTTGACGCTCCGCAGCCTCCTGCCTGAGGGGAGCGGGACAAACAGTGAGTGTGCTGGATGAGTGGGGTCCTTCATGATGCAGGTGGCCCTCTTCCTGCATCTGGAGGTGTATATGTCCGTGGTGGTGGGGAGGCTGACTCCGACAGACCTCTGTGCAGCCTTCACCACCCTCTGCAGAGCTTTCCTGTCTGCAGCAGAGCAGCTTCCGTGCCACACGTTGATGCTGGAGCATAGAACGCTCTCCACCACACATCTGTAGAAGGAGGTGAGGACCGATCTCCCGAGCCCAGCTCGCCTCAACCGCCTGAGGAAGTAGAGCCGCTGATGTGCCTTCCTGACCAGGCTGGAAGTGTTGTTGCTCCAGGTGAGGTTGTTGCTCAGGTGAACACCCAAGTACCTGTAGCTGGAGACCACTTCCACCGCAGACCCTCCGACATGCAGGGGGAGGTGGGCATGTCTGCCCCTTCTGAAGTCCACAATCATCTCCTTCGTCTTCTTTATGTTGATGCAGAGGTTGTTCTTTCTGCACCAACCCTCCAGGTGTTCTACCTCCCGTCTGTAGCCAGACTCATCACTGTTTGTGATGCATCCGACCACTGCCGTGTCGTCCGCAAACTTCACAATATGACAGCCTGGGTGGATGGGTGAGCAGTCATATGTGAGCAGCGTGAACAAAAGGGGGCTCAACACACAGCCCTGAGGGGAGCCAGTGCTGAGGATTGTGGTGGAGGAGGAGAGGTTGTGGATCCTCACAGACTGCGGCCTGTTGGTCAGGAAGTCCAGGACCCAGTTGCAAAGAGAAGAGCGCAGACCAAGTGAGGAGAGCTTATCTGTCAGTGTCTGGGGTATCATGGTGTTAAAGGCGGAAGTGAAGTCCACAAAGAGCATACGGACATAAGAGTCCTTCTGCTCCAGGTGGGTGAGGGCAGTGTGGACCACAGAGGAAATGGCATCGTCTGTGGATCGGTTCCTCCTGTAGGCGTACTGGTGTGGGTCCACAGTGACGTCGATGGTGGCTTTGATGTGGGTCATAACCAGTCTTTCAAAGCATTTAGTGACTATCGGCGTGAGAGCTATCGGCCGGTAGTCATTCAGACCTGTCACTGTGGAGCTCTTGGGGACCGGGATGATGGTGGCGGTCTTCAGGCAGGTGGGAACAGCTGCCTGGGTGAGGGAGACATTGAAAATGTCTGCCAGGACCTCGGAGATCTGATCAGCGCACTCCCGTAGTACTCGTCCGGGTATGTTATCCGGACCAGCACTTTTCCGGGGGTTGATCCTCCTGAGGGTCCTCCTTACCTCTGCTGGTGTCACACTGAGGGGTACTTCTCCAGGTGGAGGGGTGAGTCTTATGCTGGGCGGGGTGTCAGGGTCCTCAAAGCGGGCATAGAATTTGTTGAGAGCCTCGGGCAGGGAGGGGTCTTTGGAACATTGTGCATCTCTGGTTTTATAGTCTGTGATGCACTTAATTCCCCTCCACATGCTCCTAGGATCCTGGGAGGAGAAGTGTCCCTGGATTTTCAGAGCATATGCAGCTTTGGCCCTCTTAACACCTGCGGTCAGCTCTCTTCTAGCCCTCCTGAGTTCCTGTGCGTCGCCAGACCTGAAGGCAGCATCCCTAGCTTTCAGTAGAGAACGCACCTCTCCATTCAGCCAGGGTTTCTGGTTCGGGTAGCAGGTCACTGTCTTTGTGGTGGTGACATCCTCCACACACTTGCTGATGTACCCGAGGACAGCAGATGTGTAATCCTCCAGATCCAGCTCCCCCTCACTCTCAGCAGCCTCCCTAAAGACATGCCAGTCCGTGCAGCCGAAACAGTCCTGCAGCACAGCGTCTGCGTCACCGGGCCACACAGTGATGGTCTTCTGTGTGGGTCTGGAGCGTCGCAGCGGGGGGTGGTATGCAGGGACCAGCATAATGGAGATGTGGTCGGAGAGCCCGAGGTGGGGGTGGGGGACGGCTCTGTACGCGTCTCTGATGTTGGTGTAAACACGGTCGAGTGTGTTGTCTCCCCGTGTTGGAATGTCTATGTGTTGGTAAAACCTCGGCAAAATGTTCGTCAGGTTCACGTGGTTAAAATCCCCCGCCACCACGTAAAACGCCTCCGGATGCTTGTTCTGAAGCGAGCTGATGTTGTCATGTAGCTCTTTCAGTGCGTTGTTAGCATTAGCATCCGGTGCTATGTAAACGGCAATGACGAACACAGCTGTAAACTCCCGAGGCAGATAGTGTGGCCGACACTTCACGGTCAGCTGTTCTGTTGCCTCGGAGCATAGGGCGTTTACCATCACACAGTTTGTGCACCAACCTTTGTTTATGTAGACGCATAAGCCGCCCCCTCGTGCTTTTCCGGACAGCTGGTTGCGGTCCGCGCGGAAGAGCTGCCGGCCGGCGAGCTGGAAGGCTGGGTCCGGCATGCTGTCGTTTAGCCATGTTTCCGTGAGACAGATCACAGCGCAGTTCCTCATCTCATCAGAAACACTCATCCTCAGCCGCAGAAGGTCCAGCTTGTTGTCCAAAGAGCGAACATTGGACAGGAAGAGAGATGGAATCGGGGGTCTGTCGGCGTTAGCCTTGAGCCTGGCTAGCACGCCGGCCCGCTTCCCTCTCTTCAGTCTTCGCCTGCATCGCTTCCTTTTGCCCTTTGTTCGTACCGCTCTGACCCGCCACGCCGGTGTCCGGAGAAGTTGTAGTCTGCCCAGCTTGGCTCTGAAACTACTGTCCATAGTTGCTACTTTTGTGGCAGAGCTGTCCTTAATCTTAAAAAGTTCGGTTCGGCTGTAACTCACAGGCTTAAGGCGCGTGAAGTCGCTATCAGAGAGCGGAGGCTTCTGATAGCTGCAGACAGCCCAGGCTGGTTCCTCCTGTCTCTCTTTGTTTGCATCTGTTGCTCTCCAGAGGTGTGTTTCCATCAGTGCAGGTGCTTTAGTTCATATCTGTCCTGCTTTCAGTGTCTCGGTGTGTGACTGAGCGCGGCAGGTCAGACTCATCATTACCCATCTCCCCGCGAGTTATTGAGCGATGCTCCAGCAATCCCCTCGCCGTCTCGCTCGTTTGTAAACAAGCCTCGCTTTTATTCATGAACGCTGCCGTTGCTGTGAATTTATTTGACCTGAATTGGACTCCCGGCTGCGCCTCCTTTCTCGTCTCCTGTGAGAGAGACTTTGTGTGCTGCTTCTGCAGATCCTCCTGCGGGATACATCAAATTGTTAGCACTTACCTGCAGCCACCAGGTGCCACATTACAGTGAGACCAGTTCACAGGTGTTTAGATTAACAAAGAGCAGCAAGCATTCTAATCTGATGGGCTGGACTATTTCCTTCTAACATGCTGGAGATCAGCTTCTGGGCCAAATCTTGAATGATGGCAACCCATTCTTTCTAATCAGTGCTTGGAGTTGACCACAGTGTCTAGGTTTTTGTTTGTCCACCCTCTTTTTTAAGATTGACCACAGGTTCTCAATGGGATTGGCATCTGGGGAGTTTCCTGGCCATGGACCCAACATTTTGATGTTTGGTTCACTGAGCCTCTTTGTTGCTCATGCTGGAAAAAGCTTTGTTCATCTCCAGATTGCTCCTGGATGGTTGGGAGAAGTTGCTCTTGGAGGATGTTTTGATACCATTCCTCATTCATGGCGGTGTTCTCAGGCCTACGTTTGAGCGAACCCACTCTCCTGGATGAGAAGCAATCCCAGACATGAATGGTCTTAGGATGCTTCACTGTTGGCACAACACAGGACTCATGGTAGCGCTCAACTTTTCTTCTCCGGACAATCATTTTTCCAGATGTCCCAGACAGTCTGAAGGGACCAGTCCTCTGCAGTCCAATCCCTATACTTCCTACAGAATGTGAATCTGTTCTTGATGTTCTTCTTGGAGAGAAGATGCTTCTTTGCTGCCCTTCTTGACGCCAAGCCGTCCTCCAAAGGCCTTCATCTCACTGTGTGTTCAGTTGCCCTGCCCTCTGCCATTCCTGAGCAAGCTCTGCACTGGTGGTGACCCGATCTCGTAGCTGCATCCTCTTTAGGAGATGGTCCTGATGCTTACTTGACTTTCTTGAGTGCCCTGAAGACTTCTTTCACTGGAACTGAACCACTCTCCTTGAAGTTCTTGATGATTGAATAGATGGAAGATAGAAGCAGCAATGTACTTGCCTGTGAAACCCTTTGGATGCAATGCAATGATGACTACATGTGTTTCCCTGGAGGTAACCATGGTTAACAGAGGAAAACTTTAAAGTAACCAGTTTGCTCTTCTAATTCTCAGCATGACAGAGTGATATCAGATGTCTTGTCCTCATTAACCTTTTCTCCTAAGCTAACAAGATCATCACTGAAATGATGTTTGCAGGTCATTCTGTAGGGCTGGAATGACATGGCAGGGAATGACTTTGCAATTAATTGTAATTCATCTGATCACTTCAGAATCTAGAGTTAATAGAAATTGCCACAAAACTTTCGGCCATGACTTTATATCCTCCAACAGTTTCTTAATGAATGGACCAATAGAAATGCTCCAAAATCACCTGAGATAAAACATCTTTACATTGACTTACATTACAAATCAGAAACATTTTTAGCCTTTATTGTAAAGTAATTATTTTGGAGCTATTTGTTTTTTTCTGTAATGCAGTAAAACTTTAATTGGACTAGAAGTTTAGATCTAAGCCTGAATACATCCTAAGCGTTTTCCATCTTGACCTAATCTGACCCACACTGTCAGTCTGAAATTCACAGAATGATGTTGGGAAAAATGGACAGAGTCGAATGTTCTACAGGCTTAAATTACCACAAGTAACAATATTGCCCCTATTATATCACAGACAGATCAAATTTAATTAATAAGAAATAGCAGTATAACTAGAAACATTGAATGGATTCTACACAACCGTGAATGGATTCTAGGTTCCTTTCAGATGGTTTGTATGAACAAGGTGGCTCCTTCCGTGTTAATAGGTTGTTTTCAGTCACGTGAAATCCGACAATGTTGGAAATCCAGATGGAGGAGGGAAACAGAGTGGAGGAGATGGAGGTTAGGAGTCTGCACTAGTTTGGATGATATTATAGAGAAAGATACAAACAGAACATCACGGTATTATATGCAATCCTGATGTTTTCAAAGATCAGTTGTTATCAAGGCACCCACAGATCAACACAATACAATACTCACTCCTACTGACCGCACCATCAGGTCAGCTTTTTATTCACCAGTTTTGCTGTTTCCACTTTAAATGGTATGACAGTTAACCAACATTCTGGCATCTGAAGCTCCATTTAACTTGAAACGAGAAAACTGGTAAGAAAATAAGCTGACTTCACCCTCGTGCTCTTGGTAGGAGTAGATGCTATGGTGTTTCAGGTGATTGAGAAGCTATAATGCAGTAGATGCTATGGTGTAGCTGGTGGTTGCGAAGGCATAATGCAGTAGATGCTATGGTGTAGCTGGTGGTTGCACAGGTATGATGTAGTAGATGTTATTGAGTTTCAGGTGGTTACGCAGGCATAGTGCAGTAGACGATATAGTGTTCCTGGTGGTTGCAAAGGTATAATGTAATAGACGCTATGGTGTTTCTGGGGGCTGCGAAGGCATAATGCAGTACATGTTGTGGTGTTGCAGGTAGTTGGTTGTGAAGGTATCATGTAAAGATGCTATGGTGTTTCAGGTGGTTGTGAAGACATAATGCAGTAGACGCTATGGTGTTTCAGGTAGTTGCGAAGGTTTATGCAGTAGAAGGCTATGGGGTTCCTGGTGGTTGTGAAGACATAATGCAGTCGATGCTATGGCATTTCAGCTGGTTGTGAAGACATAATGCAGTCGATGCTATGGTGTTTCAGCTGGTTGTGAAGACATAATGCAGTCGATGCTATGGTGTTTCAGCTGGTTGTGAAGACATAATGGAGTCAATGCTATGGTGTTTCAAGTGGTTGCGAAGGTATAATGCAATAGGTGTTATGGTGTTCCAGGTAGTTGCTGAGGTATATGCAATAGAAGGCTACGGTGTTCCAGGTGGTTGCTAGCAAGAAGCTAGAATGGTGTCTCAGATTATCGCTAGAGTATTTCTATGTGGTTTTCATAGAAATTGTTACATATTTAACCCATGTGACTCCAAAATATCAGATCAAAACACTTCTAATGTAATGAAAGTGTAAAAAATCTGTTTAGCAGTGTGGGAGTGTGGAAGCGAGAACCCAAGCAAGTCCAAAGCATTTTAGAAAAATGATGATTTGGCATGATGCTAATAGGATGGGTATAAGCTACTTGATAGCTTCAATTCAGAGCTTGAAATTTTGATCCAAATCTCACATGAACAATCAGCTACTGTCAGGTTCCAAGCAAATTTTCAAGCTCTGTGTTGTAGCTAACAAGTACTGGAAGCTTAGATGCCATCAATTAGCATCATGCCCAATTAATCAAGTGCTTACCTCAAACTGAGAGGAGTTGTTGAGAATGCTCTATTAGACTTAATAATTATTGTAGCTCGCTTCTCAAATCCAAACAGTTTGAGGCCAGTGTGTGATGAATTAGCTATGCTGTTTTGCACAATGATAAATGCGCTAAATGTAGCTCTAATAAGCTTCCATTACCTGTTAGCTACATTAGCCTTCAGTTTAAAACCTCAGTGTGTCTCGGATGCTCGAGTGTATTTATGGTAAATGAGGGGAAATTGTGTACCTGAACTCTTGCCTTAAATAGAAATGGGGGAAGAAATGCAAATGAATTTCCAAGGGGAGTCGTGGGGGGCCCGGGTGGCCGTTGCCTCCCCCGTAATTTCTTCACTTTCTGAGTCTGTTTGATTCGCTGCCAGCGCACTCCACCACCACTGTTCTTTCTCTGCATACATTAATATTGCAATCAGATCAGTCTTACACAACATAGGTTTGTTTTTATACAGTGCGGGAATAAACCTATTACATATGTATGATGTGCAAAGACGTATATGAAATAATATGCTCAATATCCAGGACACATTTGTAATGAACTTAACTAGGAGTTAAGTGTGCAGTGGGGGGGTTTACACCACTCCAGCTGACTCTTGGCATTGCACATAGTGATCTTAGGTTTGGGTGCAACTGCTTGGCAATGGAGACCCATTTTATGAAGATCCTGGTTTGTAGTTCTTGTGCTGATGTTGCTTCCAGAGCGTTTTTTTTCTCTCAATTTCACTGTAATAGCACTTACAGTTGTCCGGGGCAACTTTAGCAGACATTCCTTAATTGTGCCTTGTTTAATATCTACTGCCAGTGTTCATCTATGAAGATTGCATGGCTATTTAGTTGATTTTTTATAAACACCTGACCTTAATAATTAGGATGGTTGTTCATGTACTTTTAGCCAAATATGTTTACGTTCTTGTATTGGTACACATGTGAGGACCACATGCCCTCACAAGTATAGGACAATATGATCCAAGTAAGGATTTCATGGTGGTCCTCACTTGAGACAAATCACAAATCTAATGGAGTTATATTTAGCTACAGAATTAAATAGAAGGTTATATAATATATATATATATATATATATATATATATATATATATATATATATATATATATATATATATATCAGCCATAACATTAAAACCACCTCCTTTTTTTTTTCATTTCATTTTTTTTCATTTAATCAGCTCCATGGTTATAGATTGCAGTCTATCTGTTTCCTTTTAAATTCTTCAATGATCAAGACCCCCAGAGGTCCACCCCAGAACAGATGTTATTAGGGTGGTAGGTCATTCTCAGCACTGTAGTGACACTAACGTGTTAATGGTGTTGTGTCAGTGTGTGTTGTGCTGGTACGGGTGGATCAGACACAGTAGTTTCTAAATGTTGGGTCCATTCACTGTGCACTCTAATTAACGTGCCTACCTTGGTGGTCCATCTTGTAGATGAGCTTGTAAAGTCAGAGAAGATGCTTTATAAACAGTGTATGCAGTGTATATTATATATATATATATATATATATATATATATATATATATATATATATATATATATATATATATATATATATATATATATATATATATAAATCACATTTCTCTGTTTTGTTACATACACAAAGATACACCCCCCCCCTTTTCTTGGCATTCTCCTCATCGCTGCTGCATCCCGCCACTCTGTGAAAAGGAAAACAAGGTTCTGTTCAGTCAGACATCCAATCACGCCGCAGTCCCTCCGGCAGCGAGGGAGCGCAGCCTATGAATAATTGGAGGGATAATTGAATGTTATTAGATGGAGCACCAGGAGGGCAGACTTGCTGGGGCTGGGAGGACCAAGGCTGCGGCCGTTTCAGGTCAGATTATTTCCGAAGCCTGGCAAGAGAGAGGCGCGGCCTGTGTTTGTACCTCACACCTGTAAATTACTTATTAAAAAAAAGACACAGTTAATAATCCCAAGGCTCTGGTCGTGTTTGAGACGCAGCCTTGGAGGAAACGGAGGAGCCGCACTCCCTCGCAGTTCACACCAGGTAAACTCAGACTCTGATTTATGCTCCTCTTTCGCCGCTTTGGCAGAACCTGCGACCGAAGGAATGTCCAGGCACGCAAACAATTGCATTAACCTCCATTCAGCACTCATCACTTCTCTCATGCACTCTGTATTTGTTATTGTTAGATAACAATCTATAGCCGCTCCGCCAAGTGAGCATTAGGGATTCAGATTTATCGGAGGGTCGGCTCCGAGAGGGGGGTCTCCACCGCGCTGGTGTGTCTGTGAGCGGTGGATGCTGGTGAGTAACAATGAGACTGCTCCTGGCTTCGGTCCAGTTATCTCTCACTCGCTCTCTTTATCTCCTCCCCTTTGCTGGCTAGACGCGTCCTTGTGTGCTCTGCAGGGTGCGTAGGTGTGCGTGTGTATGTGTGTGTGTAGTTTGTCTGTCTGTGTACATGTGTAGACTCAGTAAGAAAGAGAGAGAGAGAAAGAAAGAGAGAGAGCGAGAAAGAAGATAGAAACAGATAAAGAGAGGAAATAGAGAATACAAAGAAAAAGAAAGATTGAGAGAGAGGCAGAGAGATAGAGGGAGCGTAAGATCAGTAAACAGAGCTCCATTGTTCATCTTTTGTTCTTATGTGAGAGAGAAGAATGAGGTGAAAAGAGAAAGAAAGAGAGAGACAGAGAATCAGAGAAAGAAAGATGTTGGAGAAAGACAGAAAACATGAAATGAAAGTTAGAAAGAAGAAAGATATGAAAAGAAATACAGAGACAGAGAGAAAAGGAGGTAAATGAAGTAACTGTATTTTCTTGAGATAGATAGAGAGAGAGAGAGAGAGAGAAAGAGAGAGAGAGAAGGGGGATGTTGAAAAGAAGAGAGAGAAAAGAAAGGTATAAAGAGAAAAAGCGAGACAGAGCGAGCGAGATAGAGAGATGAAGAACCGCTGTCTCGGCTTGTCTTTTGTTCTCATATGAAAGAGAAAGAGAGAGAGAGAGAGAGAGAGAAAGTAATAAAGAGAGAGCGAAAGGAATAAAGAGAGAGGAAAAGGAGAAAAACAGACAAAGAGACAGAACAAGAGATGGGAGCTAGAAAGAGAAAGAGAGATAAAGAGACATCCTCTCTGCACATCTTTTGTTATGAGGAGAGAGAGAGGAAGACATAAAAGAGACAGAGAGACAGAGAGAGAGGGAGAGATTATGGGAGCACAGCTAGAGAGAGACAGACGGAGAGAGGGAGAAAGAGAAAGGGGGAAGACAGATATTAAAAGAAGAAGAGAAAGAGAGATAAAGGAAGAAGAATTGTCTTCTTGTCTGCTTGTCTTGTTCTCACAAGAGAGAAAGAGAGAGAGGAAAAGTCAGAGAGAAGGAGAGGTAAAAAGAGATCCCCTTTGTCTCTGCTCTTAGGCGAGAGAGGGGGGGGGTATAAAGAGAAAAAGAGAGACATAAAAACAAAGAAAAAGAGGCAGAGAGAGAGAAAAAGAAAGAGAGAGAAAGAAAAAGAGTGAAAAAAGAAAGAGAGAGATAAAATGAGGTAGAGAGAAAGGGAAAGGTAAAAAGAGAGCCTCTTTGTCTCTGCTCATCTTTTCTCCTTATGAGAGAGAGAGAGAAATCAATAAACAGAAAAAAGATACAAAGAAAAATAGAGAATCAAGGAGAGATAAAGAGATCCCTTTTGTCTCTGATCTTAGGTGAGAAAGAGAGAGAGAGAGAGAGAGGGAGAGAAAGAAAAACAGAAAAGAAAGAAAAAGAGAGAGATAAAATGAGAGGTAGAGAGAGAAGGAGAAATAAAGAGATCCCCTTTGTCTCTGCTCTTAGGCGAAAGAGAGAGAAAGAGGGGGTATAAAGAGAAAAAGAGAGAAAAAAAAGAAAAAGAGAGAGAGAGAAATGGAGAATCAAGGAGAGATAAAGAGAGCTCCTTTGTCTCTGCTCATCTTTTGTTCTTAGGCAAGAGAGAGAGAGAGAGAGAGAGAGAGAGAGAGAGAGAGAGAGAGAGAGAGAGAGAGAAGAGAAGAAAGAAAGAGAGAGAAATAAAATGAGACATAGAAAAGAAGGAGAGGTAAAAAAAATAGAGCCACTTTGTCTCTGCTCATCTTTTCTCCTTATGAGAGAGAGAGAGAAATCAATAAACAGAAAAAATGATACAAATAGAAAGATGGAAAAAAGAGAATCAAGGAGAGATAAAGAGAGCTCCTTTGTTTCTGCTCATCTTTTGTTGTCAGCAAGAGAGAGAGAGAAAGAAAGAGAGAGAGAAAGAGGGAGACTGAGAGAAAAAGAGAGAGAGAGAGAAAGAAAAAGAGAGAAGAAGGAAAGAGAGAGATATAATGAGAGGTAGAAAGAGGAGAGATAAAGAGATCCACTTTGTCTCTGCTCTTAGGTGAAAGAGAGAGAAAGAGGGGGGTATAAAGAGAAAAAGAGAGACATAAAAACAAAGACAAAAAGAGAGAGAGAGAGAGAGAGAGAGAAAGGGAGAATCAAGGAAAGATAACGAGAGCTCATTTGTCTCTGCTCATCTTTTGTTCTTAGGCAAGAGAGAGAGAGAGAGGGAGACTGAGAGAAAAGAGAGAGAAAGAAAAAGAGAAGAAAGAAAGAGAGAAAGAAAATTAGAGGTAGAAGAGAAGGAGAGGTAAAAAGAGAGCCCCTTTGTCTTAGCTCATCTTTTCTCTTTATGAGAGACAGAGAAAAAGATAAAAGAGAAAGATGGAAAAAAGAGAATCAAGGAGAGATAAAGAGATCCCTTTTGTCTCTGCTTATCTTTTGTTCTTGGGAAAGAGAGAAAGAGAAAGAGGGAGAGAGACTGAGAGAAAGAAAGAAAGAGAGAGAGAGAATAAGAGAGACTGAAAGAAAGAAAGAGAGAGAGAGAGAGTGAGAGAGAGAGAGAGAGATGGAGAATCAAAGAGAGATAAAGAGAGCTCCTTTGTTTCTGCTTATCTTTTGTTGTTAGACAAGAGAGAAAGAAAGGTAGGGAGAGAGAGAGAGGGGGGGGGCTGAGAGAAAAGAGAGAGAGAAAAAGAGAGAGAAAGAAAAGGAGAGAAGAAAGAAAGAGAGAGAAAGAAAATGAGAGGTAGAAGAGAAGGAGAGGTAAAAAGAGAGCCCCTTTGTCTCTGCTCATCTTTTCTCCTTATGAGAGAGAGAGAGAGAAATCAATAAACAGAAAAAAAATACAAACAGAAAGATGGAAAAAAAGAGAATCAAGGAGAGATAAAGAGATCCCTTTTGTCTCTGCTCATCTTTTGTTCTTGGGAAAGAGAGAGAGAAAAAGAGAAAGAGGGAGAGAGACTGAGAAAGAAAGAAAGAAAGAAAGAAAGAGAGAGAGAGAGAGAGAGAGAGAGAGAGGGAGAGAGAGGGAGACTGGAAGAAAGAAAGAGAGAGAGAGAGAGAAAGAGAGACACAAAGAGAGAGAGAGAGAAAGAGAGAGATAAAGAGAGGGAGAGAGAGAGAGGGAGACTGGAAGAAAGAAAGAGAGAGAGAGAGAGAAAGAGAGAGACAAAGAGAGAGAAAGAGAGAGACAAAGAGAGAGACAAAGAGAGAGCGAGAGGGAGAGAGAGAGAGATGTACAGAGAGTATGAACACAGTACTGGCATCAGACTGTATGAATGCTGCATGAGGAGTGTCTGGCTGCGTGTGTTAGCGTCTGTCTGTCTGTCTGTCTGTCTGTCTGTCTGTCTGTCTGTCTGTCTGCGCTCGCGCTCAGCAGAATTCTAAACAACTCCCACCCACCGCGCACACGCTACTACACGGAGCGAGAGAAAGCCATTGTGAGAGCCGCAGTCATTCCAGCCAATTACACTGAATAATGCTGCTGTGACCTGTCTGCTCCAGGATCAACAAGCAGCGCTGCGCCGGCACCCAATCAAATTTAGCTTTCATTTTCTTTTTTATTCCTCTTTTTGTTTTTTTAAACCGCAAAAGCAGAAAAAAGCTCTAACGACATCTTTTATCTACATGTTCACATACCTACACGCCAGCACTTCCAGGGCTCGGTTCTCCTAACTCACATGGATTCACGCCGCACACTCAGACGGATTCGCTCTGGCTGAGCTCATTCGACATGTTCCAACATCACACATCTCACTCTCTGTGTTTTTTACGATTTTTTTTTTTTTTTTAATTTCCAGCCTAAATACGGCCAGTCAATCAGCCAAGCTGTGTCCGAACTTTGCTTCTTTAGTTTGGCACCAGAGCTACGGGGCTAATGTAGCTAACAAGCACACACACACACTCTTCTAGTGCTCCATTGTCTTGTCTGACATGCTCTGCTCTGCACACTCAGATGGATTCGCTTTGGCTAAATTCTTTCCAAATGTTCTTAGAGCCTTTACAGAAAACAGAACTCGCCGCTCGGGTCCAGCCAACAGTGCCGACTGGAAATCGCCCCTCAACTCACGTCCTTCTTTAATATCTGACCGAGAGGGTTTCACTGCTTCGTTTCATTTCCTTTGTGTGCGCTCCATATCATGCAGGGGCAGCAAAGGACAAGCCACGTCTAAGGCGTGAGGTTAAAAACCAATGCAGGACCTACAGGACCATCTGAGTCTTCTACAGACTGCCTGTTAATGTGATGACCCTGGAAATGTATTGAATATGAATGGTCATCTATAGATTGATTTCAGTTTGTGGCTGCTCAGAGAGCCATCATCTTATTTTTTATCTAACAGGACAGGAATGGTCAACCAACAAAGGTCACTCCAACAGCAAGGTGTATAACAGGACTGTAAGGTCACGAAGGAACCCAGGGTAACTTCTAAGCAACTGAAGGCCTCTCTTATAGTGGATAGTATTATTTTGAGTCCACCACCAGGAGAACACTGAGGACCACTGAGGTGTGCATTAGTGTGCACTCCATATCGTGCAGGGGCAGCGAAGGACAAGCCATGTCAAAGTGGGCATGAGGTTAAAAGCCAATGCAGGACCTACAGGACCATCTGAGTCTTCTACAGACTGCCTGTTAATGCGATGACCCTGGAAATGTATTGAATATGAATGGTCATCTATAGATTGATTTCAGTTTGTGGCTGCTCAGAGAGCCATCATCTTATTTTTTATCTAACAGGACAGGAATGGTCAACCAACAAAGGTCACTCCAACAGCAAGGTGTATAACAGGACTGTAAGGTCACGAAGGAACCCAGGGTAACTTCTAAGCAACTAAAGGCCTCTCTGGTAGTGGATAGTATTAATGTTTGAGTCCACCACCAGGAGAACACTGAGGACCACTGAGGTGTGCATTAGTGTGCCCTCCATATCGTGCAGGGGCAGCGAAGGACAAGCCACGTCTAAGGCGTGAGGTTAAAAACCAATGCAGGACCTACAGGACCATCTGAGTCTTCTACAGACTGCCTGTTAATGCGATGACCCTGGAAATGTATTCAATATGAATGGTCATCTATAGATTGATTTCAGTTTGTGGCTGCTCAGAGAGCCATCATCTTATTTTTTATCTAACAGGACAGGAATGGTCAACCAACAAAGGTCACTCCAACAGCAAGGTGTATAACAGGACTGTAAGGTCACGAAGGAACCCAGGGTAACTTCTAAGCAACTAAAGGCCTCTCTGGTAGTGGATAGTATTAATGTTTGAATCCACCACCAGGAGAACACTGAGGACCACTGAGGTGTGCATTAGTGTGCCCTCCATATCGTGCAGGGGCAGCAAAGGACAAGCCACGTCTAAGGCGTGAGGTTAAAAACCAATGCAGGACCTACAGGACCATCTGAGTCTTCTACAGACTGCCTGTTAATGCGATGACCCTGGAAATGTATTCAATATGAATGGTCATCTATAGATTGATTTCAGTTTGTGGCTGCTCAGAGAGCCATCATCTTATTTTTTATCTAACAGGACAGGAATGGTCAACCAACAAAGGTCACTCCAACAGCAAGGTGTATAACAGGACTGTAAGGTCACGAAGGAACCCAGGGGAACTTCTAAGCAACTGAAGGTCTCTCTGATAGTGGATAGTATTATTTTGAGTCCACCACCAGGAGAACACTGAGGACCACTGAGGTGTGCATTAGTGTGCCCTTCATATCGTGCAGGGGCAGCAAAGGACAAGCCATGTCAAAGTAGGCATGAGGTTAAAAGCCAATGCAGGACCTACAGGACCATCTGAGTCTTCTACAGACTGCCTGTTAATGCGATGACCCTGGAAATGTATTGAATATGAATGGTCATCTATAGATTGATTTCAGTTTGTGGCTGCTCAGAGAGCCATCATCTTATTTTTTATCTAACAGGACAGGAATGGTCAACCAACAAAGGTCACTCCAACAGCAAGGTGTATAACAGTACTGTAAGGTCACGAAGGAACCCAGGGTAACTTCTAAGCAACTAAAGGCCTCTCTGGTAGTGGATAGTATTAATGTTTGAGTCCACCACCAGGAGAACACTGAGGACCACTGAGGTGTGCATTAGTGTGCCCTCCATATCGTGCAGGGGCAGCAAAGGACAAGCCACGTCTAAGGCGTGAGGTTAAAAACCAATGCAGGACCTACAGGACCATCTGAGTCTTCTACAGACTGCCTGTTAATGCGATGACCCTGGAAATGTATTCAATATGAATGGTCATCTATAGATTGATTTCAGTTTGTGGCTGCTCAGAGAGCCATCATCTTATTTTTTATCTAACAGGACAGGAATGGTCAACCAACAAAGGTCACTCCAACAGCAAGGTGTATAACAGTACTGTAAGGTCACGAAGGAACCCAGGGTAACTTCTAAGCAACTAAAGGCCTCTCTGGTAGTGGATGGTATTAATGTTTGAGTCCACCACCAGGAGAACACTGAGGACCACTGAGGTGTGCATTTGTGTGCACTCCATATCGTGCAGGGGCAGCAAAGGACAAGCCACGTCTAAGGCGTGAGGTTAAAAGGCAATGCAGGACCTACAGGACCATCTGAGTCTTCTACAGACTGCCTGTTAATGCGATGACCCTGCAAATGTATTCAATACGAACGGTCATCTATAGATTGATTTCAGTTTGAGGCTGCTCATAGAGCCATCCTCTTATTTTTTATCTAACAGGACAGGAATGGTCAACCAACAAAGGTCACTCCAACAGCAGCAAGGTGTATAACAGTACTGTAAGGTCACGAAGGAACCCAGGGTAACTTCTAAGCAACTAAAGGCCTCTCTGGTAGTGGATAGTATTATTGTTTAAGAGTCCTCCACCACCAGGACAACACTGAGGACCACTGAGGAGAACCTCACTGCTCTCCAAAAAGAGCATTGCTGCTCATCTGCAGTTTATTAAAGATTATATGAACAAGCCAGAACATTGTTTTGTGGACAGATGAGACCAACATAGATATTTTTCTTTTTCTTTAAATGAGAAGCATTCTGTCTGGAGAAAAGAAAACAGTGCATTCCAATATCTCTTCCAAGATCTCATCTGTGAAACATGGTGGTGGTAGTATCATGGTTTGGGCCTGGTTTGCAATGAATGAATCCCGTACCAGCAAATTTCAGGACAAAGGAAAATGTCAGGACAGCAGTCTGTGAGCTAAATCTTAAGAGAACGTGGGTCCTAGCAGTAAGACAACAAGCCTAAGCACACGATTCGTTCAAAGATTTGTATGCAGGTTATGTGAGGAAACCCACCAACATCCCCACATTGAAGCCGTTCTGTATGGAAAAGCAGATTTTCAGGACTTTGTAGTGAACAGATACAGAAGACGTTTGGTTCTGCCCAATGACGTCACCCCAGATCCTGAAAGCAAAGATACTTTTCAAATATTTATACTGAGTATTGGATCAATTTCCTCAGTCAATAACAAATCAAGTATAATATATTCAACGAAATCATTTGTTTAATTTGGTTCTCATTATTTACTTTTAGGACTTTAAACGATAAAATCATGTTTTATGCAGAAATATTGTAAATGATTCACAAACCACAATTCTGGTCTTCTTTAGTCTGCTACATGACCGCCTTCCCATTGGAAAAACCTGCGCTTGATCCAATATGGCGGCTTTTGAGATGGGGGCGATGTTCAGGGCATAGCCTATAAGTTACGCCGCCTAACCCATTACTTGCTGGGGTATTCAGATATGTCATTTACCCTTTCCTTTCTGAAATAAAAGGGTGTCCTGAGACTTTTGACTGTATATCCACCTATTCAGACTACAGCAGATAAGCTCCACTCAGTCATAGTGAAGGGCAGGCCAGCCAATTAGAACAGAGGTCATTTCTTTAAGTCTTTAAGGCCCATTAATAAAAACAGCCTGGTTCATGGTTCATGTTCTAGGTTGGAAAAACTATGGGCCTTTGCAGAAATCACTTAGCATACACATCCTCTGTTAGCATTTTTACAAGTTCCCGCCCCCTGTTAGCCACGTTAGCATTGCACAGGTCACAGCTTCCATTAAAACGTGAAAAGAAATTCCGGCTTCTTATTCGGAGCGCTGCAGTCCAGCACGGCTCATCCTGCGAAGGCCGCTGCGTCAGCCTGGTCTCAGCCCGGCGCTAGCGAGGTTAGCGGAGAAGCATCATCAATAATGCCCTTTGATTAGCTATGGAGGCCATGGCCGCTCTGGCTTCACCTCCCAGACGGCACGGCCAGCTGCAGCGGGCGGACAAAAGTGGGTCAGGAAAACACCGCCTGCTCTCCTGAACCTCCAGTAAACACGGCACATCTGGGAGGCTAACGAGCTGCAATTAACAGTCACGGCTAATTTTCCCAGACAGAGTTGTTAGGTAATAGATTTAGCACCCGTCTCAAGCCCTGACAGGAGTATAAAGACGCTCGGCTCTGCCTCAGGAAGACGTCTGCGCACAGATATAGTTCACGTATTCCGGCTATTCCACAATCTTTAGGCCCACATCCGCCTAAATTAGGAAGCCACAGTAGGAATCCTCACACCCAGGATCAGCATTTTGGCAGGGAACTCAACGTTGAGTGCCTCCGAATAAAAAGAAAGTGCCCCGCATTGGAGGGTCACATTGCTTTCCTATTGCATAATGCATGCCAATCATTCATAATGTTCCTGCTGGGAGTTATACAACCTTTATATGAATCAGATTTCCAGCATGTGGGTAGAGCCTTTGTGACAAATAAAATCTCCAAATAATTGTGTGTGGGTCCACAGAGATGAGGATATGGGAGCTTTTATGTAACGCACGGCTGCTGGTGCAGTGCAGGCGTGTTTGCAGGCCTGCTGCAGGAGAGGACTCAGGCCTCGGATGCATGGCGCATGTAACAGACATGTTTGGGTGCCGTGGCGGCTGCAGGCCGAGCTGAATCGAAGATGGGGCTTTTATTTTTTTCTCTGAATTGACAGCGCGAGTGGGTGTAGGAAAGGCGGGGATGGGAGGATGAAGCAATGCATCACCACCAAGCCAGAGCTGTAGCCTGACGCTGATGTAGACTGACCCCTTGTGGCCGGGGATGGTACTCCCATCCTTTTTATTGATATTTGTTATATAAGTCAGGAAATACATACATTCCTATGCAAACAGTTTGAACTCCCCTCATCACATCATGTTGATTTTTTTTAATAAAGAAGATTTCCTACATAGGAAAAAATGTTTTGCAGTTTTTGTTTATTTGGAAAATATTCTTTCATTTTGGAAAAAGATTCAGGATTCAAGAGTTTTATTGTCATGTGTACAGCAGAAAAGACAGTTACACTGTACAATGAAATTCTTACTTTGCTGTTCCTCCATTCACCAATAGATAAAGATAACAAATAAAATAAATAATTTAAAAATATATACAGAATATACAAAGTATAATAATATAAGTTGAAGTAAATAAAAGTTTTTTTATAGTTAAAGAATTAAAAAATTAAATAATCAAATATAAAATGGAGTGTTACTTTTGAATTAAGAATTTGGAACTATTTGCCACTTTGTGTTTGCACACAATGGAATTTCACCTCCACACTTAACCAATGTGGGTGCAATGAAACACCCACATAAACACACACACTAGTGAATACACACACACTAGGGGCCAGGGAGCACACTGTTCCAGAGCGGTGGGCAGCGTTCACTCATCTTTACTTTAAAAGTCAACAAAACAGAATGTAATGTGGCTTCTGTTAAACTGATGGAGCTTTACTGTAAGTATATAGTCATTTCTAGCTATTATAACTATTTTTATTTAAAGTTTTAAGTTGCATAGCATCGCTGTCCAATAAAAAACAGGCATTTCCAAAATGACAGCTTTACAGGAGAAGCCAAAAACTTCACTTTCTTCTGAAAGTCTTCACTTTTAATTGAAGTTAATGGAACCAGATTTTTTTCCAAACTATTTTGGAGCATTTCTATTGGTCCATTTATCATAAAGTAGGTAAAGAGGGTATAAACTTGCCCTCACAATTGGCAGAAGTCACCATGGTTACACAAACTGAGTGGCAATGCTATTGTTCAGCGCAACACACAACCATATTTAGTGGAGATGAACTGTTGTGTGATTGACTGTAAAAATAGATTAAGCATAAGATTCCTATTCACAATCATCTCATTCTTAAATGGTGCAGCAGTGGGGTGTATTTTGGCTGGAAGGTGCCATGAACGCATATCCTATATATTTGTGTTAAAGACGTGGCAACCCCAGGTTTCTATCCCCACCACTGTAAAGAAAGCAAATTTAAGAGTCAGGAAGTTTGACTATAATGCTCATTAAACTATTGGGAATGACAGTTAACATCTTAATAGAGTGAAGCTTAAGTTTCTTTTATTCTTTTATAAAGTCACTGATGATAATATGTCTGTATATATTGTTTTAACAGATTTACAAAGATTGATTGATTGTTTGGTATCACTTCCTATGAATTCTGTATTTACAATGCATTAAAAATGCATTTATAAGGCGTTATAATGCCTTACAGTGTCCAACATAAGCTTGTCTAATTGTCTATAAGTTGTTACAAGGCATTATAATGCGTTAAAATGTCTGTAATAGGCTTGCATAATTGTCTTTAAGTAGATACAAAGCATTATAACACCTTACAATGCCCGCCATATGCTTGTATAATTGTCTATAAGTAATTATAAGGCATTATAATACCTTACAATGCCTGTCATAGGTTTGTATAATTGTCTATAAGTAGATATAAAGCATTATAACACCTTACAATGCCCGCCATATGCTTGTATAATTGTCTATAAGTACTTATAAGGCATTATAATGCCTGTAAGAAGCTTGTATAATTGTCTGTAAGTAGTTATAAGGCATTGTAATGCATTAAAATGTCTATAATATGCTTGTATAACTGTCTATAAGTAGTTTTAATGACATGCAAGACACTTTATAACATTGAGCCCTGTAGGTACAGTGCATTAAAAATGCATTTATAAGATGTTATAATGCCTTACAATGCCTGTCATAAGCTTGTATAAATGTCTATAAGTTATTACAAGGCATTATGATGCATTAAACTGTCTGTAATAAGCTTGTATAATTGTCTATAAGTAGTTACAAGGCATTATAATGCATTAAAATGTCTGTAATAAGCTTGTATAATTGTCTATAAGTAGTTATAAGGTGTTATAATGCATTAAACTGTCTGTAATAAGCTTGTATAATTGTCTACAAGTAGTAATAAGGCGTTATAATACCTGTCATAAGTTTGTATAATAGTCTATAAGTACTTATAAGGCATTATAATGCCTTAAATGACCTGTCATGAGCTTGCATAATTGTCTATAAGTAGATATAAAGCATTATAACATCTTACAATGCCTGTCATAAGCTTGTCTAATTGTCTATAAGTAGTTTTAATGACATGCAAGACACTTTATAACATAAAGGTACCTACCTACTTTTATAATGTCACATTTCATAAGACAACATAACATATATCCATAAGACATTACAAACTTAAAAGGTGTAATGCATTACGGCTATGTTGCACTATGTTGGAGTACAGTTAACATTAACTATGGCTTTTAGCTGCAGTGCTCACTTCTGTATTAACAGTTATATATATTAACCACACTTCACTTAAAACCTGTAATGACCTGCTATAAACTCTGTATGACAACAGTGTCTATGATGTTCTTATGAACAGATATTATAATGTGTTATGGAACCTGACTTCATAAAGTATTATGCATGTAATCATAACCACTTAAGAGCAATTACAAAAGCTACGTCTGGCATTATAAGGTATTATGTGCGGCATATAACACCTTATTATAGCAGCCTTTCACAGAGATGCTGTTGTGCTGTGTCTGCAAATTAGACGACCACTTAAAGCATGCAGGCGTGAATGCAGACACAGGAAACAGCGGAGGAGCAATAGCTCTGCTTTAGAAAATAAACAAACCATGCTTGTGCCTTTGCGTCCCCAAGAGATCAGGTTTGGCAAGCCGGCTGTGCTGCGGGCTCTGTAACCGGAGTTGTAAAGCAGGTCTGATATGACAGAGGGGTCTAATCTGGACCTGCCTGTTATGGGGGGAAAGAAAAACAAGGTTTCTGATGTTTTATTATCCAGATGAGTCGGGCACACAGAGTGGCATTGTGCGGCCGGGGGGTTAAGTGGCCCGGGGAAGGGTTCAGTGCAGAGTGAAAGCCTGAGCGCGATGATAAAAGAGCCACTTGTTTCAGAGGTCTCGCAGGCCCAAACCCTGGGTCATAACCGGCTGAGGCTCAGAAGGGCTTGGGGAAAGCTGAGGGGGGGTCAAGGGGACTTCTGGAGGTCATCCAGGTCAAGGGAAAGGGAGTATACTCTTTGTGGCTCAAGTGAGTTGGAACAACGGTGACACAGTCCAGAAAGCTCTTTAGGCTTGGTTAGAGGTGGGAGCAGATGGTGGTTGAAAAATGCTAGCACATGTGGCTGTGTTGGTATATCACTGAGGACTTCAACAGCAGTGTGATCAACTCATTTAGAAGTTCTAAGGGATCCTCACAGATCTTCACCTTGATATCGCTGGAATTGGAACTGGGCAGGTCATCTTATGCATAGACCTTCTTGTAGCTCCAGCTTGCTGGTGTACAGACTATAGCTCAATTAGTGATGCACAGGTTGTGGTAGACATTCCCCAGTCTTTCATCAGTGGTCACTTACTGACCAAAGGAATGGGATATTGTTGGGGTGGTGGTCCACTCCTAACCTAGAATTGCCACTAGAGGGCAGCTGATGGACTGTGAAGCAGTGCTATGAAGTCTATATGGTGGACTGAGCTTAAAACATGAGCAGCAAGGTTTGGGTGTTAGAAGAACCGTTGTAGGTTCAGCATCAAACTTTATCCCTTTACTCTTCATGAGCTTCTCCAGTGAGGGACCAGCACTCATTCATCTTCTGCTTCTATACATATCACTACTTTTGTTTGGTGCTGAATGTGGTTTCTTACCGAGAGCTGCCGGCTGTGGTTTACTCTTCTTTTCATTGTCAACCTGTTCTTAAATGATCTAATGGCAGTAGAACCTTCAACATTACTGACAAGAGTTTAGGATACGGCTTCGGGCAGCAGCACTACTTCTTCATCCTCTCATGTTGGACTGATTTAACTCCACACTACAGTGACTCACTATCACCTCTTCATGTACAAAGTGGTATAACAGTGACTCACTATCACCTCTGCAGGTACAAAGTGCTATTACAGTGACTCACTATCACCTCTTCAGGTACAAAGTGCTATTACAGTGACTAACTATCACCTCTTCAGGTACAAAGTGGTATTACAGTTGCTCACTATCACCTCTTCAGGTACAAAGTGGTATAACAGTAACTCACCATCACCTCTTCATGTACTAAGTGGTACTACAGTGACTTACTATCACCTCTTCATATACTAAGTGGTACTACAGTGACTCACTATCACCTCTTCAGGTACAAAGTGGTATTACAATGACTCAGTATCACCTCTTCATATACTATGTGGTACTACAGTGACTCACTATCACCTCTTCAGGTACAAAGTGGTATTGCAGTGACTCACAATTACCTCTTCAGTTACAAAGTGTTATTACAGTGACTCACTATCACCTCTTCATGTACAAAGTGGTATTACAGTGACTCACTATTACCTCCTCAGGTACAAAGTGGTACTACAGTGACTCACTATCACCTCTTCATGTACAAAGTGGTACTACAGTGAATCACTATCACCTCTTTAAGCACACAGTGGGAGTAAGGTGACGCACTATCACCTTTTTGGGTACAAAGTGGTACTACAGGGACTCTTTATCACCTCTTCAGCTACAAAGTGTTACTACAGTTGCTCACTATCACCTCTTTGGGTACAAAGTGGTACTACAGGGACTCTTTATCACCTCTTCAGCTACAAAGTGTTACTACAGTTGCTCACTATTACCTCTTTAGCTACAAAGTGGTATTAGAGTGACTCACGATCACCTCTTCAGCTACAAAGTGGTACTACAGTGACTCATTATCACCTCTTTAGGTGCAAAGTGGTATGGACATGACACTGACAATTAAAAAAAATTGATCAAGAAATGTATATTAATTATTTTGTCTGGACACCAAGAATAAGAAACATACATTTTATCAATGGCCCCCTGGTGTGACCAAACGCAAACTGTTCATGTTTTCATTTTTCGCTTCAGCAAAACCTGCAAATCATGTGTATGAATCATGACAGGCAGACAACACGATCCTCTTGCATTTCTGAATGTATGGTTTTCAGACTGCATATATTTGCCTTGCTGTCGCATGTTGTTGAGATTGCACTGCCACTGCCAATGCTCGAATGCAAACAAGGGTCTTCCAGACAGCACATGTATTGCATTAGATGAGGGAGAATGAAACCAAGGCATCATATCGCTCATTCTCAGCCTGTCTATTTGGATGCTGCAGCTCGAGGAATGAGGCCACCAGGACAAAAACAGCATTATTCAAATGCTTGCTTGTTTTTTTTTTTTAAAGCATCCTTTCGTTTCTGTAAAAATCCCAAGGGGAATAATGTATATGATTTAGCACATCATTTGTCTTGGACAGGCAGCACCCTAGTTCTTCACTCGTGCTTCTTCTTTTCGCCAGTAAATGTGCCTGAGGCATGATCATGTCCCTCCATGTAGCCAAAGCAGAAATCACATTCTCAACAAAAACCTGCAGGAAATTGATAAAATTCACAATCTCAGCTAAGTGGCTAATGTGATTAGCACACGTTAATCAGCTATTCGCTGCAGCGCTCTGAAGCCCAATGTGTTCGGCCCAGTCTCTTTAAAGGATGAACCTCCTGCTTGTGTAGATAGATTCAGGGTTTACTGGATCGACTGTAAGCTTGTGGTGTTAAAACAGTAGCGCTTTGAATACTGGGACGCACTCGAGCACTCTGCTTATGCCTTTCTTCTGCAATCTGACTCTTCTTGAAATAAAAGAGCCCCGCTTTCTGTGATCAGAGCTTTAAGCAGCGTCGCACAAATACGTTGCACTGCTAAACTGATCACTTGTGCACCAATCTTTAAGCATAAATTTCATCTGCACTTCAATTTTTCTAGATAACAGAGTTATTAACCACAAAGTCCATGACAGGTTATTCTACATTGCTTGATGCAAATGTGATATGATCTATGTAGTTTTTAATGTTGCTAATTGGTAGGGTCCATCTATCCATCCATCTATTCTCTTCTGCTTTATCCCTCTTTATTGGGAAGCTATCCCAGCATCATCGGGCGCAGGTGGGGTACACCATGGCCTGGCAATCGCTTCGCCAACATACACTCATGCACACCTATGGGCAATTTAGAGAGAGGATCAATCTAACATGCACGTGTTTGGACTGTGGGAGGAAACCGGAGTACCCGGAGGAACTCACTCAAGCACGGAGAGAACATACACACTCCACACAGAACCACCCGGACCGGGAATCCAACCCGGATCGTCTTGATGTAAGGCGACAGTGCATCATGCCACCAGTGTACATTTCCATTGCCTGTTATCTACTTCTGTTAGTTGGTGCCCCCTTGTGGACCCAACTGCAAACTATATATCAAACTTCTCAACCAGTCCCTCCTACCACTTTTAAATACTTCACTGAATTGCTTTTTTTAAGAGTCCACAGTGTCCACAGTTCCTGCTGCATTTTTAGTGTTCTCTTGGGTGGACAGGGTTGCCTGGTCCAGAACAAATCTGCAGCCCAAAGTTTGCTAAAAAAAAAAAAAAGCCACCACCAGACGCTTAGACATTACAGTTTTCAAACTGGCCTGATTTGGCAGAAATAAGCATAAATCTGGCAACCCTTGTAGTGCTGTACCAAATTCTCCATAGCTTAACCAGTGGAAAGTGAGAATGCCTAGTTCTACATATCCACTTGGTGGGCATGCTGTCCCCTGATCATAACTCCTTTGTTTTACATGAGGAATTTTGGCAGCATGAAAATCTTAAATATGAAAAAATGTAGTGCTAATAATAAAAAGAGATAGAACTCGGGGGGTGGGGTAATTTTTACCAACTTCTTTGGCCATGAGGGATGGCATCTCCTCACATAGAGTCCTGCTTAACATACTACTCAAATTCTGTAAAAGGCCTGGCATAATTAAAATCTAATTATAATTAAGGGCATTCTTGACAAGCACTGATGTTCCTGTTAAAGCATGAGTAGACTGATAAATCAGTGCCATGACCAGTTATTAAAGGTGCCCCAGAATGGAACTGTATTTACATTGTTATATAATGTAATAAATAGAGTTCAGTACATAGAACTGTACATACCGTGAAGCTCAAACTCTGTTCTTCAAATACAAATCCTGCTTTTACAGAAGAGGGACGATAAAACAGGCAGAGCTCAAAATCCTAAACTGTTACACACAGACTGGTTAATATTTACACCCCCAACATTTATTTACATACAACCACAACAACAACCAGCAACCATAACATTTACACACAACCACAACAACAACCAGCAACCAGAACGGTGGTGGAGAAATCCAGCGTTCTAGGCTGTGAAGGGAACTTCGCAAGTTTTCATTCCTTCCCAACAAACAACTCAACTGTCAGAGCTCCATGTTCATCAAACCAGCCTGAAGTTCCTCTTCTCCACATTCTTCATCTAATGTTCCACCTTAAACACTGCAGCTCGTACAGACGCCAGAATGGAACCGCAGCACCGTTTAAGGTGGAACGGAGAATTCCCAAAACAAGCTTCAGCTCCCACATCTTTAACATCCTGAACAACTTTAACTCTGCAGCCTGTACGTTTCACTCCGGACAGTTTCTCCAACACTCGGACACCATGGAGCAGCTTCAGCTCAGCGTTCAACACTGAAGAGACAGAAGAGACGAGCAGCTCCACCTTTATTAGCACCACAACCTCCAACAGTGACTGGAAGTAGCAGCCATGCTGTGTGAATGGATCACTGTGTGCTGGTTGAAGCAGATCATCTTAAACTAAAAGTTTCACAGAGACACCTTTAATCTACTTTGTGTTTGATGTCCAGATGAAAGAGAGTAGCCAGTATAGGTAACGTTACTACTAGCAAGCTCCAAGTTACATGCAAACTTAACTAAACAGTATGAGTTCAGAGCTTATTTGGACAGAGGGTCATTTTATTTTGTCTGTGTTTTGTATGTTGTTTTGTATTTCGGCATGTTGCGTCTGTGTGCTCGTTGGGATGTCTCACTGCAAAGCTCATCAAATTATTCATGAAAAAAAGGTAGGACCAAATCATAAGGTTTAAATATGTGTGTACATCTGAATCTCCCATAGTTCCATAGTTATAAATTTAAGCTATTAGTATACAGTGTTAATCTCAAAGCTCAGTAACACTGAGTAGACTAAATGAATATGGTGATCAGCTATTGATCTCAGCTTTTCTGAGCTCTACTGGCCCTCATTGAAACTAACCATTGAGGTCTATATCATTGCTGGCCAAAGAAAAACAAATATCTCAATTTTTGTTGATTTCAATTTTTCTACATCCTTTGAACGCGACAGCTGCTGTTTACGTTTTCTGAAAACTTTGTGATGAATGGACCAATAGAAATGTATGAAGTGAAATCAGTCACCAGAACTTGAAATCATGTTTTTGAAAGGTGTGTGAAATTTGGTGTTATTCAAAATTTGACCTGCAAATTTTCTAATTCAGGTCTTGGAATAAAAAAAAAATTGGTTACAAAAATTTCAGGTTGTGAATGTTGGGAATATTCATTTTGTGAAATTCAGGTCGTAAAAATTCAGGTTGTGAAATTCAGGTTGTGAAAATTCAGGTTGTGAAATTCAGGTCATAAAAATTCAGGTTGTGAAAATTCATGCTGTGAAATTCAGGTCATAAAAATTAATGTTGTGAAAATTCATGTTGTGAAATTCAGGTCGTAAAAATTCAGGTTTAGAAAATTAATGTTGTGAAATTCAGGTCGTAAAAATTCAGGTTGTGAAATTCAGGTCGTAAAAATTCAGGTTGTGAAAACTCAGGTTGTGAAATTCAGGTCGTAAAAATTCAGGTTGTGAAAATCCAGGTTGTAAAATTCAGGTTGTAAAAATTCCGGTTGTGAAAATTCAGGTTGTAAAAATTCAGGTTGTAAAATTCAGGTTGTAAAAATTCAGGTTGTGAAAATTCATGTTGTGAAATTCAGGCACTAAAAATTCAGGTCATGAAAATTCAGGTCATGAAAATTCAGGTTGTGAAATTCAGGTTGTAAAAAATCAGGTTGTGAAATTCAGGTCGTAAAAATTCAAGCACTAAAAATTCAGGTTGTGAAAATTTGGGTCGGGAAATTCGGGGAAACATCAGGGGTACTCGGGGGAAAAGCAAACAAGAGCAGAAGTAATCGAACTCGCTCAAGAGAACATTCAGCGCTCGAGTTCTCAGAGGTGGGACACAGTTTGGGATGGGGGGCTTCAGCCAGGCTCTGGTGACTCTGGAGATTATAGAAACTACTGGGAGAAATGGAACTAAGAGGAAATGTAGTGATTGTACTTTGTTCCAAACTTTGCACCACAGCTTATCACATCAAAGCTTATATATATATATAAACACACTCTGTGATAAAAGACGCCCCTCCCAATGAGCTTAGAGGTGTTTTGTTATTGGCCAGATGCAAGTTCGATTACATCTGCACTTGTTTGCTCTTCCTGAATTTTCTCGACCTGAAATTTTTGTAACTGAATTATGTTTTACCTAAAATTCCAAGACCTGAATTTGAAATTTTCAATAACGCCAAACGCCAAAAAAAAAACATGATTTCAGGTTCAAGTTCTGGTGACACTGATTTAACTCAGCATAAATTCTCCAAAATCACTTGGAAAAAATTCTAGACCCATTGACTTGGCTTGAAAGTAAGCTTGTTTTGATATCAGCGATGATATATTTTAGATTTAAAGAGCTCGCTTTCTTATGATATAGCAAAGCAGTAGTTGGTGGGAGGCCATGGCAGCATCCCAAAGGCATGAGCTTCAAATGTTAACACAATTAGGGCAGATAATTTATGAGGATATGTAACCTGAGGTCAGTGGAAATGATGTCAGCCTGCTAAAGCAGAACACGTCCCCAGAATGTATGAAGAAGTTCAGAAAGCCCCGGCACTCGACTCGAAATAAGCGTCAGAAGACACTCAGGGGAAACGCAGTGAATGTGTTGTGCTGATTCTGGGACGCACACACACAAACCAGACAGGTTCAGTGCAAGTTCACTCCAGCCTGCCTTTCATATGACGAGCCTTTCATGTCAGCCTGCTGAGAACGCGGGCGGCTCTGAGTCTGGAGCGCATCAGCACTGCATACTCCCATCAGCTCCATCTCCGTCTTCCTCAGCCTTCAGACAGAGCGCCTAATTCTTTATTACAGCACTGCATTACTAACACGATTAAAAATCTAATGTGTGATCATTCATACTAACATCACTCACAGTCTTCACTGTATACCTAGTCTATATTCACACAACACAGATGATAACAACAAACTGAGAACCGCCTAGTCTGCATATTCAAAGCAACAACAATAATAATAATAAAGTGTTTAACCTACTTTAATGGACCAGTGAGTGGAAGTACAAGGTACGTGTTTCTAATAAAGTGGCCAGTTAGTGGAAGTACAAGGTGGGTGTTTCTAATAATGTAGCCACTTAGTGGAAGTACAAGATAGATGTTTCTAAAAAAGTGGCCAGTGAATGGAAATACAAGGTTGGTGTTTCTAATAAAGTGGCCAGTTAGTGGAAGTACAAGGTAGGTGTTTCTAATAATGTGGCCAGTTAGTGGAAGTACAAGGTAAGTGTTTCTAATAAAGTGGCCAGTAAGTGTAAGTAGCCATTTAGTGCAAGTGCAAGGTAGGTGTTTCTAATAAAGTGGCCAGTGAATGGAAGTACAAGGTTGGTGTTTCTAATAAAGTGGCCAGTTAGTGGAAGTACAAGGTAAGTGTTTATAATAATGTGACCAGTTAGTGGAAATACAAGGTATGTGTTTCTAATAATGTGGCCAGTTAATGGAAGTACAAGGTAAGTGTTTCTAATAAAGTGGCCAGTGAGTGGAAGTACAAGGTTGGTGTTTCTAATAAAGTGACCAGTGAGTGGATGTACAAGATAGATGTTTCTAAAAAAGTGGCCAGTGAATGGAAGTACAAGGTTGGTGTTTCTAATAAAGTGGGCAGTTAGTGGAAGTACAAGGTTGGTGTTTCTAATAAAGTGGGCAGTTAGTGGAAGTACAAGGTTGGTGTTTCTAATAAAGTGGCCAGTGAATGGAAGTACAAGGTTGGTGTTTCTAATAATGTGGCCAGTTAGTGGAAGTACAAGGTAAGTGTTTCTAATAAAGTACAAGGTAGGATTGTGCCTACATTTGCTCCTTTAGTTCCTCTAGATGGCAGTGCATCATAGACTAAACTTGTTTAGGATTAAAAAGAGAGTCAGCAGAAGATCTACATGAACTAGTTTAGAGCTAAAACCAAAACCTGTTTTAATGAAACGTCTCAGAGTGCTGATCAAGGATCGTCTTTCTCTTTCATATTTAAAAGCCTGATTTAGAGAGAAGCATTATGAACACAAGCCCTGACAATAAATACAAGCTCCTGTTTTCGGCCTCCAAGTTTAAACACATCCCTGGTCATGACTCAATCATCTGAAAACCTGTTCAACTTGTATTCCAGCCACACTATCCAGTTTGGCAGAGTAGGATGTCTTCTAACTCTGAGCCTTGGTCCGTCTTGGTCATAGTTTTGTGGAGCGTATTCCTCAGTGATGCTCATTAGGGGGCTTTTTGTCAAGATCTGTTGGAAGAAGCACCATATGAATAAACCTTGGATTAATCGAGTGCACTGAGAAGAGTATTTCCAGTGTGTCAGTGCTAAAATAACAGGTGTAATTAATTTTAATTTATCTATGGCCACATATTAGCACTGTTAGGTTGATATAGTGAAGCTCCCTGAGCTCCTCTGAGCAATGAGCAGCTGAGTTTAATTCAGAACGAGCCAAGAGTATAATGGGATTATATGAATCAGAACCAGGAGGCTTGATTTCTCACAGGAGTGTATCAATATATGAGTGTGACACATTCAATAAACCTGACAAAAATAACTTACACTGTATACATCCACGTACACAAAAACTCCCTGAATATCACATGCAGGTGTGATATTCTCCTCTTTGTCCACCAGGTGGCACCTCAGCAGCACTGATACTCTGTTTTGTTTCCAATTACCAAATAAGGGCTAATGGTTTCCAGAAATAATATATAAAATAATCAGTAGTTTTAGTTTAGTTTGTCTTATTGAAACATATCCTGTAGTGATATGATTTCATTGTTAGGGTTTGTTTGGAAACAGAAGGGTTAAAACAGTTGTGGACAGTATATCAATTGAAATTATGGTTTGTCTTAATGTTTGTGTGGCTTGCACCGTTGTTTACATTTACTGATTTAAAGGTTAACACCACATTAACATCATCCTGAAAATGAAGATGAAGCAGTGTCTCCATCACCTCCCACTATCCAGTCTGCTGTCACATTACCTTCACATACCTGTGTACAGGTAAACTATAACACTACCTTCACCTACCTGTGTACAGATAAACTGTAACAATACCTTCACCTACCTGTGTACAGATAAACTGTAACAATACCTTCACCTACCTGTTTACAGGTAAACTGTAACACTACCTTCACCTACCTGTGTACAGGTAAACTGTAACACTACCTTCACCTACCTGTGTACAGGTAAACTGTAACACTACCTTCACCTTCCTGTGTACAGATAAACAGTAACACTACCTTCACCTACCTGTGTACAGGTAAACTATAACACTACCTTCACCTACCTGTGTACAGGTAAACTATAACACTACCTTCACCTACCTGTGTACAGGTAAACTGTAACACTACCTTCACTTACCTGTGTACAGGTAAACTGTAACACTACCTTCACCTACCTGTGTACAGGTAAACTGTAACACTACCTTCACCTTCCTGTGTACAGATAAACAGTAACACTACCTTCACCTACCTGTGTACAGGTAAACTACAACACTACCTTCACCTACCTGTGTACAGGTAAGCTATAACACTACCTTCACCTGCCTGTGTACAGATAAACTGTAACAATACCTTCACCTACCTGTGTTCAGGTAAACTGTAACACTACCTTCACCTACCTGTGTACAGGTAAACTGTAACACTACCTTCACCTACCTGTGTACAGATAAACTGTAACACTACCTTCACCTACCTGTGAACAGGTAAACTGTAACACTACCTTCACCTACCTGTGAACAGGTAAACTGTAACACTACCTTCACCTACCTGTGTACAGCTTTTTTTTTAGCTAGCTTTTTTCTTAAAAAAGTCAAATCTGTCTTTACCGCAACACGTCATTATCAACACATAACCTGTGATGGTAATGACATTTGTTGCAGTAATGACAGGTTTTCAATTTCACCATCAGTATCTTTTAAATTATGTAGAAATTAAATATAATTAAGTCTAACAGTGTGATTTTATAATGAAATTTAAGTGAAATGTATTACTTTATAAAATTAAAAATTTTAAAAAGTTAAGATGGCAAAAAAGCCTGCAATTGAAGAATCACTCTTATAAGGATGTATACGTTTAGAACTGGACGTATTTTGGAGGAACGCTCTTCTCCGCATTCACACCTTTTCTAAACCTCAAGAATCTCCAGCTTCTTCATTCTAAAGAGCCCCTCTGCATTCTAACGCCAAATAAGGCTTCAAATGATTAAAAAACGAGGCCGCACTTCACTTGGTTCTTCAAACTGGAGCTCAAGATATGATCTACTTCTTTCACAATTACATATTCATGATACTTTGTATTGTATTTATGATTATTTACATCTGTTCTAATCAGATCTGCTACTCCTTTAGGTGCCCATTGCAGAGTATTGTTGATATATATTGTAAACTAATATTAATAACACTTCATTTCTAAGGTATAATGGTCTCATAATAAACTTCATTGGGTCTTTTTCATTTAAGAGCTACTTTCCTCATTGATTTTTTGGTTGAACACCAGCGTGGGGGTCCCCGGGGTCCTCCCAGCCTGTTATGTCTTTGACCCGTCCTTTAGCAACAAATCCGCTTTATTGCAAACCTGATAAAGTCCTGTATCGGATTCACAGAAGGTCACGTCTGCTCCGCCGCCGGATCTTTCACAGCTTCCCGATTCAATTTCCCCGGCTTGATTGGGTCTCAGAGTTATAGCAATAGCTGCCGTCCCCACTCATGAGCTCCCTCAGTAACCATAAAGACGATGATAGCAGCTCTCCAGAAACAGGACTTTAAAAGACGGGTCACTGTGAGTGACCTTGGATGGAAAAGAGACCCGTTGGACTGTATTTCTAAGCGTCGCTGATGGTTACGTTATAAAACTGAGCCAACAAATGAAGATTTTTGATATTTGTAAGTGACCATTGATCTCCTATCATTGCTGTTACAATCCAAAACCACTGGTAAACGTACATGTGTATTCTGAATGTTTATACACCATCAGTCAAAAGTTTCAGGTTTTTCTTATTTGTACTAGTTTAATAGTAATAATATTAGTGAATATGTGTGAAGAGATCAAAACTATAAAATATGAAACATCTGGTTGTGGTTTAAATAATGTTTATAAAGCCGCACTATAGAGCCACACCGTTTTACTGAAGTTGTGAAATAACTTAAGTTTGGGAGAAGGACCACCAAACTCCTCCTCTCCATCATTACACGCTCTATATAAACCACTCCTCATTCCCCACCAGCTCCTCCCTCTCTTCCTAAGTCTTACTTACTCTTTGCTTGGCGAGAGGGAGCCTGGCTTCAAATCTCACCAGCCGAAGCCACCCAGAACTCCAGCCCCAAGTTTCTCAGAGTTCCCCTTCCTTGCCCTGCCTTAGTGGTCCACCCTTCGCGAACATACTGTTAACATTCTGGTCAGCAGCTTCATTAGAAGCCACATGAGCTGCTTTTTGAACTGGACTGAAGAAGAAGGTATACATATGGGTCTCATAAAAATATGCATGGTCATTTTCTATTTAAATACAGTAACATGTTTGTTTTAGGGATATTTGTTTACGTGGGCACCAACTCTTGCAACACATTCAGATCAAAATGTCTTCATAGTTCTAAATATAACTTCAGTAATTAGTGTAATAATGCTGATGATGGTAAATTAGTGATAAACCTTCTTTCTTTGGGGACTCCTTCATCTTAGAACACCATGCATGTATCCCTCCACCATGAATGGGTTAAAAAAGCAGATTTGATAGTTTGCCTAACTATCATAAAGCCACGCCTCAGAAACCAGGCACCGTATTCATAACCATTTCATGTAATACCTTTCTATGAGCAGGCATTTATAAGTGGATGTCTGGTTCCATTCCGTTCAGGTTTCTATAGAACAATGCATTTCACACCAAACCACTCAGAATAATTGTGTTTGACCCATCCATCCATTATATTCCACAATATCCCACCAGTCAGGGTCACGTGGGGCAATGGAGCCAATCCCAGCGTCATCGGGCAAAGGTGGGGTACACCATGGACAGGTCGCCAGTCCATCTCATTGCCAACACACACACATACTGTGTTTATATACTAATCGTTTCATTGTTTGGATTTATTTCTGTGGAATCCCAGTTTAACTGGAGTCGTAATCCATTTTGGGATTGGGATTTGATAATAGTACTTAACAGTAACATCAGTGCACTCAAATCAATCCCTCTACACTCAGGTTCGATTTATTGTTATTAAATTATCCGGCACAGCGAGAGCTGGCGGTTCCATTTTAGACATTAGGGACAACGACATGACCTAAACGAGGTGAACACAATGTCACGAGAGCCGCTCATTCCTGGGTATTTTTGGACTGACTGTAAACACAGCCCACCTCTTGAAAGACGAGTTTGAATAGTTCATATATTTCAGAACAATCTTCTTCAGTCCTGTAGAGAAGCAGCTCATGTGGCTCCTTCTTATGGAGCTGCTGGTCAGAATGTTAACAGTATGTAAACCTGCATCAGAGCAAATGAGACCCTAAACATTCTTTAAACCACAACCAAACACCAGGATTTGATCTTTTCAAAGTTATTCACTAATATTATTACTGCTAAAATAGTAAAAATAAGATAAACGTTGGTGGGTGTGCCCAAACCTTTTGACTGATACTGTATGTACTGATAGTGTATATACTAGATGATATAGCTCTACTGTTACATGCTAGGTATAAAACTACCTCCACCATGTTGACAGATAAAGTGCTTTGATTTTGATTGATGCTGGAACACATCAAGTAGGGTTGGTTTGAGTATTAGTGATATCAGGTACTGATGTTGAAACATTGCTGTGAGGATTTGTTTGAGCATTCGTGAGATCAGGTAATGATGTTGAACATTACTGTGAGGATTTGATTGAGTGTTAGTGAGATCAGGTACTGATGTTGGAACATTGCTGGTAGGATTGGTTTGAGTATTAGTGAGATCAGGTACTGAAGTTGGAACATTGCTGTGAAGATTTGATTGAGTGTTAGTGAGGTCAGGTACTGAAGTTGGAACATTGCTGTGAAGATTTGATTGAGTGTTAGTGAGGTCAGGTAATGATGTTGAACATCACTGTGAGGATTTGAATGAGTGTTAGTAAGGTCAGGTACTGATGTTGGAGCATTGCTGTGAAGATTTGATTGAGTGTTAGTGAGGTCAGGTACTGATGTTGGAACATTGCTGTAAGGATTTTATTGAGTATTAGTGAATTCAGGTCCTTATGTTTGAACATTGCTGTGAGGATTTGATTGAGCATTAGTGCGGTTAGATACTGATGTTGAACATTGCTGTGAAGATTTGATTGAGCGTTAGTGAGATCAGACACTGGTGTTAGAACATTGCTATGAGAATTATGATTGAATGTTAGTGAGGTCAGGTAATGTCAATGGAACATTGCTGTGAGGATTTGATAAAGTGTTAGTGAGGTCAGGTACTGATGTGTAACATTGCTGTGAGGATTTGATTGAGTGTTAGTGAGGTCAGGTACTGATGTTGGAGCATTGCTGTGAGGATTTTATTGAATGTTAGTGAGGTCAGTTACTGATGTTAAACATTGCTGTAAGGATTTGATTGAGTGTTAGTGAGGTCAGGTACTTATGTTTGAACATTGCTGTGAGGATTTGATGGAGTGTTAGTGAGGTCAGGTACTGATGTTGAACATTGCTTTGAGGATTTGATTGAATGTTAGTGAGGTCAGTTACTGATTTATTAACTTGGCTGTGAGGATTTGATTGAGCGTTAGTGAGGTAAGTTACTGACATTTGAACATTGTTGTGAGGATTTGATTGAGTGTTAGTGAGATCAGGTACAGATGTTTGAACATTGCTGTGAGGATTTGATTGAGCATTAGTGAGGTCAGTTACTGGTTTATTAACTTTGATGTGAGGATTTGATGGAGTGTTAGTGAGGTCAGGTACTTATGTTTGAACATTGCTGTGAGGATTTGATGGAGTGTTAGTGAGGTCAGGTACTGTTGTTGAACATTGCTGTGAGGATTTGATTGAATGTTAGTGAGGTCAGTTACTGATTTATTAACTTGGCTGTGAGGATTTGATGGAGTGTTAGTGAGGTCAAGCACTGATGTTGTACATTGCTGTGAGGATTTGATTGAATGTTAGTGAGGTCAGTTACTGATTTCTTAACTTTGCTGTGAAGATTTGATGAAGTGTGAGTGAGGTCAAGCACTGATGTTGTACATTGCTGTGAGGATTTGATTGAGCGTTAGTGAGGTAAGTTACTGACATTTGAACATTGTTGTGAGGATTTGATTGAGTGTTAGTGAGGTCAGGTACTGATGTTGAACATTGCTGTGAGGATTTGATTGAATGTTAGTGAGGTCAGTTACTGATTCATTAACTTTGCTGTGAGGATTTGATGGAGTGTTAGTGAGGTCAGGTACTGATGTTGAACATTGCTGTGAGGATTTGATTGAATGTTAGTGAGGTCAGTTACTGATTCATTAACTTTGCTGTGAGGATTTGATTGAGTATTAGTGAGGTCAGGTACTGATGTTGAACATTACTGTAAGGATTTGATTGAGTGTTAGTGAGGTCAGTTACTGGTTTAGTAACTTTGCTGTGAGGATTTGATGGAGTATTAGTGAGGTCAGGTACTTATGTTTGAACATTGCTGTGAGGATTTAATGGGGTGTTAGTGAGGTCAGGTACTGTTGTTGAACATTGCTGTGAGGATTTGATTGAATGTTAGTGAGGTCAGTTACTGATTTATTAACTTTGCTGTGAGGATTTGATGGAGTGTTAGTGAGGTCAAGCACTGATGTACATTGCTGTGAGGATTTGATTGAATGTTAGTGAGCTCAGTTACTGATTTATTAACTTGGCTGTGAGGATTTGTTGGAGTGTTAGTGAGGTCAAGCACTGATGTTGTACATTGCTGTGAGGATTTGATTGAGCGTTAGTGAGGTAAGTTACTGACATTTGAACATTGTTGTGAGGATTTGATTGAGTGTTAGTGAGGTCAGGTACTGATGTTGAACATTGCTGTGAGGATCCCAAAAGTACTGGATGGAGCTCCATCACTGCAGAGACCACAATTCCACTGTATAGTAGAGAACTCTCAGCTTCTGCTCTTATTTCATAGGACAGCAGACAGAATGAGCAGCCGCAGTCACATATGGCACATTACCATATTATCCTGCTGGAGTTCCCGTTTCTCCTCCTAACGGGGGCATTAACTCTCTCTTTCTTCTACACGACAATGTTCTGCGATTTCACAGCACCCTGAGGCCCACTTATGAAGAACACTGGACGAATTAAGCCATGTGGACCCGCATAAAATGATTTCTATAGATTTCATATGGAAAACGTCCTCTCTGGTTATGCACTCAGACACAAGTCTATTGAGTTAATTACTGGAATGCAATAACTAACTGCAGAAGCAAAACGAGACTCTGCTGCGCTCGTATAGCGTTATGACAAATCAGCAGATGAAGATACAGAAAGAGAAAGATATTCCACTAATATTTACTAGCTTTATTGTTATATAACCATTGTGTTCACTCAGTGGCCACTATGTTAGAAACCCCGGTCTTGACTGTAGTTCACCTGCTGATGCTCATTTCGAGTTAGTCATCCTATAGCCCGGTCAGTTTTAGCGGTCAGTCTCTGAGTCACTCTTGGCTGGATGCTTACTGACTTAATTTCCATTAATCATTATAATATATAGGCTCCTATAAATTTCCTATAAATTATTTAGTTACTATGAACTATTACGAATGGTATCTACTATGATTCATTATCTACTGTTCATTATCCAGTATCTACTATGAATAATTCAGTATCCAATATATATTAATTGGTAAATACTATGAATTATTTAGTAGCTATTATGAATTGTTTGTTATCTCTACTATGAATAATTCAGTATTCAATATATATTAATTGGTTAATACTATTAATTATTTAGTAGCTACTATGAATTGTTTGTTATCTCTACTATGAATAATTTAGTAACTTTAAATTAATGGATGAAGTCTATGAATTATTCAGTAATTTTAATAAAATATTAAGTGACTACTATAAATTTTTCCAGTATCTACCATTTATTAATTGCTAAATACTATGAATTATTTAGTAGCTACTATAAATAAGTTATTCCAGTATCTACCATTTATTAATTGTTAAATACTATAAATTGTAAAATATCTACTATAAGTTAATTGGCAAATACTATGAATTACTTAGTAACTATTATGAATTACCCAGTATTTAATTATTTAATATGTATTTTAAGTTTTTTGTTTAATATCTAAAAGGTAAAACAAAGTGTTCTAAAACAATATTTTATATTTGTAATTTTAATTTAATTCATAGAAGATACTAAGTAATTCATAATAGTTGTTCAAGAAATCACAGTAGATATGCAATCATATAAGGTACTTACTAAATGTTTCTTTACTTTTATAGTTATAAAACATTCATAACTATGTACTTTGAAAGTTCGAACTACTATGATTTTTTGGTACATACTATGAATTATTAATTAACTTCTATGAGTATTTCCTTTGAGTAACTATCTTTATTATAAATTATTCAGTAATAATTATGATTCGTTTTTCTTTTGGTATATACAATAAATTAATCAGCACTACTATGAGCACTACTATTCAGTTATTCAATATCGACTGTGATTTTATTTGAGCAATTTTTTTAATTTAAATATTTAAAAGGTGGATAAAAATTGTTTCAATATTGTTTTTTATGTTTAAATTATAGGTAATAAACATCCAAACAAACAGATATAAACATCCAAACACATTGAGTAATTAGTTAATTACTCTTTCTTTTAATTAATCGCTTATAAGTGAACTTCAAAGGAAGGTCATAATGATATATCTTGAGCTGGGCTGTATTCCAGCCAGTCAGAGAGGCGGCGTTGGCCCCTTTAAGAGACTGAAGCAGATGTGACTGGAGTGAGTGTGTTTGCTTAAACTCACAGCAAGCTCCGAGCAGCCGGTCAGTGCAGCATCCAATCACACAGGTAGCATCACGTCCACAGCCTGAGGAACCATCCGCGCTCAGAGGGAAGTTTAACTCCAGAGTTATGAGTGACAGCACAGAAACAACAGCACTAACCCGACACTTAACATCCTCCAAACGACACAAGAGTGTGAGGAAAAGCACCAGGAGGATTTACTCACCGTACCAGGACAACGCAGGGTGAGTTCAGTACTTATTCATATACTGCTATAGGCTTATTCAGTATTCAGTCATATGTATGATCATTCTGTAATAGAAAGACATTCTGGTTAGTGAAAGTTGTTTTTTTTAAATGCAGCAAGTTCTCATATAATCACTAAAAAGAAGCATTTCAAAATCATCATTTTACTGATGAGAACAAAAAATATTCTTATATTTTTAATTTCAGAATTCCTATTGATTAAAAAAAATTTAACACAATGTAAAAATTTATTTTCTTCAATTATATCATAAATAAAAAATACAGAGGCTTATTTCTGAATAGAAGAAATAAAAGAAATAGATTTTAGATTTTAGAAAATAGATTTTCAGACATTTAAAGCCATTTAATCCATTTCAGAACAGTTTTACTTGTAAATAGTTAAAGCTTTAAAAAAGTAATATCACCTTCTAGTACATTAAATTTAATTTACAACGTTAAATGACTTTACATAACTTTCTGGGATTCACTAAAATATCACAATAATCTTACAGTATTCTTTTAATAGCCTTAGATATCATCAATGTCCAGTGAAAGACGAGTATATCCAAAATAGGAACTTTAAAGGAGAGGCCAAAAACAGTCTTTACTTTCAATGGAAGTCAATGGAACCAGAATGTTTTCCAAGTGATTTTAAAGGAATTCTATTGGTCCATTTATTAAGGATATTGTATACAATGTAAACAGCGGCTGTCGTATTCAAATGGTGCAGAAAAACAAAAATCAACAAAAAGGGAGATGTTTTTCATTGGACAGCAAAGATATGTTTGCTATATGTTTGATATGTTTACCTCATATTTCTAAAAAAGTACAATTAACAAAAATATTTTTTTAACCATACTGTTTAATCACTGTGCGCATATTGTGGTTAAATACCATATATATATATATATATATATATATATATATATATATATATATATATATATATATATATATATATATATATATATATATAAAAAAATACAGTGCTGGGCAGAAGTTGTAGGCACTTGGGAATATATAATAATATTCCCAAGTGCCTACAACTTCTGCCCAGCACTGTATTAAACAGTTTTAATAGAGTAAGTAGAGCTTTTACATACATCAGTGTGTTTATTTAACCCTTTCCAAGCTTCTCCTTCTATAAACAACCCAGTATTATTTACAGTTCTCATCTAATACCTGCTTTGACTGCTCAGTACTTCATTAAGCTAAATCAAGACTGCTGCTGAAGGAGCTGAATACATTCATACAATGTCTGCGGCGTCCAGGAGAAATCTGGAACCTAACTTTGTTCTTCAAACTGGAGCTCAAGATCTGATCTACTTCTCTCACAATAAGATATTCATGTTACTTTGTATTGTATGTATGATTATTTACATATGTTCTAAGCAGATCTCTATATGGAAATTGCTGCATTCATTGAAATGATTTTACTCAAACAGTGTAGCACGGAACCCAACTAGCATATAGACATACACATATATAGATGCAGTGAAGCGCATACATGAGCATCTTTAGAAACTATAAATGCAGTAATGATATGGCAGCCAATATACTACCAGCAATAAACGCCAACAGCCACAATCAGTTTCAGCCGTTAACAAAAGGTCTGTTTTTTATTGGACGGTTTAAAGCTGCGATAACATACAAGATCATAAATCTCTATCCAGAAATTCTTTACTGCCCAATAAAAATCATCAGTCAAGGTTGGTGTGAATGTGTTAACGTCTATTAGAACGTATAACAATAATATAGAAATGACTGTAAAGCAAAGGTAGTTTCATTCTATTGGTTAAACCCGTACTCTATTGGCAGACCTTCTGATGATGAGGATAAGGATGAAGAGCGAGTGGACAGTAACGACCCGGAAGAACTGTTCCAGAACATTCAGGTGCAGAAGGAACTCATCGCCAACATTCGGACGCGACCGTGGCCGATGCGACGCAAACTCAAAGTCTTAAAGTGAGTCCCAGCAGATTGTTTGTTGGCCCTAAATGATCTAATGAGATATAATCTGTGTTATAATGTTCTGTTAATGCAATATCTGCTTAATGTGGGTCACAATAACCTTCATTTTGAAACTATTGTTATATTTGTACATTAAATCCAATGTAATTCTATCATTAAGCTTAGTTTAGCAGTTGCATATCATTATTATAATCGAAGTGAATCACTACTGTCCTGTATTAATATGCTGAAATTGAGCTTAATTCAATTCTTCATCATTATTTTTTTTTATTTTGGAGCTCTTGAATGCTTTTACGTTGGCCAACAGAGGGGAAAGTACTGATGCAGGGAAAATAACGATTCATGTTCTGCTTGGAGGAGCACCAGCTGCGTTTCTGACGTGGCATCTGAAGAAGAAACTGCTCTGAGTAATCATTTCATTAGCTCGTCTGTCGCTTTTTCCGGCTTACTGAGGTCACATCCTGACCGTAAAGTGTATTCCTATGTTTGGGTGACTGATTGAGGTTACTCACGGGGCAGGGTCACACAGAAAGCCCACTCACCGATGTAAAACCAGAAATGCTGGATGCTTTACATTAAACTTCACCATTAGTTATTACTATATATTTTTTTTTTATTCATTCATTCATGTATTTATTCACTCATTTATGTAATAATTAGGGATTGACAATGTGATCAAGAATGGTTTGCTTGCGTACAGCTTTTTGGACGTGTGGTTTTCATACAGTCATCATTAATATATGGTAATTTTACAGGAGAAAACTGTCTTTACTTTTAATGTAAGTCAAAGGAACCAGATTTTATTTCAAGCTACCTTTAAACGTTTCTATTGGTCCGTTTATCATGAAATGTTCAAAGGATGGGTCTCTAAAGAAAGTTGTTTCTTTCTGGTCATTTTGAGTTGGTCAGCAAGCCATCAACTGCTGATCTTCAGATAATAAACTAACCTAGAATGTTGTTCTCCCTTTTATACTCACTTATTAGTAGAATGTTTTTCAGCTGTGCATCACAATTGAGCAAGAGTGTCCTAACAACCAATTAGTCCAATAACATCCTTAACTTGGATTGGCGGCCGTACCAGGAGATTTAGACAGAGGACTGAGAATTGCTGATAATAGGACTATATGCAAAATAAGACTTCATACAAAAATAGACTTTAATACAAACATTTATATTCTTTAAAAATCATCTGATACACTTACATTAATTGTGAAATGGACAATATTGTTTGTGAGTTGCATGAAAATTGCACGAAATGAAATTCTAAAATGATCCTAAACTTTTGAGCAGTAGTGTAGATATTTGAATGGCTTCGTTTATAAATATGGGTGGAATTTCCCTAAAACAGGGTATAGTTAGGATGCATGTTTTTTGAGATTATTCAATACGGTGTATGCCTCATGCTGAAATGAACTACTGTGTGGTTTGGTCTGAGGCCTCCCCCTGACAGCGATTGGTCTATTTGGTGTCGCATGGTTGTCTACATCACTGCATGGAAACTTCAGCAGTGCTGAGACGTACGTAGAGTTCATTTAAGTGCTTTTGCAACCGTGTGTTCAACCCGTGGTACAAGTTTAGCTCCTTCACTGTTTGGCATATCACCTCTAAGCTTTTACCATCAATAGCACACCTGCATCTCTTCTGAAATCTGCAGTCCAGTGCTGGGGGGCTTTATACCCCTCTAGCCCACAACATGCACTGTGTGTAATGACCTTAGGCACATGTGTGGCTGCTACATAGCATCCCATTCCACTGGTCAACACTTTTCTGTGGAGGTTATACCAGCCCAGTCCAGAGTGTTGGACCTAAAAGCAGCTCTGTTCACTCTGATTGAAATTGAACAGTAGGATCTTCTCTTGTTGTTACGTGACCACAGATTGCTCTTACAGGCATTACTTAATTTTAGGTATCTCTAATACCTGTTAAGTGTTTCCAATAAAGTGGCCAGTGTGCAGAAGTACAAGGTGGGTGTTTCTAAAAAAGTGGCCAGTGTGGGAAGTAAAAGGTAGGTGTTTCTAATAAAGTGGCCTGTTAGTGGAAGTACAAGGTTGGTGTTTCTAATAAAGTGGCCAGTTAGTGGAAGTACAAGGTAGATGTTTCTAATAAAGTGGCCAGTTAGTGGAAGTACAAGGTTGGTGTTTCTAATAAAGTGGCCAGTTAGTGGAAGTGCAAGGTAGGTGTTTCTAATAAAGTGGCCAGTTAGTGGAAGTACAAGGTAGATGTTTCTAATAAAGTGGCCAGTTAGTGGAAGTACAAGGTTGGTGTTTCTAATAAAGTGGCCAGTGAGTGGAAGTGCAAGGTAGGTGTTTCTAATAAAGTGGCCAGTTAGTGGAAGTACAAGGTAGGTGTTTTCAATAAAGTGGCCAGTTAGTTGAAGTGCAAGGTAGGTGTTTCTAATAAAGTGGCCAGTTAGTGAAAGTGCAAGGTAGATGTTTCTAATAAAGTGGCCAGTTAGTGGAAGTATAAGGTAGGTGTTTTCAATAAAGTGGCCAGTTAGTGGAAGTAAAAGGTAGGTGTTTCTAATAAAGTGGCCAGTGTGTGGAAGTAAAAGGTAGGTGTTTCTAATGAAGTGGCCAGTTAGTGGAAGTACAAGGTTGGTGTTTCTAATAAAATGGCCAGTTAGTGGAAGTACAAGGTAGGTGTTTCTAATAAAGTGGCCAGTTAGTGGAAGTGCAAGGTAGGTGTTTCTAATAAAGTGGCCAGTTAGTGGAAGTGCAAGGTAGGTGTTTCTAATAATGTGGCCAGTGTGTGAAAGCACAAGGTAGGTGTTTGTAATAAAATGGCCAGTTAGTGTAAGTACAAGGTAGGTGTTTCCAATAAAGTGGCCAATGTGTGGAACTACAAGGCAGGTGTTTCTAACAAAGTGGCCAGTGTTTGGAAGTACAAGGCAGGTGCTTATAATAAAGTGGCAAGTTCGTGGAAGTGCAAGGTAGATGTTTCTAATAAAGTGGCCAGTGTGTGGAAGTAAACGGTAGGTGTTTATATATGTTATTACCATTGTGTTATTACATGACAGAGAATTTGCTGTTATAACTAATCAAGATATTGTGTAGTTACATAAAGCATAAACAAAGTGGATACACGTGTGTAGTTACAGAAGCTGAACTACTGCAATCCGTCACTAGTAGTTATGGTTGTGTGTGTTGTGGTTACGTGTGTTGTTCTTGTGTAGTTATACAATACAAAGTGGGTCTTTCACGTATGGAGCTGAGTTGAGTTGTGGTCAGTATTGTTTAAAGCATCTGAAAGCGTGCACACCATTTTTATTACATTTCAAGGTCTGTGACATTCAGACCCGGCAATAATGCACAAAGCTGCTGACCAGTCGGCTAGCGCTGCAACCCGGACCCGGGAGGTGACAAGTTTATTGCCGTCCTTAAAGCAGACGGTAGACACTGTGGTTTTGTGTGTGTTACTGAGCATTGACCACTCATAGCTGTAAATATATCTAAACAAGCCATTCCGGCCCGAGCCCTTAATATTCATTTGCCTTTCCCATTTTTCCCCTCATCGAATTCTCAGGGTCCAGATAATGTCACACTGCGGAGCAGTAATGTGTTTATTACCCATTTGTGGAGAGAGCCAGAATGGGATTTTTACAGGTTTTTAGTTCGTAAACCTCCACTGAGGGAAAGCCCGGCTAAAAGCATGCTGTGTATCTCGGAGGAATGCCTACAGTGGTGATGTGGCCTGTAAGGTAATAAAACCCAGTATTAATGGCTTCATCAGAGCCTACCACGGCAATAAATCCCGGCTGGGATCACAGGGAATAATGTGCGATGGCCCAGACTGCTGATCCTGACTATCTGCATGGGTGTATGTGTGTTGCAGGCAGGCAAGAGAGATTGTGTTGAAGTATGAAGGCAGACTGACCAGGACGCGGGGCTACCAGGCTGCAGGAGCAGATGTATGTTTATCACCACTTTTATCTTCCATTAGAATCAGTTCTGCTGTAAGCTCAGTGTTCCCTAAAGTGGCCGGTGTGTGGAAGTACAAGGTGGGTGTTTCCAATAAAGTGGCCGGTATGTGGAAGTACAAGTTAGATGTTTTCAATAAAGTGGCCAGTGTGTGGAAGTACAAGTTAGATGTTTTCAATAAAGTGGCCAGTGTGTGGAAGTACAAGGTAGGTGTTTCCAATAAAGTGGCCAGTGTGCACAAGTACAAAGGAGGTGTTTTTAATGAAGTGGTGTGTGTAAGTGCAAGGTATGTGTTTCTAGTGGCCACTGTGTAGAAGTGCAAAGTATGTGTTTCTAATAAAGTGGCCACTTAGTGGAAGTACAAGGTAGGTGTTTCTAATAAAATGGCCCGGGAGTGGAAGTGCAAGATAGGTGTTTCTAATAAAGTGGCCAGTGTGTGGAAGCACAAGGTAGGTGTTTCTAATAAAATGGTCGGTTAATGCTAGTACAAGCTAGGTGTTTCTAATAAAGTGGCCAGTGTGTGGAACTACAAGGTACAAGTTTCTAATAAAAAGGCCAGGGAGTGTAAGTACAAGGTGAGTGTTTCTAATAAATTGTCAGACTAGTGAAAGTACTAGGTAGGTGTTTCTAATAAAGTGGCCAGTATGTGGAAGTACAAGGTAGGTGTTTCTAATAAAGTGGCCATTATGTGGAAGTACAAGGTAGGTGTTTCTAATAAAGTGGCCAGTGAGTGGAAGTACAAGGTAGGTGTTTCTAATAAAGTGGCCAGTGTGTGGAAGTACAAGGTAGGTGTTTCCAGTAAAGTGGCCAGTGTGTGGAAGTACAAGGTAGGTGTTTCTAATAAAGTGGCCAGTGTGTGGAAGTACAAGGTAGGTGTTTCCAATAAAGTGGCCAGTGTGTGGAAGTACAAGGTATGTGTTTCTAATAAAGTGGCCACTGTGTGGAAGTGCAAATTATGTGTTTCTAATAAAGTGGCCACTTAGTGGAAGTACAAGGTAGATGTTTCTAATAAAGTGGCCAGTGTGTGGAAGTACAAGGTAGGTGTTTCTAATAAAGTGGCCAGTCTGTGGAACTACAAGGTAGTTGTTTTCTAATAAAATGGCCAGTGAGTGGAAGTACAAGGTAGGCGTTTCTAATAAAATGGCCAGTGAGTGGAAGTACAAGATAGGTGCTTCTAATAAAGTGGCCACTGAGTGGAAGTACAAGGTAGGTGTTTGTTGTATTGTTGTATATTTTCTATATTTCTATATATTTTATTCTATATATACATATTTAAAGGTAACACAGATGGCAAATCAAATATAAATGTAGTTTATGTGAGTCACTACATGTACTATGTAATAAAGGAACTACATCTGAATAGTATAGCAAAGCATTGATCCTTCACATCTAAGGGTTAAAATCAGCACTTCTATTCGTTATTAAACGGCCGGGTTAAGGTCCTGTACCTTTTCCTGACTCGTCCTCTCTCCTGCTCTCTCTGCCTCTGCTCGACACGGCCCTCAGATTTATAGCCTGGTGTTATGGCTCGTTTTAATTAAAATGTTCCGGTGGCATTCGGCAAGGCTACCCAAGCAGCATTAAAATTAATTGACTTTTTAGCAAGTGGACCCAATGATGAATTATTAATTATGGTGATAACTTCGTGGTATACTGAAAGCAGGAATAATGCACATTTGTTTTGAAAATGTGGGTGAGTGTCTTATCTCCAGGAATAAGGCACATCTGGCAGACACACCATCACATTCATTATAGAAGGGTGTGTGTGTGTGTGTGTGTGTGTGTGTATGACTGCGTATTTAAATAATTGACTGACATGTAAATTAAGTAATTCAGACTGTTTTATATATATATATATATATATACACTGGCCACCTGTCCATGGTGTAGCCCGCCTTCGCCCAATGACGCTAAGATTGACTCCGGCCCCCCCGTGACCCTGACTAGCAGGATAAAGCGAAACATAATGGATGGATTGATGGATTTACGGTGTCAATAAAGGCTTAATAAAAGCATTATAAGTACTTTGGAAAATGATTAGTTCATGCTATTTACTGGTTATTGATTATGTAATAATGAACAACCAGCTAATAAAATAAGCACATACTATACACATGTGTTTATAATTCCCAAATGCTTTATTCAGTCCAGTTACTGTTAGTAATGTAGGTCTGAGCAGATAGTTTATTACCAGCTGCTGGCTTGTGAAGGTTTAATACGAGCATTACAATATATTCTTTATATATTCTCTAAACCCTCCTGCATTAAATAACACGTTTGGGCCAAAACCTTAAAATCCCAGTGCCTCAGACGTCAGGTAGCATATTCTCCTCTACAACACTCTCTCTCAGCATGCTACTCTAGTCCAGTCTCTTGTCATTTCAAGGCTTGACTATTGCGAATCGCGCTTGGGTGGTCTTCCTCTGTGGACCATGAGGCTCTTGCAACCAGAAAGCAGCAGCACAGCTCTGCTCATTTCACTGGCTTCCTGTAGCTGCCGGCATCAGATTTAAAACTCTGATACCTACAAAGCCAAGAATATAATAGCCCCTCCCTCCTTATGGCAGTGGTCAAGAGTCGATTTGTACCTCAAGCCCTTTGAGCACAGCTCAGCTTGACCTGCCATCTTTGAAGATGAATGGAAGACAAGCGTCAAGGCTCTTTGCTGCCCTGGCACGCAGATGGTGGAATGAACATCCACTGGCTGTCTGAACAGTAGACTCTCTCGCAGTCCTCAAACCAGACCATAGACCATCTCTGTGTGAACTACTACATGAGCGCTAATCTAAGTTTAACTCTAACTTTTTTTCTAGGTAGTACTGGTCCTTGTTTCTGGCTGTGTTCATGGGTAGTTTGGACTTGAACCTGTTAGTACTAGCTAGGACACATACTCTGACTCAACACAAAGCACTTTTGTATATTGCTGTGGATAAGAGCATCTGCTATATGCCATTAATGGTAATATATATTCATTACTATTGAACAGAATAACTCTTTTGGAGATGGACGTCTGGTTCCTATCAAAACCACTCAGAACACTTGAAGTATTTCATGCCCAACCGGTTTGAATGAATTTGTTCACATCTTCCTTTGCATCATATTTTCATCCAGAAATTTGAAACCCCAGTATGATTAAGTCTTGGGTGCTTTGTTGCATTTGCAGTTGCTAAAGAAGATTTCAAGAGTTCTCTACAACATACTGGTACTGTTCATCCCCTGGGAGATGAGGATCAAGAAGATTGAAAGTAAGAATGTTTTACAGTGTGTCTACTATTGCCATCATTTTGTTGACAGACTGTATGGAAAACTTGATTTAAGTGTCCAAGCTCTGCCCATAAATGTGTTCTTACTTAGCTACTGTTGAGAAGTTAGTGAGGTTACAGAAACTGTAACAACTACGTTCTTGTTCATAATGTCAGTATTCAAGTTAAATGTTGATGGCCAATCCTTTAGAGTGTCCTGGAAGCATTGGGACAGGCTCCCCCACACACAACCCCTGCCCCTTAGCAATGAATGAATGAATGAATGAAATCCATTATAGTACCTTCAGCCTAATGCAAATAGCCACTGTCAAGGTCTCAAAACCTACTGAGTGTCTACATAAGCTGTATTTTACATCATACTATGCTGCTACCGTGAAGGTCGTGTTAGGAGTCTTACCCAAGGACTCTTATTGGTCTAGTGTAAGGTGGTTGCCTGGGTTTGGAATCGAACCCCAGTCTACAGCATACAGCACAGCAATATAAGCCACTATACCAACCACAAGTATAATAACTACAGTTAGTCTAGTCTTACAACATAGCATCTCATATGCCATGAAAGAATGCACATTGTTGCTGTATCTTCATTTGTGTTGATTTCCTATTTTTCTGTGTCATTTAATTCAGCTGCTGTCATTTTTATTGTATTAATACAAATTTCATGATGAATGGACCACTAGAAATGCTCCAAAAATTCTGATTCCATTGACTTACACTAAAAGTAAAGGCAGTTTTTGTCCTCTCCTGTAAAGTTACAGTACAATATTTGGGCAGTGAACATCTTTTTTTTTAGAACTAATTGTTAATTAAGGATCAAAGCAGTACACATCACCTTACAGACCAGACTTAGAATTGCAACAACAAAAAAAAATCATATAATTCAATAAACATTTACATTGATGATCACGATCACACACACTTGTCCACAACTTAAAAAAAGAGGAGAATACAAATGAATTAGCAGAGCATTACCATATTCACAATTAAATTTAGTTTACATATTGTTCGCAAAGCATTATTTACATTGCTGGGTTCTATTGCTTAACAAATTTCTGCCTCTGTAGTCTTAAATTCTATGTTAATTCTTCCATATTATGAATCACCCAAAGGAGCTGTATCCAGCATTCATATGTTGGAGCAGTAACTTTAAGCCAGTTAATGGTTATACCCTTGATTGCATTAGAAATGAACATCTTCTGAATGAATTCGTGCTAAACAGTGATGTCATGTAGTCTGTATTTGAGATGTTTTGCTATATTTGTAGGTCACTTTGGATCCGGCGTGGCCTCCTACTTTATTTTCCTGCGATGGCTTTTTGGCATTAATATCGTGCTCACCATAATGACTGGAGCGTTTATTGTTCTGCCTGAGGTTCGTAACTCCTAATCTTCTCAAAACACCTCACCGTAGTCAATATATATATATAAATATATTATCCATCACTTTAAAACAACCTCCTTGCATTTATTCTCATGTTATCAACTCTACTCTGACCGACTGTAGTTCATCGGATTCTCTGTATACTTTGTTACCCTGTTCTTTAATGATCAGGACCCCCACAGGACCACCTTAGAGCAGGTATTACTTGGGTGGTGGATCATTCTCAGCTCTGCAAAGACTCTGACATGGTGGTGGTGTGTTAGTGTGTTGAGCTGGTATGAGTGGATCAGACACAGCAATGCTGCTCAGTGTCACTGCTGGACTGAGAATCGTCCACCAACCAAAACTATCCAGACAGCAGTGTCCTGTGGGCAGCGTCCTGTGACCACAAATGAAGAACTAGAGGAACACAAACTGTGCAGCAGCAGATTAGCTACTGTCTCTGACTTTACATCTACAAGGTGAACCAGCAAGTAGTAGGAGTGTCTAATAGAGTGGACAGTGAGTGGACACAGTGTTTAAACACAATAGCACAACACACACTAACACACCACCACCACCACCACCATGTCAGTGTCACTGCAGTGCTGAGAATGGCCCACCACCCAAATAATACCTGCTCTGTGGTGGTCCTGTGGGGGTCCTGACCATTAAAGAACAATGTAACAAAGTATACAGAGAAACAGATGAACTACAGTCTGTAATTGTAGATTTATAAAGTGCTCCTATATGGTCAGTGAAATAAATAATATGGACAGTGAGTGGGTTAGATACAATGTGGGTTTATTGCTGATTGGTGTACTTGACCCCAGGAGAACTCTACCGAGTTGTTCAGAGGTTCAAAGCAGGATGGTTGACTGGAGAGATTCAGATTTCTCCACAGTGGAATGGGAACCAGGAGTCACCATGTCTACAGCACAAATATAACTATTTGTTTACTATTAAAACCACCGGTGAACCTACACGAGTCTTCTGAGCGTATATGCTGCTGATTAAAAGTTTGGACGCACTTAGCCGAATATATACGTTTGCAATTATAAAGACATTTTGATCTGAATGTGTTGAAATTGTACAAAAACATTTCTGAAACAAACATTTTACATTGAAATAAAAATAAAAAATTATTTTTTTTATAACACCTATAACCCCTAAATCTGTTTATCAGGCCTATATAGTTTTGATTTCTTTACAATTATTCACTGCAGCTTTAAGAGGCATCAACTCTTTAGACGTTTCCTGTCAGCACTGTAGCAATGAATTCTGACAAGGTGCCTTTCTCTAAAGTGGAGCATTTCACATCAAACCACTGCAAGAGACTTTGTTTACATCTTGTGTCCCATATTAATTAATGCAGAAATGTAGAAAATTCTGTGGAATTTCCCTTTATCAACTCGTTAGGTGTAATGTTGCTAATTGTAATTGCTAATTTAATTAAGAAAGTAAACTTACGCCAGTCCTCAGTTTACAGTATTATATCAGTATTTATTTGTTTATGTGTAACTCTGTCCACTCTGTCCACTCTGTAGAGTTACTACTGAGGACGCCTCTGGTTCGTAACAGTAGGTGGGCTTTTGTTGTCTTAGGACAAAAATTTACAGCATCAATACATGCGGCGGGTTTAAAATATGTTATATGTTCCGCCATCACCAAAAGTTTGCTTTGTGCACAGAGAGGTTAATGTGACCCGGCGTCTCTCCGTGTCAGGTGTGGTCAGTAAAAACAGGCTAGATTTATTTTCCTCCCTGCCACAGGGACACAAGGCAATTTCCCTGCGCAGGTATCAGCTGCTCTCCTCTATCACTCATCCTCTCTCCGTCCTTCTGTTCATCCATCCTCCCTCCCTTCGTCCCCTCCCACTCCTCCAGCTGCTGGCCGGCGCTCCGTTTGGCACCACTCGCAGTAAGACCATCCCTAAAGACCAGTTTGCCTCTGCTCAGGACCTGGACACCATCTGGTCACTCGGGGTAAGTTTTGTTTGGTCTGTTTAGAAGTTTGAACTTGTCTTGTTTATTAAGTTGACATCTGCAACTCATAGACCGTAGAGTTTATACCCCAATGGGTCACAGATAATGGACACTCATTATGCAGTAGCTTAGTATGTGCCTAGTGTTCCAGAGCATCAGCCTAGCAACAACTTAGCAACCTCCTGGGATAGCATAGCAATGATCTAGCCACACCTTATTAACCAGCTTTGAGGCCATAGCAAAAGCCAAGCAACAATTTAGCAACCACCTGGGATACCATAGCAACATCCTGACTTAAGTGGATTACTATAACAATGGCCTATCAAATAATCTAACGCAGGTTATTTGCTAGGCCATTGTTATAGCAACCACCTGGGATACCATAGCAACATCCTAACTTAACTTAAACAGTCACCTGGATTACTATAACAATTACTATAACAAATAACCTGAGTTACCATAGCAACAGTCTAACAATACTTTAACAACCACCTGGGTTACCTTAGTAATTGCCCCGCCAAATCTTAGCAACCACCTGGGATACCATAGCAACATCCTAACTTAAACAAATACTTGGGTTACTGTAGCAATAGCCTAGCAACACTTAACAATCAACTGGGTTACCATAGCAACAGCCTAACAATACTTTAACAACCCCCTGGGTTACTTTAGTAATTGGCAAACGAAATCTTAACAATCACCTAGGATACCATAGCAACATCCCAACTTAAACAAATACCTGGGTTACTGTAGCAATGGCCTAGCAACACTTATCAATCAACTGGGTTACCATAGCAACAGCCTAACAATACTTTAACAACCACCTGGGTTACTTTAGTAATTGGCAAACGAAATCTTAACTATCACCTAGGATACCATAGCAATCTAAACAAATACCTGGATTACTATAGCCATGGCCTAGCAACACTTTATCAATTAACTGGGTTTACCATAGCAATATCCTAACAATACTCTGACAACCACCTGGGTTTCCTTAGCAATGGCCAAGCAACACCTTAGCAACCACCTGGGATACCAAAGCAATGGCCCAGCAGCCACCTGGGATACTACAAAACACCAACTGGGATAACATATTAAAGGCCCCAATCAACCAATCAGTCAACATTTATTTGTATAGCGCTTTTTACAACCCGTGTTGTTTCAAAGCAGCTTTACAGAAAAGCAGTTTCTGATAGAAAAGAGGAAACACAGAGAAAGATGGAAAAAAAAAGAGCATAAACAAAACGTGAGAAAGGGTATTCAGGTCACCCCTAGAGCAAGCTAGAGGCGACAGTGGCAGGAAAAAGACTCAAGGGAGGAACCCATTCTTCTCTGGTAGAGCCCGGATAGAGAGAGAATGACAAAGACTATATGACAGGATACAACAAGAAGCTCGGCTTGAACAAGTTTCGTAAATATTCTAGTTCAGGAGGTAGTGATGTAGAGTCTGAACCCTCTCATAGGTTCTCTGTCAGAGTGAGAGATGGTACCAGATGTTGGTGCTCTACTGTAGCAATTTCGGAGAGCATCCTCAGGTCAGACAGGAGGGACAATTGATCAGCCAGTCGGGATGGAGCTCTGGTGACTTCCAACACCTTAGTAATTAACTAACAAGCACAAAGTACACACCCTAACAACAAGCTGGGCGACCATAGCAACCATACAGGCAGTTGAATTTCTATAGAAATCTATACAGTAGTGTGTAAACCGTGTTCAGGATGTGCGTATATCTTGATCTCTCACTAATCCAGTTTTGTATCTTTTTTATTCTCAGGGTTACCTGCAGTACTCAGTGCTTTTCTACGGTTACTACGGTAACGTGCGTAAAATCGGCAGTGCTGGATATCGCCTGCCGCTCGCCTACTTCCTGGTGGGAATGGCGGTCTTTGCCTACAGTTTCATCACTCTGTTAAGAAAGTAAGCATTAGAGATATAACTCCTTAAATACATACCTTTCTTTTTCATTAACACTTCCTTCTTTCATGTAATGTTTTTTACTTTCATGTTCTTTTTTGCTTTTATACATTTATCTTTAATGTATCATTTACACCAATCAGCCATAACAATCAGCCATAACATTAACCCACCTCCTTCTACACACACTGTCCACTGTATCAGCTCCACAGAGCATATAGGAGCTACACTTACAGACTGTAGTCCATCTGATTCTCTGTATACTTTATTACTCAGTGCTTCAGTGGTCAGGACCCCCACAGGACCACCACAGAGCAGGTATTATTTGAGTGGTGGATCATTCTCAGCACTGCAGTGACACTGACGTGGTGGTGGTGTGTTAGTGTGTGCTGTGCTGGTGTGAGTGGATCAGTTTCTAAACACTGTGTCCACTCACGGTCCATTCTGATAGACATGCCTACCTTGCAGGTCCACCTTGTAGATGTAAAGTCAGAGACAGTAGCTCATCTGCTGCTGCACAGTTTGTGTTGGTCATTCTTTAGTCCTTCATCAGAGGACACAGGACGTCGCCCACAGGACACAGTTGGCTGGATGTTGCTGGTTGGTGGACGATTCTCAGTCCAGCAGTGACACTGAGATGTTAAAGGACTCCAGCAGCAGCACTGCTGCTTCTTCAGATTCTGATGATATTTCTGAATTTGAATTTCAAGGAGCTGTAATGTAGAAATAGACCACCATATCATTTAGTCCTGATACTTTTAGTCAAACCACACCCACAACAGTAGCTCATCCTGAGTGTATCTAGCTAAATAACCAACGATATTCATGACAACAGCCTAGCAACCAGCTAAACTCAGATATAGAGGTACAGTTTTTGTAGTAAATATGATCAAAGTGGAACTCGCTCTCATACGACTCTATAAATCTTCATAATTCAACTACGTTAGCTTAGCATAGCCACCGAACTTAGCAAGTGAAGCTAACATTAGCTAACATCAGCTAAAGCAGGCTCAGTAACTGAGCTTACTCGGTTTACCTCCACGTACACGGAGGATCTTGAACACCTTTCTCTGGTTTCCTACACGCCCATATTGTTGGAACAGCGTCAGACTTCAGATCCAGTCATCGTGTAAGCCTACGTCCCATAGTGATAATCTTTAAATGATCTACAGATGACTGAGTGAGAGGATGGTCCTTTCCAGTGTGCTTGTTTAAAGTTGACAGGTTTAGTCCACTTTCTGGATATTTGGGGGTCTTTGGGTCGTTTGTGTATGGGGGTCCACTGTACATCTAATTACTGCAGCCAAAAACAACAACACCTTTCTGTCATTGTGTATTACTGTAAGTGCATCTTCTAGTGTTGTTGTCCACCATCTACGTCACACGCATAACAGCTACAGCAGTTTCTAAACAGTGGGCGGAGCTAAACAGTCTTTTAAGTCCTTTTTTGTTTGACACGTTCATATTAGCTGGTGCTTAGTGATCACACTATATAAGTACTGTGTCCAAATCCAACTGAACCTTCTTAAAGAGTTGAGCCCAGGCACGGCACAGAGCGATCACACTAGCCAACAAACTGGACTTTGGGGGTCATACGGATCGCCTAGTGTGAATGTCCTGGTTTGGCTCATATGTATCTGCCTTTGATATTACCTGCCTGTGTTTCGACCCCTATCTGGAGCAGCTGTGGGTAAGAATAAGGTTACTATGCCCAACGCCAAGCATGTAGTAGAGGGTTATAAAGCCCCTGCACAGCAGTGGAACTGGAACTGGAGAGATGGAGCTCCATCCAGTACTTCTAGGATGAGTTGAAGTGATCCAGAACTGATTTTCCAGCATCAGTACCTGATCTCACTAATGCTCAATCAATGCATTTAGAGTATTGGACTGCAATGAAGTAGGGCTGTGTAGGGCGATATGATACATTGTGATACAGCGGTCACAATTTAATATATCGCGATACACTGAGATATTGCAAGTTAAGAGATATATTGTGATAAGTTTGCCAATGCTTACAATAGCATTGCGCCCTTGTGCTGCTTGTTAATGTTGGAGTGGAGCTGAAAATGGATTACAACACTGACATCTAGCGGTCAAAGGTTTGAACACAACACACAATGATTTTGCTGTCTTCAAGGAATCTGTGCATGTAAACTGTTCATTAATAATCGATACTATGTTTTTGAGAATCGATACAGTATCACTAAATATAATACCGTGATATTCGATATTGTGATATTTTGTTACATCCCTACTATAAAGTCACTTTGCACATGCAATCTGCTTCAGCCCCTACGGCAGAGGTCACTAATAGGCGGACCGGGGTCCAGATCCGGACCCAGACATTGTCCAATGCGGACCCAAACTGATAAACTATTGAGAATGATTTAATTTAGACTTTGTTTATTTTAAGAGGAGGAGCTTTTTTAGTTTTTACGGTATACGGGCTTTACGGCGCAGTGAGCTCAGAGACCAATCGTGTGTGCTGTAAGATCACCGAAGGCTCCTCAGCCAACCAGATCTGTGCACATTGGGGCTTGCGGTGCGCACACAGGCGAGGTACGAAGCGAGGAGCAGCAGTCGGAGACTAAAGCGAGTCAGAAAGAATAAGAAGCTCTAAAAACAAACGTGAACAGAGAAAACTGAGTGTTTAACAGGAACGGTTCTGGAATGGACCTGCTCGTCTAGTTTTGGAGAATACCGCTCTGTACAAATAACATGTTAATCTGTGAAGCTGAGTTAACAAGAAGACACACGTTTTATTTACTTTCTCTATAAATAAACACTTTAAGATGCACTTTTTTTCAAAAGCGTTCTGGTTTTTTAAATGTAGCTCTTGTTCTTACTTGAATTGAGGAAAAAAATATTCTGAGCGATATAAATAATTAATTCAGTTCAGCATTTAAACAGTAAATATACTGAAATATACTGAATGGTATGTGTGATGTGTTGGTGTTTCAGTATCTGATGGTATAAGATGCTGATACTAGACTACTTCAGTAAACAGGATACACCACTGAATCAGAACACACGCTAGAGATGATCTCCTCTAACTGGACCTTACTGACTCTAATTAAATAGCCCTGCCCTACGGTATGAGCGTTTTATGTAAATGCACTCGTGGCACTCGCATTAGCATAGGAACCCGTTTCAATCAACCTCCTGGTGTTTGCTGTTTATCTGTGTATGTGTATGTGATTCATCCAACTTCGTCTCTTTCCATTTCCCCCAGGATGGCGAAAAACTCGCGGCTGAGTTTAGCCAGTGCATCTGATGAGAACTACACCTTCTGCTGGAGGATCTTCTGCGCCTGGGACTACCTGATTGGCAACCCAGAGGCGGCGGAGAGCAAAGGAGCGGCCATCGTTAATAACATCAGGGTGAGCGGCGCGCAGTGTTCGTTTCTCAATGAGCCAAATCATTACAGCATTATCAGCACCAGCTTTATGTGCTGTAGTATTAGTGATGATTTCCCAGAGGAGAGCTCACCATTCAGACCTTACTACTGAGCACTGAGTGAACTCTGCCAGTCCACCAAAGAAGTCCTGCATGTGTGGGTTTGGTCTATGCTGATAGTTTAAAAGCCTCTATTTTAGCAATAAATATATTTTCACCAGTAATAACACTAGATCTCATTAGAACAGATGTAAATAATCATACATACAATACAAAGTATCATGAATATGTTATTGTGAGAGAAGTAGATCAGATCTTGATCCAATTTGAAGAACAAAGCGTAGTTCCAGAATTCTCCTGGACGCCCAAGACATTGTATGAATGTATTCAATTCCTTCAGCAGCAATCTTGATTTAGCTTAATGAAGTACTGAGCAGTCAAAGCAGGTATTAGATGAGAACTGTAAATAATACTGGGTTGTTTATAGAAGGAGAAGCTTGGAAAGGGTTGAATAAACACACTGATGTATGTAAAAGCACTACTTACTCTATTAATACTGTTTAATATTTTAATAATAAAGTGTTTACAGAGTAAATAAAGGCTTCCTGCCTGTAAAAAAATAGCTTTTGAAATATGGTGTCTAAAACTTCTGCAGAGCACTGTATTCAGTACAATTTATAATTAAAACCAGGCCTAACCTGCTTTATAAAGTAAATGAACTACAGTCTGTAAGTGTAGAACTACAAAGTGCTCCTATATGGTCAGTGGAGACAGGTGTTGAAGAAACTGGGAGGTGATTTTAATGGTATGACTGGTTGGTGTACAGTACTGTGCAAAAGTCAAAGCCCACCAGTCACTGACCCTCCTAACTCCCAATCGTATTAGTTCATTTGTCCTGAAAACACATGGACTCTAGGTCTGTTAATCTGCAAAGTAAATCACTCTTCTTCTCTTTTGTCTAAAACTGACTGATGACATTGTCTTGTTTTGAAGGAGGCGATTGTGGAGGAGCAGGAGAAGAAGAAGGAGACCAGTCTGTAGGTGCTTTTTTCTACTTTTGGAGATCTTCAGTTACTTTCTGTTGTCGTTCGTTAGATTATTTCTTAAAGGTCAGTAATCTGGAGATGTTTTATAGGTGATCTGCTTATTGATCTATTAGTGAGGCGTTTGTTCCTCCTTTGCATCTGAGAAGGCTTTATACTAAATGCTGAAACATTGCTGTGCAAATTTGATTGCTTTCAGCATTCACAAGATCAGTAGAGAGGTCAGGTACTGGTGTTGGAACTGATGTTGAAAATTGCTGTGAGGATTTGATTGAGTATTAGTGAGGTCAGGTACTGATGTTGGAACATGGCTGTAAGGATTTGATGGAGTGTTAGTAAGGTCAGGTACTGATGTGAGAACATTGCTGTGAGGATTTGATTGAGCACTACTGAGATCAGGTACTAATGTAGGAACATTGCTGTGAGGATTTGATTGAGTCTTAGTCAGATTAGATACTGATGTGGGAACATGGCTGTGAGGATTTGATTGAGCGTTAGTGAGCTCAGGTACTGATGTAGGAACATTGCTGTGAGGATTTGATTGAACACTATTGAGGTCAGGTAGTGATGTGGGAACATTGCTGTGAGGATTTGATTGAGCATTAGTGAGGTCGATTACTGATGATGGAACATGGCTGTGAGGATTTGATTAAGTATTAGTGAGATCAGGTACAGATGTAGGAACATTGCTGCAAGGATTTGATTAAGTATTAGTGAGGTCAGATACTAATGTTGGAACATGGCTGTGAGGATTTGGTTGACTATTAGTGAGGTTAGGTACTGATGTGGGAACATTGCTGTGAGGATTTAATTGAGCATTAGTGAGGTCGATTACTGATGATGGAACATGGCTGTAAGGAATTTGATTGAGTATTAGTGAGATCAGGTTGTGATATGGGAACATTGCTGTGAGGATTTGATTGAGCATTAGTGAGGTCGATTACTGATGATGGAACATGGCTGTAAGGAATTTGATTGAGTATTAGTGAGATCAGGTACATATGAAGGAACATTGCTGTGAGGATTTGATTGAGTGTTAGTGGGGTCAGATACTGATGTGGGAACATTGCTGTGAGGATTTGATTGAGCATTAGTGAGGTCAGGTACTGATGTGGGAACATGGCTGTGAGGATTTGATTGAGCATTAGTGAGGTTGATTACTGATGCTGGAACATGGCTGTGAGGATTTGATTAAGTATTAGTGAGATCATGTACAGATGTAGGAACATGGCTGTGAGGATTTGATTAAGTATTAGTGAGGTCAGGTACAGATGTAGGAACATTGCTGCGAGGATTTGATTAAGTATTAGTGAGGTCAGATACTGATGTTGGAACATGGCTGTGAGGATTTGATTGAGTGTTAGTGGGGTCAGATACTGATGTGGGAACATTGCTGTGAGGATTTGATTGAGCATTAGTGAGGTCAGGTACTGATGTGGGAACATGGCTGTGAGGATTTGATTGAGCATTAGTGAGGTTGATTACTGATGCTGGAACATGGCTGTGAGGATTTGATTAAGTATTAGTGAGATCATGTACAGATGTAGGAACATGGCTGTGAGGATTTGATTAAGTATTAGTGAGATCAGGTACAGATGTAGGAACATTGCTGCGAGGATTTGATTAAGTATTAGTGAGGTCAGATACTGATGTTGGAACATGGCTGTGAGGATTTGATTGAGTGTTAGTGGGGTCAGATACTGATGTGGGAACATTGCTGTGAGGATTTGATTGAGCATTAGTGAGGTCAGGTACTGATGATGGAACATGGCTGTGAGGATTTGATTGAGCATTAGTGAGGTCAGGTACTGATGTTGAAACATGGCTGTGAGGATTTGATTGACTATTAGTGAGCTCAGGTACTGATGTTGAAACATGGCTGTGAGGATTTGATTGAGTATTAGTGAGGTCAGGTACTGATGTGGGAACATTGCTGTGAGGATTTGATTGAGCATTAGTGAGGTTGATTACTGATGCTGGAACATTGCTATGAGGATTTGATTGAGCACTACTGAGGTCAGTTAGTGATGCTGGAACATGGCTGTGAGGATTTGATTGAGCATTAGTGAGATCAGGTACTGATGCTGGAAAATCAGTTCTGGATCACTTCAACTCATCCCAGAAGTACTGGATGGAGCTCCATCTCTCCAGTTCCAGTTCCACTGCTGTGCAGGGGCTTTATAACCCTCTACTACATGCTTGGCGTTGGGCATAGTAACCTTATTCTTACCCACAGCTGCTCCAGAGCGTCCCATGCTACAGGTCTATGCTTGTCAATGGTTGACCATGACTCATTAGAAGGCTCAATCTGAATACTGTTCTTATATAGAATAAGGAAATAGGTAGTGATGGAGAAATGGAGAAGATGGTGAGCACCGCGTTACTCTTTGGTGGTCATTACTGTTTATGCTTCCGCAGGCATTTCTGAGTGGGCACCTCCACAACATATTAATTCACTTTAATGTGTAAGCGGCTCTGATGGTGATTCAGTCATCGCGGCAGTAAAAGGCCGTTGGTATGAAATACGGCGGCGTGTTTCGCTGTTGTGCTGCGATTGCAATAGATGCGAACGCTCTCGTAAATCAGGGAGCTCAGCTCGAGGCCTAAGGCCAGCAACTACGCCATTGCACTCGTTCTCTCACTGATACAATCACCTCTTCTCCCGAAAAGCAAACAATGGCTTCAATTCGGTCCCCCGAGCACCTCTGAGAGAGCTGGGACTCGGGTAGACAGCCAGCAGAACTGGAGAAATTCAGTTCACGTTCAACATAACGACAGACAGCTTTAAATTAGTAATTTAATTTCAAAATATTTTAAAAAATCTGCCTTTTAGTGTAACTGAGCACTCAGTCATTCTAATTTAGTATTTTAAAATCATAGGCCAGTTTATCCTAAAGTCACCAATTCTGTAAATTCTGTCCAACGGTCTGGGTCGTCCTCAGGTGTTGCAGCCTGTGGATTTTGTAGGTACCATTTAATTGAGGCACGAGACCCCAAGTTTCACAGTCAGACAGCTGGTGCTACAGTGTGGGCTCTTGCTGAAGGAGGCTGGGACAGCGGTTGCTGTTGCCACATCCGTTTAGTCGTGCAGTCGTGGGCTGGAGGTTAGGGATCCAGACTTGTGACCGTATGGCTGCCGGTTCGATCCCATAAACTGACAGGACACGACTGAAGTGCCCTTGAGCAAGGCTCCTAACCCCTGACTGCCCACCACTCCAGTGTTTGACTGCACGGATGGGTTAAATGTGGAGGTCTTAAATTTCCCTCTGGGATCATTAAGGTATCTATCATTCCGGTATTTGTTTGTCCAGCTTTTGGCTCATTGGTGACGGAACCTGATTCTCAGAATGTGTGGGTAATGTGTGGGCGTGTACTGGGAGGCGTGTTTGTGTGTACACAAGTTACGTTGACTTGAAGCACAGCTCTGTTTTACTGTTTATATGCTGCATATAAATAATGTTTCCCATGCAGGGCGGTTCTGATCAGCCTGCGGATCCTGGCGAACATCCTGGTGCTGCTGTCTCTGGCTGGCAGCATCTACATCATCTACTTCGTGGTGGACCGTTCCCAGAAGCTGGAGCAGCAGAAAGCAGAGCTAACACTGTGGGAGAAGAACGAGGTCTGACTGACTCTTTGCACTTCCCCCCCAAAAAATTCAGACATATATTTAATATAATATATAACTAAGTTATTATTGTGAATCTATTAGGATCCATTTGATCAGCCCCACTGTCCATAGTTCAACTGATTCTCTGTATACTTAGTTTTTTTGTTTTTTAATGGCCACAGCAGGTACAGCAGGTATTATTTTGTATTTGGTGGTATTTGGGTGGTGTATCATTCCCAGCATTGCAGCGACACTGATGTGGTGGTAGTGTGCTAGTGTGTGTTGCGCTGGTGTGAGTGGATCAGGTCTTATGTGCTGTCCTCTATGTGTTTATTATGTATTAGGTAAGTGTGGTGGTCTCACTTATTACTATGATCGCACCGTCTGCCTTTGAGCTGGTGGCTCAATTGGAGATGTACCACCCCAGGACTAGCCTCCGCTTCCAGCTGGCCAGGTTCGATGCATCTAAGACTCAAAGCTGCAGTTTTCCTCCGCTAGATATTTTTTTATATTATATTTTTCTTCTTTCATTCCGCCAGAGTGCTGGTGTTGTATCTCGGAAACCTCTACAGTCTGATCATCGCCCTGTTGGATAAAGTCAACAGCATGAGCTCTGGTGTAAGTGACATTGTGTGCACCCTCGGACCACTCACAATCCTTCAAGTTCAAACCTAGATTATGGCAGTGACGACCCTCGGAGTGATGATGTAAGCGGTTTAGGCCGGAACATCAACTGCAAAGTGAACGCAGGCCAGCAGGAAGCAATTGTGCTCAGGCCTAGCAAAATTTGAGTACATCGTTAATCTATGACCATCAGACCATCTGCTGAAGTTTTAGCTGAGAAGCTGGCTCCATGCTAGGCTAAGGGCTAACCCCAAGAGACTGGCTTCTCCTCCCACTCTCTTTCCCCCCTTTAACTCGTTACCTCATTACTACACGAGAGTGAATCAGTCATGTTATCTGCAATGACAATACTAACACCCTAAGAAGGAATTCAACTGGTACACTGGGTGAGGTGGTGTATCACTCACTACTACTTATAGGTCAGCACCGTGATCTTTTTGGAGAACGGTGAATTGTTTTCCCTGCAGGGGGTTTTAAACCCCCCTCAACCACATCCATCCATCCATCCATACATTATCTTTGGCCTTATACCGCTAGACATGCATGTATTTGGACTGTGGGAGGAAACCGGAGTACCCGGAAGAAAGCCAACTCAAACAAGGAGAGAACATACACACTCCACACAGAACCATCCGGACCGGGAATCAAACCCATCTTACTGTGAGGAGACAGTGCTGACCACTACACCACCATACTGACCACTACACCACCGTACTAACCACTACACCACCTTACTAACCACTACACCACCTTACTAACCACTACACCACCGTACTAAATACTACACCACCGTACTAACCACTACACTACCGTGCTAATCACTACACCACCGTACTAACCACTACACCACCGTACTAACCACTACACCACCATACTAATCACTACACCACCTTACTAACCACTACACCACCTTACTAACCACTACACCACCATACTAACCACTACACCACCGTACTAACCACTACATCACCGTACTAACCACTACACCACCATACTAACCACTACACCACCGTACTAACCACTACACCACCGTACTAACCACTACACCACCATACTAACCACTACACCACCGTACTAACCACTACACCACCGTACTAACCACTACACCATCATACTGACCACTACACCACCATACTAACCACTACACCACCATACTAACCACTACACCATCATACTGACCACTACACCACTGTACTAACCACTACACCATCATACTGACCACTACACCACCATACTAACCACTACACCACCATACTAACCACTACACCACCTTACTAACTACTACACCACCGTACTAACCACTACACCACCTTACTAACCACTGCACCACTATACTAACCACTACATCACCTTACTAACCACTGCACCGCCATACTAGCTACTACACCACCGTACTAACCACTACACCACCTTACTAACCACTACACCACCTTACTAACCACTACACCACCGTACTAAATACTACACCACCGTACTAACCACTACACTACCGTGCTAATCACTACACCACCGTACTAACCACTACACCACCGTACTAACCACTACACCACCATACTAATCACTACACCACCGTACTAACCACTACACCACCGTACTAACCACTACACCACCGTACTAATCACTATACCACCATACTGACCACTACACCACCGTACTAACCACTACACCACCATACTAACCACTACACCACCGTACTAACCACTACACCACCATACTGACCACTACACCACCGTACTAACCACTACACCACCGTACTAACCACTACACCACCGTGCTATGAGCATGTACTACAACTATTTTTAATCCCAGTGTGGTTGTGATGAGTTGGCAATGAAGAAAAGGGCTTTATTCCTGAACTAGCACTGTCACTAGTGAACTGAAAAAGAACACATATCATTTGTGGCCTAGCTTACCGAAAAGGTAGAACTCTTAATGTGTCATATACGTCCAGATGGGAAACTACGTTCACCCACTGTTCATCATCCTGACGTTCTGTCTGCCTCAGCTTCCAGGGAACTGGACTGACTCCACGTCTTACCTGGCCACCATCTCCCAGCCCACTGAGACCAACCTGTCCACTGTTGTACCTGAGATCACGGAGGGGAGGAACACTACCCTGACCACAACCATCGCCGACCTCAACCGCACCATAATCACCATCAAGAGCAGTTTACTATCTGGACCGCCAGTGCCGGCACTGAGCCTACCAAACCAGTCTACCTCCTATGAGTACAACACCAAAACCCAGCAGGATCAGTGCTGGGAGACTTACGTCGGGCAGGTGTGTCTCACACATATATTTAATTTATGAATATATTATATAAATCATTTATGTAAACATAAAAACTGACAGGCTGTTTTTTTTACATTGCTTTGAGATGCACAGCCAAGTAGCCACTACAAATAATTCAGTAACCAGTGTGAATCATTTGGTAACTGCAATTAATCATTTTAGTTACTGCTACAAATGTTTGAGTAACTAGTATATATCATACAGTAAATACTATGAATCATTTGGTAACTACTGCAAATTGTTTGAGTATCTACTATTAATCATACAGTAAATACTAAGAATCATTCAGTAACTACTACAAATTGTTTGAGTAACTACTATGAATCATTCAGTAAATACTTTGAATAATTTGGTAATGGCTAAAAATCATTCAGTAACTACTACAAATTGTTTGAGTAACTACTATGAATCATACAGTAAATACTATGAGTAAATTGGTAATGGCTAAAAAATCATTCAGTAACTACTACAAATTGTTTGAGTATGTAGTATGAATCATACAGTAAATACTTTGAATCATTTAGTAACTAATAAAATTTTTGGAGTAGTTACTATACTAAAAAGAAACTTATATATGTGGGTATACCATATTTGGCACACAGGAAGAAACACAGACCAAAGCCAAATGCAGACAGTGTTCAATATAAAAAAATGCGAATATTAGGTTAGGATAGTAGGGCTTTCGGATAATCTGTATCAGATCAGAGCCAGTCTGGACAGTATGGGTACACAGAAGATGGCCATTCACTATAAAAGATTTCACATTGCTTCACCCACATATCTGAACCATTACACTCCATTAACCAAGCCATTTACGCTAGCACTCAAGCTAACAAGCACTTAGCGGCTGCTGCACTAGATCAAGTCTGAGCTAACCAATGTCCTCGCATTCGCTCAACAGCTATCGTAAATAAGACATTAGCGCTGACTAGAAAAAAAAGATAATGTATCGTCCTGTAGTAATTGTTTTCCCCTGATGGCGATGAAGCGGTTGTGGATTGAATACACGGATTGAAACGTACAGCCAGACAGTTACTTAATGAAACTATCAGTGGCCTAAGACAGCGCGCATCAATTCTCTTGGCTGAAATCCATAGAGCTGATTTAATAGTCTTGCTTGAGGAGCTCTTGTAAGGCTCTTCTGGAGGAGTTGTGTTACAAGGGAACAGGGACAGAGCGAGGCTGGCGCGAGCGGCTAAATCTGTTTACTGCTTATTTCATTCACAGGAAATGCTGAAGCTTTCAATCATCGACATGATCTTCACTGTGGCAAGTATTTTGCTGATCGATTTCATTCGGGGCCTGGTGGTTCGATACCTGAGCGACTGCTGCTGCTGGGATCTGGAGAGCAAGTTCGTAAGTTTATTTAGAACTTTTGTTTTTTTCATCATGTACAAATGTATGCATGTATGACTCAACTTCAGTGGACTTAGCTTTTCCTGGAGAGGTTCTGTATTAGTTGTGAGATCTGTTTTAATCCAGTATGAATCTACAGTATGTACAGTATGTAATCTACAGGGTGTATAGTTACTTACGGTCTGACAGTAATAACTGTGGAGTGATTAGAATCCAGTATGAATCTACAGAGTGTATAGTTATGACGGTAATGATTGTGGAGTGATTAGAATCCAGTATGAATCTGCAGTGTGTAGTTTCTACAGAGTGGCAGTTATAACTGTGGAGCCATTTTAATCCAGTATGAATCTACAGAGTGTATAGTTATTTACAGTCTGACTATAATAAATGTGGAGTCATTTTAATTCCAGTATGAATTTACAGAGTGTATAGTTATTTACAGTCAGTTGGTAATAACTGTGGAGTGATTAGAATCCAGTATGAATCTGCAGTGTGTGTAGTTTCTACAGAGTGGCAGTAATAACTGTGGAGCCATTTTAATCCAGTATGAATCTACAGAGTGTATAGTTATTTACAGTCTGACTATAATAAATGTGGAGTCATTTTAATTCCAGTATTAATTTACAGAGTGTATAGTTATTTACAGTCAGTCGGTAATAACTGTGGAGAGATTAGAATCCAGTATGAATCTGTAGTGTGTAGTTTCTACAGAGTGGCAGTAATAATTGTGGAGTCATTTTAATCCAGTATGAATTTACAGAGGGTATAGTTATTTACAGTCTGTCGGTAATAACTGTGGAGTGATTAGAATCCAGTATGAATCTGTAGTGTGTAGTTCCTACAGAGCGGCAGTAATGATTGTGGAGTCATTTTAATCCAGCATGAATTTGCAGAGTGTATAGTTATTTACAGTCTGACGGTAATAACTGGGGAGTGATTAGAATCCAGTATGAATCTGTAGTGTATAGTTTCTACAAATTGGCAGTAAAAACTATGGACTAATTTTAATCCAGTATGAATCTGCAGTGTGTGTAGTGTTTACAGTCTAACAGTAATAATTGTGGAGTGATTTTAATCCAGTATTAATCTGCAGTGTGTGTAGTGTTTACAGTCTGACAGTAATAACTGTGGAGTAATTTTATTCCAGTATGAATCTGCAGTGTGTGCAGTTTTTACAGTCTGACAGTAATAATTGTGGAGTGATTAGAATCCAGTATAAATCTGTAGTGTGTAGTTTCTACAGAGTGGCAGTAATAACTGTGGAGACATTTTAATCCAGTATGAATCTACAGAGTACAAAGTTAATTACAGTCTGGCAGTAATAATTGTGGAGTCATTTTAATCCAGTATGAATTTACAGAGGGTATAGTTATTTACAGTCTGTCGGTAATAACTGTGGAGTGATTAGAATCCAGTATGAATCTGTAGTGTGTAGTTTCTACAGAGCGGCAGTAATGATTGTGGAGTCATTTTAATCCAGCATGAATTTGCAGAGTGTATAGTTATTTACAGTCTGACGGTAATAACTGGGGAGTGATTAGAATCCAGTATGAATCTGTAGTGTATAGTTTCTACAAATTGGCAGTAAAAACTATGGACTAATTTTAATCCAGTATGAATCTGCAGTGTGTGTAGTGTTTACAGTCTGACAGTAATAACTGTGGAGTAATTTTATTCCAGTATGAATCTGCAGTGTGTGCAGTTTTTACAGTCTGACAGCAATAATTGTGGAGTGATTAGAATCCAGTATAAATCTGTAGTGTGTAGTTTCTACAGAGTGGCAGTAATAACTGTGGAGACATTTTAATCCAGTATGAATCTACAGAGTACAAAGTTAATTACAGTCTGGCAGTAATAATTGTGGAGTAATTTAAATCCAGTATGAATCTGTAGTGTGTAGTTTCTACAGAGTGGCAGTAATAATTGTGGAATCATTTTAATCCAGTATGAATTTAGAGAGTGTATAGTTATTTACAGTCTGACGGTAATAACTGTGGAGTGATTAGAATCCAGTATGAATCTGTAGTGTGTAGTTTCTACAAATTGGCAGTAATAACTGTGGAGTCATTTTAATCCAGCATGAATTTGCAGAGTGTATAGTTATTTACAGTCTGACGGTAATAACTGGGGAGTGATTAGAATCCAGTATGAATCTGTAGTGTATAGTTTCTACAAATTGGCAGTAAAAACTATGGACTAATTTTAATCCAGTATGAATCTGCAGTGTGTGTAGTGTTTACAGTCTGACGGTAGTAATTGTGGAGTGATTTTAATCCAGTATGAATCTGCAGTGTGTGTAGTGTTTACAGTCTGACGGTAGTAATTGTGGAGTGATTTTAATCCAGTATGAATCTGCAGTGTATGTAGTGTTTACAGTCTGACGGTAATAATTGTGGAGTGATTTTAATCCAGTATGAATCTGCAGTGTGTGTAGTGTTTACAGTCTGACGATAATAATTGTGGAGTGATTTTAATCCAGTATGAATCTGCAGTGTGTGTAGTGTTTACAGTCTGGCAGTAATAATTGTGGAGTGATTAGAATCCAGTATAAATCTGTAGTGTGTAGTTTCTACAGAGTGGCAGTAATAACTGTGGAGACATTTTAATCCAGTATGAATCTACAGAGTACAAAGTTATTTACAGTCTGACGGTAATAATTGTGGAGTGATTTTAATACAGTATGAATCTACAGTGTGTGCAGTTTTTACAGTCTGACAGTAATAACTGTGGAGTAATTTTATTCCAGTATGAATCTGCAGTGTGTAGTTTATATATTCCGACAGTAGTGATTGTGATGTTAAACTGGTATGAATCTGCAGTGTATTATATTTACGGTAATAATAAGAAAATAAGTGATTTTCTTTAATTGGTTGAACGTGAAATTCTCTGTAACCAATGATAACGAACCAATCAGTCAGTCAAATCCTGATTGCACAACCTCCTGTGGGAAAACTAGTCCAGCCTCTTAGCAGTGTAACAAAAAACATTATCCATATCATCTTTATCATAAATAAACAACAGTGACTGAGTTCTATCTACATATCTTTTACAGCCTGAATATGGGGAATTCAAGATAGCTGAAAATGTCCTCCATCTGATTTACAACCAGGGGATGATATGGTACGTCACTGTTACCTTCAATTTAAATATATATATATACATTTCACTGTCTGAAGATTGCATCTTTCATTTTGCTCTGAAGGCACGAGGCTAATGTTGCTAACAAGGGTAAATGATGATCTACTGATTAGCACTAACCACACTCGTTTGGTGACAGTGTGTCATACAGTCTCAGAAACCCTTTTCGCAAATCTATCAGAGATCACTGAACAACAGCAACACAGTTTGAGGCTGCGTTGCACATGTAGTTTTCACGAAGGGTCATCCAAAATCGCCTACTACTCACTAGGCGAAATCAGTAGGCGAGCGCAGCTAGTGTGTCCGAATACTTAGTAGTCATCTAGTAGTATGCAAACTTTACTCAGATGACGTCCTAAATCGGGAGCCATTGTCATTCCTCTTCTTTCAAGTGCTTATCTCCACCTCTCCAAGTTATCTTCCACCTGTTCCCTGTTCTCACCACACATCACAATATCATCTGTTGACATCATAGTCCATGGGGATTCCTGCCTGACCTTACATTTACACTCCATTATCAGTACTTTCTACTCCTTACATTTACACTCCATTATCAGTACTTTCTACTCCTTACATTTACACTCCATTATCAGTACTTTCTACTCCTTACATTTACACTCCATTATCAGTACTTTCTACTCCTTACATTTACACACAATTATCAGTACTTTCTATTCCTTACATTTACACTCCATTATCAGTACTTTCTACTCCTTACATTTACACTCCATTATCAGTACTTTCTACTCCTTACATTTACACTCCATTATCAGTACTTTCTATTCCTTACATTTACACTCCATTATCAGTACTTTCTACTCCTTACATTTACACTCCATTATCAGTACTTTCTACTCCTTACATTTACACACAATTATCAGTACTTTCTACTCCTTACATTTACACTCCATTATCAGTACTTTCTACTCCTTACATTTACACTCCATTATCAGTACTTTCTACTCCTTACATTTACACTCCATTACCTATACTTTCTATTCCTTACATTTACACTCCATTATCAGTACTTTCTACTCCTTTCATTTACACACAATTATCAGTACTTTCTACTGCTTACATTTACACTCCATTATCAGTACTTTCTACTCCTTACATTTACACTCCATTATCTGTACTTTCTACTCCTTACATTTACACTCCATTATCTGTACTTTCTACTCCTTACATTTACACTCCATTATCTGTACTTTCTACACCTTACATTTACACTCCATTATCAGTACTTTCTACTCCTTACATTTTAAACATAGTCTCGTTACTCCTGTTTCATTTCAGCTTGTTTTCATTCATGTACATTTACATTCCAGTAAAGATTATTAATATCATGTCTTTGAAGTTTGACTTCATTACAATACTTATAGACAACTAGTCATCATATCTTCAGCTCCATGAAACACATGTTAATGTTCAGTAGTAACAGATATGCTTCTTTTATAAATTTTTCATTGTACTAAACTACATTCATGTTCAATGGGCGTATATGTGGCTGAAACAGGAAGCCTAGCGCATCCCAAATTTATCAACATCAACATTTTAATATAACATTATAGTCATTATGGCTTTTAGAAGAATGGGTTTTTTGTGGAGGTGGGCTAGTGCACTATAGACCCCTGTGGTGTGGCCTAAACTTTTGCCCTTAATGGCATTATTTCCATTACATTACTTTTACTTTTATACTTTATGTAGTAAAAGCAGTACTTTTATACTTTTACTGGAGTAAAAAGCTTGAGTTGATACTTCAACTCCTACAGAAGTATTTTTAAATCCTAGTATCTATACTTCTACCTATGTGAATACCTTTGACACCTTTGACGAAGACACAGTGGAGTTCTTTGGGACCCTCTCTGTACTTCTCCATCAGCATCCTCAAAGCCACGTTGGCATCTGTGGTGTTCTTTTTCTTGGCATGAAACCATATGGCTGCTCACAAATAGCTACCTCTTGTCTAAGTCTAGCTTCCAGAACCCTCTCTCAGATCTTCATTGTGTGGCTCATCAACGGAATAATTACAGTTAATTAACATTGAATTTAGTCAAACAGTCAACAACCCCCTAATAACTAATTTACAGAAGGGCTTATTAGCATTTCAAAGAAATACATACATATTTCTATTTATTAGGGTATTGGAATAAGGTTGTGATTTTTCACTAAACCTTGTATTTGTTACAGCTACCGCTAAAGCTATTAAAAAGCTATCCTAATGATTCCGTTAACATCAGAAACATAAAACATAGCTCTATCTTTCCTCTCTATATTTCTCCTCTCAGTAGCCTCGGATCCGCTCCAGTTTACTGTACCCACTCTGCTCATGAGGGTACACAGTGTTCCACTGTCCCTCAGCTTTATAATCTCCTAATAATGATTTGTCTTTGGCCGGACTTGGTAGCTACAATGGCTGTAGGACGAAGTTCCAATAAACACATGTATAAATCTTTCCTTTATATCCTTTCTTTTTCTCTTTCCCTGCAGGATGGGGGCGTTTTTCTCACCCTGCCTGCCAGCCTTCAATGTCCTGAAGCTGATCGGGCTCATGTACCTGAGGAGCTGGGCCGTGCTCACCTGCAACGTGCCACATCAGCAGGTGTTCCGTGCCTCCAGGTCAGTTCCTGCTGGACAGTTTGAGGGATCCACTTAAAGAGGGTCAGGTTAAAGGCAAAAAATCTAATTTACACAATAGTCAACCATCCCAGACGTGTTTGGTGTCTGAAGCTTGTTTCTTTTCTTTTTTTTCCTAGAGCTACGAGGCTAATTTAGCTCAATAAATAATAGAAGCATACACCCCACCAATTAGGTCTTGCTCTAGATCTTGCTATACTTATACATTATATTCTTTTCTGTATGTCTGTCCATTTTCTGTAAATATCAGCAGAAGAGAGTACTCAAAGCTTTCATATGACTTTAAAGAACACTTAATAATCTTAGCGATTTAAGTTTGATGTCAATTCATTGCTGATTCTTTGATTATGACACTAACAACATGGACACCTTTGTCACACCCTGCTCGTCCTCCCCTGTCTAAGTCCTTGTTTATGTCCTGTCATGTCCGCATGGTGTTTATTTTGGTCTTGTGCTCTGTGTCTCCGCCCTCCACCTGGTTCTCATCTTTGTCTCCTCCCATTGTTAACAGCTACCTCCTGTTCCCTCTAGTTATTATGTGTATTTCGTCTTCCTGGTTTCCCCTTACCCTCGTCGGACTTTGATGTTAGTGATGTTTGATGTTTGTTATGTTTGTTGGTTTGTTTTGCATGTTGCCTGTTTTCTCCGGTATGGACTTTATTAAAACCAAGTACTCCTAATCTGCGCTTGTATCCGCCTCTTAAGTCTCCTCAAATCTTACAACCTTATAGAAGACAGCAGATGAGGGGCCCAATAATGTTTATATCTCTGGTTTCATAAAGGCTGATTATAGATCAGATGTAAAATGTGTTATTATACTTCCTGAAAACAACAATCAAACCTCATGTGTGATTGAAGAGGGCACAAAACTCCTTATAATGTGAGATTATGGCATTCAAAATTTTTCTGGCTCTCAAAACCTCTGCCATTGTTGAGCGTCTAGGCAAGGCCATCTAGGGTGCGCCTAAGTTGGCTACAGATTTTTAAGATTTTAGAGTCCATATCTCTGGTTCCCTAAAGCCTAGCAATGTGATCCAGGGCTTGTTGGAAAGAGCAGGTCATACTCTAGACATTTGGCTTTGTTCCTCAGCTCATATACAGCACCTCAAAGATACAAAAAATTGTCATGTATGCTTAAAGAGGGAACATAATACCCTATAATCTTGGAAAGTTAAACTTAGTTACTCTATTTTTGCCAGATTTTGGTGCTCTAAATTCCTCTGGCTCTCCGGACCTCCATCAGGGCTAAGCATCCTGGTAAGGCTGCCTAGGGTGCGCCTAAGTCAGTTACAAATTTGCAACATATCTCCAGTTTCCTGAAGGCTAGCAATATGATCCAGCGCTCATTGGAAAGTCATACTCTACAGGTTTGGCTTTGTTCTAGTATATTCCCGCTGACCTAAAGCACTGTGCTCTGAATTTCTCTACCTCTCCAGACCTCTGCCAAGAGTGAGCATCTCAGCAAGGCTGCCTAGGAAGCGCCAAAGTCAGTTACACATTTGCAAAAGTCCACATCTCTGGTTCCCTGAGGGCTTGCAATATGATCCAGGGCTCGTTGAAAGAGGGAACATCATGCTCTGCTGACCTGACGTGACCTGACCTCAGAAGGTTCTGAGTTCGTCACTGACTATGAATACAAGCTGTGGTTTAATCAGGTTCCCTCAGAAGGACTATATTGGCGTTGAGCTATTGATTTGAGTTGTTTGAGAATAAGTTATAATACTTCTGGGTTACAGGTGCATACTATAGTGCTGGGCTTCCTGGAGATCCTGGAGATAGTTCTAAGAACAGGGCTTTGATGAAGACAGAGGTTTGATATGACTGTGTTCTGTTGAAGTGGTAGTTTTTACCGAGCGTGTAAATGTGCGCAGCAGTAGAGCTTCAGTCACCGAGCCTTTATTTCACTTCTGATCTCAAACGAACTGAAATTAATTTACCATGAGACACGACTTTCTCAGACAGCACTTAATACAGACAGAGCACAACTTACTGCTCCATTACACTGGACTATCAGAGAGACGGGGGGATAAAAAAAGAGAGAGAGAAAGAGAAAGAGAGAGGGAGAGAGAGAAAGAGAGAGAGAGAAAGAGAGAGTTATGCTTGGGAGAGAGGGAGAGAAAGAGAGAAACCGAGAGAAAGAGATAGGCCTGAGAGAGAGAGAGAGAAAGAGAGAGAGAGGGAGAGAGAGAGAGATAGAGAGAGATTTAGGGTTGGGAGTGAGGGAGAGGGAAAGAAAGCGTGAGATAGAAAGAGAGTTAGGCCTGGGAGGGAGAGAGAGAGAGAGAAAAGAAAGGGGGAGAGAGTGAGAGAGAGAGGGAAAAGAGAAGGAGAGTGATAGAGAGTGAGAGGAGGAAGGAGAAAGCATAACTTACTGCTCCATCACAATGAACTATCAGAGAGAAGGGAGGGGGATAAAAAAGAGATAGAAAAAGAGATATGCCTGAGAGGGAAAAGAGAGAGCGAGAAGAGAAGGAGCGAGAGAGAGATAGAGAGTGAGGGAGAGAGAGAAAGAGAGAAAAGAGAGGGAGAGAGAGTGATAGAGAGTGAGGGACGGGGGAAGAGAGCACAACTTACTGCTCCATTACAATAAACTATCAGAGAGAGAGAGAGAGAGAGAGAGAGAGAGAGAGAAGAGAGGGGGAGAGAGCAAGAGAGTGAGGGAGAGGAAGGAAAAAGCATAAGAGAAAGTGAAAAGAGTGAGAGAAAATGACAAAGAGAGGGGGAGTAAGAGAAAAAGTGCAGGACTGAGAGGAGAAAAAGAGAAAGAAAAAAGAGAAAGAGCAATAAGGATAGTGTGCATGCAGTGACAAAGAAAGCAAAAGAGGAAAAAGAAGAGAAAACAAGAGAGGGGAGAAGAGAGAGGGAGGTAGGGAGAGAGAGAGAGAGAGACAGGCCTGTGAGAGAGGAACAGAGAAAGAGAGAGAGAGAGAGAAAGAGAGAGAGAGAGATAGGCCTGAGATAAAGAGAAAGAGAGATAGAGAGAGAGAATTAGGCTTGGGAGAGAGGGAAAGAAAGAGAAAGAGAGAGAGCGAGAGAGAGAGAAAAGAGAGGGGGAGAGAGCAAGAGTGAGGGAGAGGAAGAAAAAAGCATAACTTACTGCTCCATCACAACTATCAGACTATCAGAGAGAAGGGAGGGGGATAAAAAAGAGATAGAGAAAGAGATAGGCATGAGAGAGAGAGATAGAGGAATAGAAAAAGAGAAAGAGATAGGACTAAGAGGAGAAAAGAAAGAAAGAGAGAGAAAGAGACAGAGAGTGAAAAGAGAGGGAGAAAATGAAAGAGGGAGGGGGAGAGAGAGAGACAGTGTAGGAAATGAGAAATGCAGGACTGAGAGGAGAAAAAGAGAAAATAAAAAGAGAAAGAGCTATAAGGATAGCGTGCATACAGTAAGAAAGAGAGAAAAAGAGGAAAATATGCAGAAGAGAAACAGAGATAGCTGGAACTGAAAGAATAGAAAGAGAGAAAGAGAGAAAACGAGAGAGGGGGAGAAGATGTAACGAGATAAAAAGGGGGACAGATTAAGAAAGAGAGAACAAACGGAGAGATAGAGTTGTAATCATTGCAGTCATTTGTCACACCTCATTGCTCTCTTGTGCTCTTTCCTCCTTCTCTTTTCTCATTCTTGCCTAGTGTCTCTCTCTCTCTCTCTCTCTCTCTCTCTCTGATTTATTTAATGGCTGTCTTGTCGTCGTCTCTCTCAGTCTTATCAGTCTCTTGCAGATGTGAGGAGAGAGACTGCTGTGTATTCATCCACACGCCATTTCATTTATTCACCCACTCTTCATCTTCTCCTTCACATGAAGCCACGACTCTGCAGGCAGTGAGCTGATAAGAACTCATCAGCTGATAATTACAGAGGAAGACAGTAAACTGTGTGCTTTAGAAGTCACTCCACTCCAGAATGGACAGGAGCTTCACTACTACATCAGAATATACACCATATAAGTGTTATTACAGCCAGCTTAGCAATAACACACTAATGATGAAGTGAACTATATACGCTGAACTATATATATATATATATATATATATATATATATATATATATATATATATATATATATATTAGAGATATTAAAGATGGACCAATCTCTAATATCACCTTTACTGATACCGATACCGATCGAGGGCAGGGCTACATGTAGTTATTAGTGCAAGCAAGTCATGAAACATGGTCTAAACTGGTTTATTACCATTTTTAACCAGCTCATATGAAACAACATAATATTTTTAACAAAATTAGCAGTAAATAAACAAAGTAAACCAAATATCCCCAATACTGCAATCATTACATTTAAATTTAAAATGAAAAACAAATTAAATACATGCAGAAAACACTGCAATCATTAAATATAGATCTTGAATTGCTGCTGCTGTTCTGTTCGTACTGGTCAGATCTGGTCTGTAGGTGTTCTGGGTTATTAGTTTTGTGTTAGCTGTGTGTTCTAGCTCTGCTGTTTGCTGATACTCACTGTATTCAGTGTGTGGTGTCTCTGAAGTGCTGTATCAGATTATTAGTGTTAAATGTCTTTGTCTTGGTTCCCCAAAAGAGAGATGCTGATTTTACAGATTTTAGAAAAGATTTTACAGATTTGCGTCATATATGGTAAACACTGTCAGACGGACGACATGTTTTCTATCAGCGCATGCTTTTTCACGAGGCCGCTGCTTTAGTCAGTCTGTGGAAAATGAAAGGGTGTGTAATTCCACCTAGTGGTTCAAATAGGAATTGCTGCTACATGACCACCTTCCCAAAAATGACCCTGTGTATATATATATATATGTGTGTACACAGGGTGTACAATGCTTTCCAAAGAAAAACAAATATCTCCAAAACAGTAACTTTAAAGGAGATACCAAAAAGTTTTTTCACTTTCAATGTAAGTTAATGTTTTAAGAGGTTTTATTCCAAGTGATTTTGGAGCATTTCTATTGGTTCATTTATCTTAAAACTTTTACAGGATTTAGAGATGAGCTGTTGTGTTTTATATATATATATATATATATATATATATATATATATATATATATATATATATATATATATATATATATATAATAGAGATAGACCGACCAGCGCTTTTGAGGCCGATTCCAATTACCAATCACCTTTCAGCGCGAGTCACATACGGTAAACACTGCCAGACGGACGATATTGTAACGTCCGGCTGGACGTGTTGAAGGATGGACAAGAAAGGTGTTGGAATGAACAGTCGTCGCTTTATTGCTGGAACTACATTGGTTGCTATCGACCGCAACCACGTCAAAATAACAACAGGCTAAGCACCGGGATCCCCTCTCTCTTATACATATGTACACATATATACACGCTCTCCTCCAATCACACGCTTGTCTTATACCCTAAACACAACAGTGCATTTTTAACAGTCAGTAAACACAAACATTAAAGCAGATTCGCTACAATATGTTTTTTATCCACACATGCCGTGAACACTATAAACTGTTCTCGTGAGGCCGCTGCTATAGTCAGTCTGTGGAAAATGAAAGGGTGTGTATTTCCACCTAGTGGTTTAAATAGGAATTGCAGGGAGCCGGAGGGGGTTTCACGGAGAGCTCCTCTTCTTGGATGAAACGCGAGTTGGAAATACAGAAATTAGGCTCTTTGTTTAACACCATCGATCGGCTCTCGGAATCGGCTAAATTGGCAAAATATAAAATAAAATATAATATAAACTAAAAGTTTCTTATATATATATATATATATATATATATATATATATATATATATATATATATATATATATATATATATATATAAAGAAAAACTTTTATTTACTCAGCAAAACATGTTATTCTAATACAGCTTTTACATACGTTAATACAGCTTTTACATACATACGTTACATACTCCATGCGTATTTAAATGTCCAGATATTTATGAACCAGACTATATGTACAGTATCAGGTGTGATATAATGAACAGGTGAAGCATGCATTTCATGCATTTCTTGTAAGTGGTAATGTCAAATATCTCAATTTCTCAAAGTCAGAATGTGCATCCATCTACTATCTTCTCTCTTTCTTTCCCCAGGTCTAACAACTTCTACCTGGCTATGCTCCTCTTTATGCTCTTTCTCTGCATGCTGCCGACCATCTTTGCCATAGTGAGGTACAGGCCGTCCCAGCACTGTGGACCTTTTAGGTAAATGAACCAGTCTCATAAAGCTCCACTTCAAGGCGAATATGCCTGCGCAGAAAAAAGTGAAGGAGTCATTTTAAACCACTTTCATTAAGCCCCGCCACTTCATCTCTGTCAGCCGCTCCGCTTAAAACCTCCAATATCAGGAAGAAAAGATTCCAGAGCAGTTTATTTCACTGCAGCGTCTGGCTAAATGCATCATATTGGATTAACATGCATATATGATTGCTCATAGGTCTATGAGGGAGAACTAATTCACATAATATTGCATCATGCTTTTGCTACCATGATAAATGCAACCTCTAGGGGTTCAAGCATTAGTTTAATACTAATTCTATTAAAAAATAAAGAATAAAAGCACTGTGGTAACATTTACTATGAGTCCTATATTCATAATGCATTATAAAGGTTATATGGCATACACAATACTTTATAATGCCAAACATAAGGTTGTATAACTACTTTTAAGCAGTTATAATTACATGCATAATGCATTAATTAAGTTTCATAACACATTATAGCATCTGTTCATAAGAAAACTGGGCAACAATTCTTAAGAATCCTGTATTCATAATGCATTATAAATGTTATATGGCATACACAATACTTCATAATGCCAAACATAAGGTTGTATAACTACTTTTTAGTAGTTATAATGACATGCATAACACTTTATAAAGCATGAGTGGATATACAGTATATACATATATACATATACATAAAGTCAGGTTCCATAACACATTATAGCAGGGTTAAAAACTAGGTAACAATTCTTAAGAATCCTATATTCATAATGCATTATTAGGGCATTAATAAGATGTTATAAGCATACATAATACTTCATAATGGCAGGCATAAGCTTTTATAATATTTATAATATATAGTGGTTATAATTGCATGCATAATGCTTTATAAAGCTAGGTTCCATAACACATTATAGCATCTCTTCATAAGAACATTGTAGACACTGTTATCATACAGTGTTTACGGCAGATCATTACAGGCATGTGGTCATAACATTTAACTGTTATTACAGGGCTTATAAGCAGGCTTAAAGCCATTGTTAATGTTAACTATATTCCTAAACAAGGCAGCTGTAGTAAGTGTGTATGGTGGTGTAGTGGTTAGTACAGTGGTGTGGTGGTTAGTATGGTGGTGTAGTGGTTAGTACGGTGGTGTAGTGGTTAGTATGGTGGTGTAGTGGTTAGTACAGTGGTGTAGTGGTTAGTACGGTGGTGTAGTGGTTAGTACGGTGGTGTAGTGGTTAGTACGGTGGTGTAGTGGTCAGTACGGTGGTGTAGTGGTTAATATGGTGGTGTAGTGGTTAGTACGGTGGTGTAGTGGTTAGTATGGTGGTGTAGTGGTTAGTACGGTGGTGTAGTGGTTAGTATGGTGGTGTAGTGGTTAGTACGGTGGTGTGGTGGTTAGTATGGTGGTGTAGTGGTTAGTACGGTGGTGTGGTGGTTAGTATGGTGGTGTAGTGGTTAGTACAGTGGTGTAGTGGTTAGTACGGTAGTGTAGTGGTTAGTATGGAGGTGTAGTGGTTAGTATGGTGGTGTAGTTGTTAGTATGGTGGTGTAGTGGTTAGTATGGTGGTGTAGTGGTTAGTACAGTGGTGTAGTGGATAGCATGGTGGTGTAGTGGTTAGTACGGTGGTGTAGTGGTTAATATGGTGGTGTAGTGGTTAGTATGGTGGTGTAGTGGTCAGTATGGTGGTGTAGTGGTTAGTATGGTGGTTTAGTGGTTAGTACAGTGGTGTAGTGGATAGCATGGTGGTGTAGTGGTTATTATGGTGGTATAGTGGTTATTATGGTGGTGTAGTGGTTAGTATGGTGGTGTAGTGGTTAGTATGGTGGTGTAGTGGTCAGTACGGTGGTATAGTGGTTAGGACAGTGGTGTAGTGGTTAGTATGGTGGTGTAGTGGTTAGTACGGTGGTGTAGTGGTTAGTATGATGGTGTAGTGGTTAGTATGGTGGTGTAGTGGTCAGTATGGTGGTGTAGTGGTCAGCACTGTCTCCTCACAGTAAGATGATCTGGGTTGGATTCCCGGTCCGGGTGGTTCTGTGTGGAGTGTGTATGTTCTCTCCGTACTTGAGTGGGTTTCCTCCGGGTGCTCCGGTTTCCTCCCACAGTATGCTATACAACACCTTATGAATGCATTGCTAATGCATTATAAATACAGGGTTTATAGGAAGTGTTACTGTACACAGCTGGTGTTATACACCATTATGCCAGGTCATTAGAGGCCTTAAGTGAAGTGAAATAATTACATTTAAATGTTAAAGCAGAACCAAAATAAGCCACTGCTAATGTTAGCTATGTTGCTAAACTAGGCAGCTGTTGTTTACTGTAGTATCTATCGGCTAACATAAAGTAGCTTTCTTTGCTGCTAATAGTTTATCTGTGGTTGCTAGCATTACAGTTAGCTGTTCAGTTGGCTGAAATTAAACAAACTCTATCAAATTCACACCACATATAAAAGTTATGTTTAAAAAGATTTGTAGGTGTTGCCAGGTATACTAAAAATCATCTTATGTTCTCTCACTCCATATAGACTCTTCCCATTATCTTGGCAGAGATTATACCCAACAGAGGCTTATCAAAAACTATAGCAGAACTGTAATGTGTAATAGTGTAGTGTGTAATAGTGTTATGTAAATAATATGCTCTTATGAACATATATTATAATGCATCATAAAACCTGACATTATAGAGTTGCATACATTTATTACATTTATTTTATGAAGTGTTATGCTTGTCACTAGAACTACTTATAAGCCAGAGGTCACTTATAGGTGGACCGCGGTCCGGGTCACGACCCAGACGTTGTCCAATGCGGACCCAAACCAATAATCTATTGAGAATGATTTAATTTAGACAGTGTTTGTTTTAAGTGGTGGAAATTTTCTTGTCTTCACGGTATACGGACTAAAAGTTACCTCACAGACCAATTGCGTGTGTTCTAAGATAACTGAAGGTACTCCCCAGCCAATCAGATCTGTGCAGAATTGGGAGTGCAGCGTGCACACAGGCTCGGTACGAAGCGAGATACACCAGTCGGAGAGTTAAGAAAGTCAGCGCATGCTCTAAAAAAAAAAGAAAAGAAGACTTCGACCAATCATTCAAATAGTCTACAAGTGAGAGCCGGGGAGCCATCAAAACGAAATTAGCGAAATTGGTTTTCATCACTCTTGACCCACAGCTTCATAAAATAGCAATTTCTAATAGGTAGTCCATAAAGCCAACAGATATCAGTTCAGAGTCCAGAATACTGTGTACATATGAATTATGAATGGCATCCAAAAGCTGTGAAATAAGTTTAGGATCACATTAGAATTTAATTTCCTGCGATTCATGCAATTTTCATGCAATTCACAAACAATACTGTCTATTTCACAATTAATGTAAGTGTATCGGATGATTTTTAAAGAATAAAAATGTTTGTATTTAAGCCTATTTTTATTTTACATATAGTCCTATTATCAGCAATTCTCAGTCCTCTGTCTAAATCTCCTGGTACGACCACCAATCCAAGTTAAGGATGTTATTGGACTAATTGGTTGTTAGGACACTCTTGCTCAATTGTGATAAAGAAAAACAGCACAGCTGAAAAACATTCCACTAATAAGTGAGTATAAAAGGGAGAACAACATTCTAGGTTAGTTTAGTATCTGAAGATCAGCAGTTGATGGCTTGCTGACCAACTCAAAATGACCAGAAAGAAACAACTTTCTTTAGAGACCCGTCAGTCCATTGTTGTGTTAAGGAAGAAGATACTCCATTAAAAACAAGAACATTTCACTGTGATCCCAAACTTTTGAGCGGTAGTGTGTGTGCTTAGTAATAAGCAGTGATGAGTGAGCATGTAAACTTTCAGTGGCTGATGGTATAAGATGCTGATTCTAGGTTACTTCAGTAAACAGGATACACCACTCAATCATACCACATGTTAGAAATGATGACGGTCCAGACCTTTGCCTGAGGAAATCTTCTCTAACTGGACTATATCTAATTAAATCTAATTAATCTAATTAAATAATTAAATTAAATACCCCTGTTATAAGCAAGTATGAAAGCTTGTTATAGACACAACAAGGCATTATGTATGACATATAGTGCTTTATAAATGTATTTATAAAGTATTATGAATACAGGATTCATAAGTAAGAAGTGTTACCACCATTATTAATTCAAAACATACAGTTTACTGTTCCTCATGACTTCCTCTTTCTCTGCAGCGGTCAAGAGAAGATTTACGACATCATATCAGAAACCATAGACAACGACTTCCCGCTGTGGTTCAGTAAGGTGATGAGTTACGTCACCAGTCCGGTGGTGGTCCTGCCTGCCCTGCTGCTCCTGTTGTAAGTGGCCCCCGTCAGTCACGCTAGGCTTGGCTAAATTACCCTGGGAAGATAAATATATGGGTCAATACAAGATGAATGCTTGCGCTTTGTTTATCCTTCACTGCCCCCCTCACTTCCCCAAGGCCGGTGTTTTCAGTGCAGTTCCTCACTGTCGCTTTTCAGCATGCTGATCTACTACCTGCAGGCCATCGCCAGATCCCTCAAATTCACCAACAACCAGCTGAGAATCCAGCTTCAGACCGTGAGTGCAGCAATCAACACTGTATATATGCATGAACATGTGAAAATTAATTTTATTAGCAGGAAATACTTAATGAAGACTGACAAGGGCGTAGGAGTGGGTTTGTCATTGATTGGAAACATTTGCTAATATGAATCAAAGCCCACCAGATACCCTAAAATATTACCTATAAGTTGATTCCACTGTATTATCCCAAACAGTACATTACATACTGGAACATTACATACTGCACTACTGAAAACACTTCCAATGTTGAAGTCCTTTTTTATTTATCATATTTATTTTATATTAAAAGTATGTAGTGTAGTGGCAGTCTACAGTTTGGGACGTGGCCAGACCCTCCCAAACCCAAACCCTCCTAGTCTGTTGCCATGACAACACTGGGGAGGTCATCTTTGTTTACTTTGTGTTAGAAGTTCCGGTGCGCTCGCGAATACATTGATACTAATTACAAGCAAAACGACAACAAACATATAAAATGACCAGCATAACATGTTCAGTTAGAGGGAGTCAGTAATTGGAAGAAGAGAAGAACTTGTCTTGAACAATAGAGTTACGAACACAGCACATAAAGATCAGAGTGTTGGGGGGCCGCCTTACAAAGAGGACCACCTGCGTCTATGACTGAAGCTCTAAATGTAAAACATCCACCCAAACCTCCGTATGTCTGCTCTTGCCATTCTGTGGAGGAGAACCAGCACCAGAGCTTCCTTATCCAGAGAAATGTCTCGCTTATGAAGCTCCGAGGAAGCAGACGTGTCGGGTGCTGGTGAGTCTATCAGTTAAGAACTGTTTTCTGATCAGTGTCCACCGCGCTAGGCTATCTGGACTGTAACTAACACCCACGCAGAGTGGCTCGAGCAGCTGGCTGGACTTGGGTTTAACAATCTTTCAGAAATATAAACTCACCGTCTGTGTGTAGGAGGACACGCCCACCTTCCCACTGTGCAGGTACTGATAAGCTTCAGTACTTTTATAGTTTTTCATTGCTGAACCGTCTACACCTTCCGAGAGTACAGAGTAATTAAACATGTCTCCATAAGTAACCTCAGACCACCTTCTCATATCACCCACCCACTGTGTTATTAACCTCAGACCACCTTCTCATATCACTCACCCACTGTGTTATTAACCTCAGACCACCTTCTCATATCACCCACCCACTGTGTTATTAACCCCAGACCACCTTCTCATATCACCACCCACTGTGTTATTAACCCCAGACCACCTTCTCATATCACCACCCACTGTGTTATCCACCTCGGAGGAGACAGTGTTGTCCCATTAGAACTTGTTATTGTCTCTCTGGTCTCCTCCCATGTAACTGTATTCATTTTGGTTAGCTGAGCGGAAGTTCTAACACAAAGGCGGAAGAAACACATGCTTGAAAGTGGGTGTGGCCAAATGTGGTGAATATGGTCATCGTTGATATTCATTGCTCTCATCACTGACCTCACGTTTAAAGCTGGCGTGAACTACCCCATGCTCCAGCGAGGCGAGACACAAGCCTTAACAAAGTGAAAGACCCAGACCACCTAACAACCAGAGCCCATTGCAAACAACAAACACAGCGTGTGAATTGCGAATGTTGCCAAAACAGGCTTTTAAATAAATGTTTTTAAACTGTTTCCACTTTTCTGTGGTTTCATTTTTGGGTGGGACAAATCTACCTGTTTTATATATTGGGTGAAACACATACCCCCCCATCCCCCCCAGTTCCTATGCCAATGAAGACTGATATACACTCACTGTCTGCTTCATTAAGTACACATTACTAGTACTGGGTTGGAGCCACTTTTGCCTTCAGAGCAGCCTAAATTCCTCTGGCATAGAAGGTGCTGGAAACATTCCACCAATATTTAGGCCTTGTTCACATTACCTGACTGGAGAGACTCAAATCTGAAATACACATCAATTAAAAATTATATAATCTAACACATTAATATATAGAACACTTTGTAGTTCAGCAACTACAGACTGTAGTCCATCTGCTCCTTCCTGATGTTTTTTGATTCCCAGGACCCCCAGAGGACCACCACAGAGCAGGTGGCCTTATTTGCGCGGTGTGTTAGTGTGTGTTGTGCTGGCGTGAGTGGACCAGACACAGCAGTGCTGCTGAAGCACTGAAAGCCAAAACCGTCCAGACAACAGTGTTCTGTGGGCAGCGCCATGTGGAAAGCATCCTGTGACCACTGATGAAGGTCTAGAGGAGCACAAAGGTGTGTCTCACAGAGTGGAAAGTGAGTGGACACAGTGTTCAAAATCTCCAGCAGCACTGCTGTGTCTGATCCGCTCGTACCAGCACAACACAAACTAACACACCATCACCATGTAAGCTTCACTGCAGTGCTGAGAATGCTGGGAATTGTGTCCTGACCATTGAAGAACCTGGTAACAAAGTATACAGAGAATCAGATGAACTACAGTCTGTAAGTGTAGAGCAGATCTGCGATTATGGTGAGGGCTGTTCATACTATTATATATATAATATAATAATAATATTATATAAAAGAAATTATATTTTTTTCCACAGGAACGCACAGAAGACAAGAAGAAAGTGTTTCAGTTGGCTGCAGGTATCCTGAACATCCTGTTCTTGTATGTTATGAGGTGTTGGGGCTGTTACAGTATCTGTAGTCTATGTGCTCTGATACTGTGTACAGAGGAGCTTCATTTGAGTAAGATATACTTCTGAGGTCCATGGCTACACTGAGCTTGTTCTCCTCACAGCACGTCTCCAGTCCCCTGAGCACGGTGACAAAAAGCCCGAACAGGAGAGTGACATCACCAGCGTGGAGTCCCCCGCCCGCTCCACTTCCCCCCCACGGCGCAACGGCACCGTCACAAACTTCCAGTCACCGGTTCGCCGCGGCAACAGCATCCGCACCATCGCCCAATCTGCCACTCGGCCCGACATCAGGACACCTGGAGCCACCCGGAGCCCTTCTGTCCCCGTCCGGCCCAAACCCAGAATGGACCACATTCCCAACAGGTCTGACCTAATGAGCCTTACTGTTAAAACCTTACAACATATAAAAAATAGTAAAAAATAAATATATAAGTTCTGATCAATAAGTGTATGCTCACTAGTAAGAAGACCAGATATGATTAGAACAGATGTAAATAATCATACATACAATACAAAGTAACATGAATATCTATTTATATATATATATATATATATATATATATATATACACTACCGCTCAAAAGTTTGGGATCACAGTGAAATGTTCTTGTTTTAATGGAGTATCTTCTTCCTTAACACAACAATGGACTGACGGGTCTCTAAAGAAAGTTGTTTCTTTCTGGTCATTGTGAGTCGGTCAGCAAGCCATCAACTGCTGATGCTTCAGATACTAAACTAACCTAGAATGTTGTTCCCTTTTATACTCACTTATTAGTAGAATGTTTTTCAGCTGTGCATCACAATTGAGCAAGAGTGTCCTAACAACCAGTTAGTCCAATAACATCCTTAACTTGGATTGGCGGCCGTACCAGGAGATTTAGACAGAGGACTGAGAATTACTGATAATAGGACTATATGCTAAATATAGGCTTTAAAAATAGGCTTTAATACAAACATCTTTATTCTTTAAAAATCATCTGATATTGTTTGTGAATTGCATGAAAATTGCATGAAAATTGCATGAAAATTGCATGAAATTCTAAAGTGATCCTAAACTTTTGAGCGGTAGTATGTGTGTGTATATATATATATATATATATATATATATATATATATATATATATATATATATATATATATATATATATATATATAAACTACTGCATTATATATACACTGATCAGATAACATTAACACACTTTGTATTTACATACTTTGTCTATTTTATCAGCTTTACTTTATCAGTTCCATCTGTAGCCCATCTGTTTCTCTGTTAATGATCAGATTTCATGGCTTTACATTGCTTTTCACTTCCCATTCATCGCTGCTCTGCTGTTCCACTGGCTTCCACCTCTGCATGTGTAGCGCTTACAGAGTGATTGCCGGCCCCTCCGTCCCACCGAGGCAGATTCACAGAGTGGAGTACATTCCCATTGCTGTCAGGTTTGGATTTCCCTTAAACATCTTGAACTTAAACCCATGATGAAATTCATTGTTTATCAGTCAAATCATGATTCAGAGATTTTGTTGAATTAAACTGGGGATGTACCACTGGCCTTTAGCTTGTAATTTCCTTACTGGTCTTATTGGTCTACAGCATGTGCATTGTTGCCTTGGAAGGTGTTTGAGGGATGCCAGGCAGGATCATCAGTAAACGGCCAAAGCTTCATTTGCATAATCATTAATTCATTTGGTCATTAAGGCTTTTCATTACACCTTAACACATAAACCATCACACTCAAGGCCTTGCGAGGCCTCATTCACCTCATGAATTTAATGTAGCATTAACAGAGTAGTTTGGCGAGAAATCAAATGTACACGGTCGCTCTCTCATTATAAACATACCCGCTCAGCCAAGACACATTAGCATGTCTGAAGTTTGCTTCTTTGGCTTTGTGCTAAAGCCCAGAGGCTAACAAGTAATGAATTGATGAGACTTACCAACATACTTGCACACATAATGTTAGCAATCATCACCTAGGATACCATACCAATGGTCCAACAACATCTGAGCAACCATCTGTGATATCATATCAATGTTCCAACAACATCTGAGCAACCATCTGGGATATAATATCAATGTTCCAAAAACATCTGATCAACCACCTGGAATACCTTAGCAAACAGTCTAGCAGAACCAAAGCAATAACATAGGATTCCATAGCAACAACATAGCAACATTTTAGCAACCATTTGGGACAACATAAGAACATATTTATCTGGGATACCATTGCAACAGCCTAATAACACCTTTAGAACTACCTAGGATAACACAACAACTGTCTAGCAACACACCAGCAACACTTTGCAACAACTACCTGGGATACCATAGGGAACAGACTAGAAATATCTTAGCATCCACCTAGAGTTCTATAGCAACAGCCTAGCAACTTCATAGTAACCACCTGTTATAGCGGACCAATGGCCTAACAACTCCTTAGCAACCATTTGGGATACCATAGCAAATTGCCTATATATATTAGCAATCATTTAGAGTTCTATAGCAACAGTCTAGCAATACCGTATTAACCTCCTATGATGCTATATTAATGGCCTATGAACACCTTAGCAACCACCTGGGATACCATAGTAAACAGTCTAGCAACACCTAAGCAATGTCCTGGGATTTCATAGCAACAACCTTACAACACCTTCGGGACTACCTAGGATAACATAGCAATGGCCAGACAACACTTTAGCAACAACCTGGAATATCACAATATTGGCCAGACAACACATTTAGTAAGCATCTGAGATATAATAGCAATGGGCTAGCAACATATTAGCCATCACCTAAGTTACCACAGCAACAACCAAAGTAATTAACACCAAAGTAATCAACTAACCAGCATAAACAACACCTTAGCAACCACCTGGGATACTGTATCAGAAATAGGAACTAAAGAATTAAAGATCGTAGCCTAGCAACATCATAGTAACCACCTGTGATAGCGGATCAATGGCCTAACAACTCCTTAGCAACCACTTGGGATACCATAGCAAACAGCCTATAAATATATTAGAAACCATTTAGAGTTCTATAGCAACAGTCTAGCAATATCATAATAACCACTTATGATATTATATTAATGGCCTATGAACACCTTAGCAACCACCTGGGATACCATAGTAAACAGTCTAGCAACATCTGAGCAATGTACTGGGATTCCATAGCAACAACCTAACAACACCTTAGGGACTACCTAGGATAACATAGCAATGGCCAGACAACACCTTAGCAACAACCTGGGATATCACAATATTGGCCAGACAACACATTTAGTAAGCATCTGAGATATAATAGCAATGGGCTAGCAACATATTAGCCATCACCTAAGTTACCACAGCAACAACCAAAGTAATCAACACCAACAAGCATAAACAACACCTTAGCAACCACCTGGGATACTGTATCAGAAATAAGAACTAAAGAATTAAAGATCGTAGCCTAGCAACATCATAGTAACCACCTGTGATACCGGATCCATGGCCTAACAACTCCTTAACAACCACTTGGGATACCATAGCAAACAGCCTATAAATATATTAGCAACCATTTAGAGTTCTATAGCAACAGTCTAGCAATATCATAATAACCACCTATGATACCATATTATTGGCCTATGAACACCTTAGCAACCACCTGGGATACCATAGTAAACAGTCAAACAACATATTGGCCATCACCTAGGTTACCACAGCAACAACCAAAGTAATCAACACCAAAATAATCAACTAACAAGCATAAACAACACCTTAGCAACCACCTGGAATACTGTATCAGAAATAGGAACTGGTAAAGAATTAAAGATCGTACACAGATTTTCTCTCTAGTGAAACTGTGATTTGCAGATGTGTTACAGATCTTGAAACAAGCAAATAAGCATATTTTAAACACGTCAGCAGCTACACTAAATAGTCTAAATAGTCTTACAACATTCATATACTAAAATATATGTTTATACATGACTGGAATTTCTCTCCTACGAATTCCTTAAGATTGAGATTTCATTCCGTTCATATTAGTAATTAGTTCTCTCCATGTTCCTCAGGCATCCAGGCTATCTGGCTGGAATGAGCGGTTCATGCCGCTCCAAATCCTACCACCAGATGGCCTATAACCCGTCCATGCGCTACTCGGAGAACATCCACTCCGACCCGCTGTTCAGGAAGAGCCTCAGGTCCGTCCGGCCAGAGCCCGGCATCGTCACATCCCAGAGCTACGCGGGCCGGCGAGCACACACCACCCGCTACGTGATCGTCAACGAACACGAACCACGCAAGAAGCTTATGCGCTCCACCACACGCATCCCGAGACACTACCGTCTAGTGGACGAGCCCGAGATAGTAGAGCTCTACCCTCGAAACATCAAGCGCTACATCCCGCGCACGCCCCACCGGAGCCAGCCGCCACACCTCAGTGAGGAAGAAGAAGAGGAGGAGGAGGAGGAAGAGGCCAAGAACGGAGGACGACAAGACTCCTTCGGCCAGTCCAACAGGCCGAGGTCGCTGTCAGACCTGCACCAGCCTGCACGCTTTTACATCGGAGACACTTTGGAAAGCCGCCTGGCGGAAAGCTTCTACGGAGAAGAGGAGGAAGAGGACTACGGCGAGGAATGGGAGGAGGAACGCTCTCGTCCAAAAAGCTCCCGCATGAATGTCAAAGTCGCAGAGACGGCCAACAGGCACGGAGAACCTCACGTGAAGCCCAAGAGCAAGCGCAAGGGGGAGCCGTCACTAACAGAGTCCGACTCAGCCTCGTTAGCGTCCAGCAGCGACCAGCAGAACAGCAGCACTGACCAGTACATCCAGGTCATCCACAACAAGGAGAAATACTTGAAGCAAAGCGCTAAGTTAACCAAGAAGAAGTCCAAGACCAGCGGCGAGATGAATGCACCCGGATCGAACGATCTTGTGTGCTCTAATGTCTGATTCCACTTAGATTTCCTTGAAAGCTGCAGATTCTCTTTAGCATGCCGGAAATTAATATGAACTATTTCTGAGCTCATTGAAAGAAGTCAGATCTTTCAGTCCGTACCACGTTGGTCGTGTTTATAAAGATATGAGAAGATACTTTTAGAGAGATCCAGGGCTGCCAACTTCGAGGAATTTGTTGAAGGGAGATTCGGAGTGACGGAGCTGAGCCAGATAGACTTCTCTCTACCTATTCAGCATAAATCACTCCATTCAGTTTGAATTTAGTCAAACTGTTCTGAAATGGAATTCCATCTTTCGGGAGCGTTCCATTATAAACTTGGTGGTTGGAGGTAAAAAATTCTGAATTCCAAGTATGGATCCTAGCATTGTAATACGTAGCTTAAGTAAGTGGCTTGTCATGTAACGTTACCTCTTTATTGCCTCATCTGGGACATTCTGGTTCCAGGCAGCCAAGAAACTCCCAACAACGAAGTATACACTCTAACTATACACTACAAAGTTTTAGTACTCTACTGGTCAAAGGTTTAAGAACACTACCAGACAAAAGTTTTAGACCACTACCAGTCAAAACCTAAAACGTTTCTCTGGTAGTGTACTAAAATGTTTGACTGGTAGTGTACTAAAACGTTTGACTGGTAGTGTACTAAAACGTTTGACTGGTGGTGTATCTAAAACGTTTGACTGGTAGTGTACTAAAACGTTTGGCTGGTAGAGTATCTAAAATGTTTGACTGGTAGTGTATCTAAAACGTTTGGCTGGTAGTGTTCTAAAACGTTTGGCTGGTAGTGTATCTAAAACGTTTGACTGGTGGTGTATCTAAAACGTTTGACTGGTAGTGTATCTAAAACGTTTGACTGGTAGTGATCTAAAACGTTTGGCTGGTAGTGTACTAAAACGTTTGACTGGTAGTGAATCTAAAACGTTTGGCTGGTAGTGTTCTAAAACGTTTGGCTGGTAGTGTATCTAAAACGTTTGACTGGTGGTGTATCTAAAACGTTTGACTGGTAGTGATCTAAAACGTTTGGCTGGTAGTGTACTAAAACGTTTGACTGGTAGTGTACTAAAACGTTTGGCTGGTAGTGTTCTAAAACGTTTGTCTGGTAGTGTATCTAAAACGTTTGACTGGTGGTGTATCTAAAACGTTTGACTGGTAGTGTATCTAAAACGTTTGACTGGTAGTGATCTAAAACGTTTGGCTGGTAGTGTACTAAAACGTTTGACTGGTAGTGAATCTAAAACGTTTGACTGGTAGTGTATCTAAAACGTTTGACTGGTAGTGATCTAAAACGTTTGGCTGGTAGTGTACTAAAACGTTTGACTGGTAGTGTACTAAAACGTTTGACTGGTAGTGATCTAAAACGTTTGGCTGGTAGTGTATCTAAAACGTTTGACTGGTAGTGATCTAAAACGTTTGGCTGGTAGTGTATCTAAAATGTTTGACTGGTAGTGTATCTAAAGCGTTTGACTGGTAGTGTACTAAAACGTCTGACTGGTAGTGTACTAAAATGTTTGACTGCTTCAACCCCCACAATGTAAAGAACTAATTATGTAGAAAACTAAAAAATGGAGAAACTTTGTTTTCACTGGACATTGACCATATAAGATTATTGTAGTGAAGGTGAACTGTAACTCTGTGAAGGTTCCAGTGTTCGGCTTGCACATAATGTCTTGTTGCCTTGTTGTAAAGCACATACCGTCATACCGCAGGACCTGTATTTTGCACAAATCGAATGCATAAATATGAGCAATTCTGTATAAGACATTAGAAAAGTACATGTTCTACACATAATGGAAAGCACATATTGTAGGTGATACTACAGTGACTGATATATGGGATATATATATTCTCTATACAGACTTATGCAAAACAAGGACACAGTATATGGTAATGTAAAGAGCTGGGTTTCAAAGACCTTGGCTAATGATTAATCACGTTCCTTGCTCTGAGAGGGTCGAAGGTAATATTAGTGTTTGTGTTGACCTGGGACAGACAAATCACAGACTTGCCATTTATTGACAACATTCTGCTTGAGAACCATCGTCTACCAACTAAACTGAATTGGGAATATTTGTATTAAAACTGATTTATTATAGACTGCTGTGTTCCAAGTCTTTGTCTCTCTGGAAGAACAGATAAGAACCAAATCCCTGTTCTTCAGTACAAGTTAAAGTCCTTCTCACTCAGATCCTGCACTCCCATCAGGTGCTGCATGACCAATGACTATGTAGGGTGAAGCTACATATTCAATGGTCAGCTAAGTCCCTGGTGAGTAAAGGCAGTCTTCTCCTTCTAGGTCAAAGCAGACTGAGAGCTGCATCTACCTCCCCTGATTTGCAACGTTGGCCCTCACATCACTGGAGTCAACAGCAACAGCAGTGCTCCCATTGCTGCTCTCTGCTTCCTCTGCCACCCACGCTGCACGCTGGATCCCTGATTCTCTGCCAACCATGTCACCAGTGCCTGTCCCACCAGTGGCGCTGGAGGGCCATAGTCAATGACACCAGGCCACATTGCTGTTTCATGAGCAGGACCTTGCAGCTGGCCACCATTCAGGCATCCCTTTCATTTGTTCTCTAGCCGGGTTACGCTTCATTGTGCTGCCTCCTTCGCAGTCCTCACCAAGGTGCTGCTCCTTGCTTGCCCGGGCTTGGTTCTCTCTGCTGTGTCACCTTTTGAGTTTGTGAGTTTGTAGGGCCATTCCTCTCCAGAGCACTGGGGGCTGTATCCCACTGCTGAGTGCCACAAGTGTTGCATTGGTGTAGAAGAGAAAGACACAGGAAAACATAGTGCTGTAGGCAACTGCTGTTTTATTCAACACAGCACGCAACCAAACACCCAATACAACAAGCATGTCCAACCACACAATGTAAACTCACACAACTAGTACACACCCCAGAAGTAAGTCTCTCTTCCGCAAGTCTGGCGCTTCAGTCAGACTCCAGGCATGGCCGCTGTGTATGGTCACCCATGCATGGGTGAACGAGCCAGTAGCAGTATGCTACACTATGCTGTTAGCTAATCGATACTGTTAGCTAATGAATATAAAAAGCCTGTGGCCCATTTTTCTTGTGTTCAACTCGATCATTCTTATGACTTTGTGTTCTAAATCCATTACAATTCATCTTTACATGACGGTTTAACACATTATATTGTCTAGTTTCTTACAACGTTGCTACAATGTTGTCAAAAGGTGGTGCTTTTTACGTTGTCTGAATAAATTCCATGGAGTTCCATGTAGATATAATGGAACAGATGAAGGATTCTAGGAGGTTGTGACAACAAACGCTGTCGGATAACGTTGTCACAACTATTCCGATACAGTTACAGTGTAAATAGATAGTATTCAGAATACAGTTACATAAAGTAATGGATTATATGAGGGGATGTCTTTCCCAGTCCAAGTCCTTGAATGAAACACACAACTACATGTTTTCAACAGTTTCGTTAGTTGCCTGCTCGCTCTGTCATGAAGCTAGCACGACACAGCCAGGAGAGAAATGTGTTTTGTTCTTGGAATTTCAAACATTATTTCAAGTTTAAGAAAGAAAAAGGAGAGCATAACATCATTGTGCAGTGCAAGCTCTGTTTGCCAGCTACAAACTTGCTTTCAGCGTCCAAAGACTCTACTTCCAACCTAAAAAACCATCTTAAAGGAAGTTATTTTAATCTCCATACATGCACGCCCGTAGTTAGTTAAAAGGAGACAGTCAATTCGTAATTTAGCTATTAGTTAATTTAGCATTAGCGAACGTCAGATTTAATGCAGTTCCAAGTTTACAAACTACATAGGCTATCTGTTACGGTGTAACGGTTTCAGGGTATTGCTTTATGGTAGAGCTTCCACTGAACAATGAACCAGACATGTAATATGGTGGTAGGCTTCTCATGTGTGAAACCATCAACACCTCTGAGATCTTGTGATATTTTGACAGCAGCCTATACAGCAGGCTACTTTATTCTTCTCACTGTAACAGTTTACTTATGTGCCTGTTCATATTCATACTGTTTTAAGAAAATGTTGAAGTATTCCAATGCCAGATGTGAAGTTCCTGTGACCTGGGACTTAAGTCTACTGCTTTTTTTTATACACTGGTTGTCCCGGACATTCCAGAGGGACAATGCATATTTCTCCCTTATTTGACTGGGGTACACAGAGTCCAAGATAGGAGACTTTTCCATAGGATAAACATGTGCTACTGTTCTAAAAATAACATCTCCTCTCATAACAGACATAAGTGTGCTGTGCTGTAAAACGTAGATCTAGCTTACAATATGTGGCAAATTAATAAACAGGGGAAGAAAGTAGCTCCTCTAAAACGTTACTTCAACATATGTTGCAACAAACGCAGTGTGAACTAAGAGCTTTTTCAACAGCTAGCTTGACACAGACTTTAATAACTGCGTACACTGAACAAAAGAAGACCACAAGCACAAGTAGAACCTTATTTTTTTTCAACGGGAGCCCGAAGTGAAAAGAGAACTTCATTTCCCAGAATGCAACACAGCGACGTGCGAACAGGAAGCCGGGCGATCCAGAAAAAATAAGTGGATGTTTCTGAATAAAGAAAACGTTCACTGTGAAATAACTGTGCAGAATTATTTTCAAGAAGTTTATTTTCAATGCATTAAAAAAAGAAGTGTGGACTCTTATATCGAATTTTCCGTTCCACCTTAAATGGCGCAGCGGTTACGTTCAGTCGCCCGCCGGCATTTAAGGTGGAACGGACATTTCCAATACGAACCCGGCGAATAGGAAGCCAGCGTCCTGGACTGGAATGAATGAGTTGTGAGTTCCTCATTTGAGGCTTTATCTCGACGCCACTCGCTCTGTTTAGCAAGCAGAAAATATTTTTTTATATAAATATGATTATGGATTATGAAGACAAGGCCAACTCGGTGGCGGAGCTGCTGCTGGGCTACAGCAAAGACGAATCCGGCTGGAAAATCTGCAAGAAAACGGTGAGTAAGCGATATTTTTCTCAGTGCATTTGAGCGAAATGAGGCAAAATGAAGTTACACAACCCGTGTGTGATGTTTGTCCAGAGTCAAGTTGTGGTGTCCTGGAGACCGTCGGCCGAATTTGCTGGGAATATGTGAGTATGAGATATAAGAGAAATAAGAAAGGACTGCTTATATAACTAAAAGTGTCTCTCTCTCTCTCTCTCTCTCTCCCTCTCTTTCTCTCTCTCCCTCTCTCTCTCTCTCTCTTTCTCTATTTATGTGTCTGTCCTGCTCTCTCACCCATTAGCCTAAAACAAAAGACCCTATGTAGCTTTTTTATTTTCTTCTATTTTCTTGAATAATCTTCTTCTTAAACACTGAGACCCAGTTTCAGTCTGATTGCTTATATTCCAATAAGGTGGTGACATAGTATTATTTAAATTGGGCATTTGCTTTTTTATATATATATATATATATATATATATATATATATATATATATATATATATATATATATATATATATATATATAATGTCAGTATGTGCTCATACATGTCAATTACAGTGTTAATCTTTACATATAGATCAACAAAAAGTCACCCACCAGCCCCTCCTTGTATCTACACTTCATGTTATCAGTTCCACATACCATATAGGAGCACTTTGTACCTCCACACTTCCAGACCATACTGTATCTGTTTCTCTGTATACTTTTTCATCCTGTTTATTAATGATCGAGACCCCCACAGGACCACCTCAGAGCAGATATTATTTGGGTGGTGTGAGTGGATCAGAGACAGCAGTGCTGCTGCTGGAGTGTTTAAACACTGTGTCCAATCACTGTCCACTCTATTAGACACTCCTACTTTGTGGGTCCACTGTGTAAATGTAAACAGTTTGTGTTTTGTAGTCCTTGATCAGTGGTCACAGGACGCTGTCCACAGGACACTGTTGTCTGGATAGTTTTGTTTTTTTGGACTGTTCTCAGGCCAGCAGTGACACTGAGGTGTTTAAACACTCCTGCAGCAGCACTGCTGTGTCTGATCCACTCGTACTCACGTTGGTCACATTGGGACTCAGGGAAGTCAGCTGACCACCTGAATGACTGGGTTGTCCCATCAAGGGATTCTTATCTTCCCTGATAGCGCAGCCACAGCTCAGGACAGCAATGCTGAGATTTTTGGGTAGAAAGCTGGAAAAGACTCTCCTGTAATATATATATATATATATATATATTATACTATCTAGTACACCCATGTACATCAGCATTAATAGTGTGCTACATGATTTTCTGATCTTTATTAACTGCATATGTAAAGCAATCTTAAAATCTCAAAAGTTTGGGATCACAGTGAAATGTTCTTGTTTTAATGGAGTATCTTCTTCCTTAACACAACAATGGACTGACGGGTCTCTAAAGAAAGTTGTTTCTTTCTGGTCATTGTGAGCCGGTCAGCAAGCCATCAACTGCTGATCTTCAGATACTAAACTAACCTAGAATGTTGTTCCCTTTTATACTCACTTATTAGTAGAATGTTTTTCAGCTGTGCATCACAATTGAGCAAGAGTGTCCTAGCAACCAATTAGTCCAATAACGATCTTAACTTGGATTGACGGCCGTACCAGGAGATTTAGACAGAGGACTGAGAATTACTGATAATAGGACTATATGTAAAATAAACCTCTATACAAAAATAGACTTTAATACAAACATTTTTATTCTTTAAAAATCATCTGATACACTTACATTAATAGTGAAATAGACAGTATTGTTTGTGAATTTCATGAAAATTGCATGAAAATTGCATGAAATTAAAGTGATCCTAAACTTTTGAGTGGTAGTGTATATTATCTAGTACACAGCTGTACATTCTCTGACTGTGTATGATTCTCTGACTCAGGTATAAAGGTGAGGGGATAGTGAACAGCAGTCCACAGAAGGTGTGGGAGTGTCTGAAACCAGATCCAGACGGGCTTCGTGTGAAATGGGACGATAACGTGAAGAAATTCGAGCTTATTGAACAAGTTTCTCCAGTAAGTTCCACAGCAGTGATATGTGGTCATCTGGCGGTCAGTCTGAGTGGGTATGGTGTGCAATGGTTGATTGTAGAGTCTCAAATGTTCTTTACAGTGGTGGTAATGATGGGAACCAGGGGTCACAAATATAGACATTTTATTCAAACCACCAACATCTACACGGTTCTCCTGAGTGTTTATACAGAATGTTGATGATCAAATAACAGAAAGAAATGTACCTCTGTATTTAAAAAAATACAGTCCTAATATTCTATGAATTATTCAGTAACAACTGGACTTTTATAGTAAGGCAGGAAAATATGGCCTTGTTTATTGGTTTTGTGGTACATTACAACACAGCATGCTTCTTTGAGTATATCTTGGTTATCATTAGTACTTACAATACACTGATCATCTGCATATTTCAGTGCAAAGAGAGCATAAATACGGCTGTTTTTTGTTTATATATTGCTATTATAAATTTATAACGTTGTTATTATTGTTTTAATAGTATGTTGGGAAAGATAAAATGTGGCATATTGTGTATATTGGAAAGTTCTATAAGTATGTTTGATGTTATTCAGTAACTAATATAAATTATTCAATAACAACTATGAAACCAATAAGTAAGTTCTGTAGGTATTGAAGTCTGGATCCACATACAGGCTCTGAAGATGCGTTGAAGGTGATTGTACAGTTCTGTGCAAAAAGTTTGAGACAATTATCCAGTATTTCAAAAGCAAGTTTTCAGCAAAACATTTTATTATTTAAATATTTAAACAGTATTAATAGAGTAAGTAGAGCTTTTACATACGTCAGTGTGTTTATTTAACCCTTTCCAAGCTTCTCCTTGTGGAAACAACCCAGTATTATTTACAGTTCTCATCTAATACCTGCTTTGACTGCTCAGTACTTCATTAAGCTAAATCAAGATTGCTGCTGAAGGAACTGAACACATTCATACAATGTCTGGGGCGTCCAGGAGAAATCTGGAACCTAACTTTGTTCTTCAAACTGGAGCTCAAGATCTGATCTACTTCTTTAACAATAAGATATTCATGTTACTTTGTATTGTATGTATGATTATTTACATCTGTTCTAATCAGATCTAGTGATTTTACTGGCGAACATACACTTATTGATCAGATAAAGGCTTTTAAACCATGACCACTCATGTATACTATAGTATAATATACTAGCTGCAGATAGACATTGCTTTAAATGTGATTTCAGTACAGCAGTGATTGAGCGATTTTGCCCACCCAGTGTTTTTCTGCTGAAGTCAGTGGTTTTCCACTCAAAGCTGTGTTTCATTTCATGTTTCGTTCGCTCGCCTCGCTCACCCAGGTGTTTCCTTTGGTATGTATTGGTTTTTCCTTCTTTCTCTCAGAACATCACAGTGTGCAGGACTGTCACTCCGTCCGCAGCTATGGGCATTATCTCACCTCGAGACTTTGTGGACGTTATTTTGGTCAAGCAGTACGAAGACGGCACAGTCACATCAAACGGTGGGTGGAACGGTTGTGCTTTTGTTGGTCTCTCTCTCTCTCTTTCTCTCTTTATATAACCCAGCTCTTCTTCTAAACACACACAGTCTTTCATTCCAAATGTCCTCATTCCTTTGGAGTCTGGGGGATGAGTGTGTACCGCCAGTCTTGAGTGCCTATTCAGTTCGAGCGATATTTGCTAATCATTATTGTGATACCACGTTATGCAACAAGCTCTGATTTCTTTACTGTGCTGCTGTGAGCGTTCTGATGAACCTCAGATGTTCCCCATGAGATCCTGTGGGTGTTTAAACGAATCAGGGCTCTCATGTGACCCAACAAATGTAAATAGTTTTAGGCAAAACAATGCTAATCTGGCTTTGACTTTCTTTTATATTTACATTTTATAAGTGGATCAACTTCAGCAGATAACTACACAGTAGAGTCACATTATTATGACCACTTCCTACTTTCAATGGCGGCAGTTTTATGGTCTGGGAATTGTTTTCGTGACATTCTCTAGACCCACTCATCCATGTGGAAGACACTCTCAACCTGAATCCATCCTTGCAGACCACGTACACCATACATGCTGATCTGATTGTCTTCTCTGGGGTGGATGAGATCTTCCAGCAAGACAGTGAGACACGTCACACAACTAGAAATGCCCCACACTGGTTGGAATAGCAGTAACAAGACTTCCAAGTCCTACCCTGGACCCCTAATTCCCCAGACTTGAACCCAATTGAGCATCTTTGGGACCACCTGGATGGTGGTGTTGGCTCTATGGATCCTCCTCCACGCTCCCTCCAGCAGCTGTGGGATGCACTGCAGTCAGCATGATACCTCCAGATACCTGTGACCACCTACCAGGACCTTACTGAGTCTCCCAGTCCATCTAACTACTGTCCATGCTGCACACGGCAGTTACTCTGGATATTAGCTGGTGGTCATAATAATGTGACTCGACTGTGTATGTGAAGACATAATAATTAATAAATAATAATTATACAGTATTTCAAAAGCAAGTTTTCAGCAAAACATTTTATTATTAAATATTAAACAGTATTAATAGAGGAAGAAGTGCTTACGTCAGTGTTTATTTAACCCTTTCCAAGCTTCTCCTAAACAATCCAGTATTATTTACAGATCTCATCTAATACCTGCTTTGGCTGCTCAGTACTTCATTAAGCTAAATCAAGATTTGCTGCTGAAGGAACTGCACACATTCATACAATGTCTGGGGCGTCCAGGAGAAATCTGGAACCTAACTTTGTTCTTCAAACTGGAGCTCAAGATCTGATCTACTTCTCTCACAATAACATATTCATGTTACTTTGTATTGTATGTATGATTGTTTACATTACAGATCAGTGTAGAATCAGCGTTTGCCCACAGACAGACAGCAGTTAGTCCAAGTTCTGGGTCATATTTGCTTTCCATTACTTATTGACACAGGTCAGAGTAGGCAGAGGGATGAACTCATCTGTGTTATCTCACTAATAGAAATCAACTCTGTCGTCGTTTTATGTCTTTGCAGCCACTAACGTGAACCATCCAGCCTGTCCTCCTCAGTCCGGCTACGTGCGCGGGTTCAATCATCCGTGCGGCTGCTTTTGCGTGCCGGTTCCCGGGTAAGCTAGCAGGAGACCTGAATTCCTGGCATAAACCACTGAGCTAATTATCAGCAGGGCTGTTATTACAGAGTGTAGGTCCAGTAGCAAACAGCAGGTGGCAGTAAAGAGCTGCGAAGTTCACTACAGCTTAAAAAACTGATTTGTTTTCTTTTCTTTTTTTAGCTGTTTTTATTTATGTATGCGATAACAGGATCAGTGTAAACACAACACAGTGTATTTGGAGTATATTTTAGGGGCTGTTGACTAAACGTAGTATTGTGATCAGTTAGTCAGTCAGACAGTCAGTCACATAGAGGTTTCTGAGTAATAATTGAGTAATAGTAGAGTACTCAACTACTAATGTAGCCAATACAGTGAATAATAACAGTCCTGTTATCACTAAATGTATTATTATTATTATTATTATTAGAGTACTCAACTACTAATGTAGCCAATACAGTGAATAATAACAGTCCTGTTATCACTAAATGTATTATTATTATTATTATTATTATTATTATTATTATTGTTATTATTATTAGAGTATGCAACTACTAATTTAGCCAGTACAGTGAATAATAACAGTCCTGAGATTGTTGTTGTTGTTGTTGTTATTATTATTATTGTTATTATTATTGTTATTAATAAGTCGATTATTGATAACAACAGATTACACAGTTACTTGTAGATTAGCTAATAAGAAATACTAATGTAGTCAATACAATCAGTAACTATAGACCTGAAATTGTTGTGTTATTGTTGTTATTATTATTATTTTTTACAATTACTGAATAAGTAGATTATTGATAATAACAACAGATTACACAGTTACTTGTAGATTAACTAATAAGAAATACTAATGTAGTCAATACAATCAGTAACGATAGACCTGAGATTGTGTTGTTGTTGTTGTTGTTGTTATTATTATTATAATTATTATTTACAATTACCGAATAAGTAGATTATTGATAATAACAACAGATTACACAATTACTTGTAGATTAATTAATAAGAAATAGTAATGTAGTCGATACAATCAGTAACGATAGACCTGAGATTGTTTGTTGTTGTTGTTGTTGTTGTTGTTATTATTATTATTATTATTATTATTATTATTATTATCTACAATTACCGAATAAGTAGATTATTGATAATAACAGATTACACAGTTACTTGTAGATCAACTAATAAGAAATACTAATGTAGTCAATACAATCAGTAACGATAGACCTGAGATTGTATTGTTGTTGTTGTTGTTGTTGTTGTTATTATTATTATTATTATTATTATTATTATTATTATTATTATCTACAATTACCGAATAAGTAGATTATTGATAATAACAACAGATTACACAATTACTTGTAGATTAACTAATAAGAAATAGTAATGTAGTCGATACAATCAGTAACGATAGACCTGAGATTGTTTGTTGTTGTTGTTGTTATTATTATTATTATTATTATTATTATTATTATTATCTACAATTACTGAATAAGTAGATTATTGATAATAACAGATTACACAGTTACTTGTAGATTAACTAATAAGAAATACTAATGTAGTCAATACAATCAGTAACGATAGATCTGAGATTGTATTGTTGTTGTTGTTATTATTATTATTATTATTATTATTATTATTATTATTATTATTATTATTATCTACAATTACTGAATATGTAGATTATTGGTAATAACAACAGATTACACAGTTACTAATAAGAAGTACTAGTGTAGTCGATGCAATCAGTAATGATAATCCCAAGATTGTTATATGTGTTATGATGGTTATTATTATTTATAATTAATTTATTTTTCATTCATTGTGTTATACTCAAATTATATAATACAACATTATAATTATACGATAGAATTATAGAATTATACGTTATTACTAAAGGTAAGGCAAGTTTATTTGTATAGCACCTTTCATACACAGTGGCAACTCAAAGTGCTTTATAGAAATAAAGAAATAAGAAACAAAGCATTAAAAAAAATCAGTTAAAAGAAATAAAGTGGTCAGTAGAGTCTATAATGACGTCCTCGGTGCTGTAAATTATTGTGTGTGTTTTTAATTATTCTACACTGTGAGCTTTTTTTCTGTCTGTTTTCTGCCGGTTTCCAGGGAAGCAGGTAAAACCCAGCTGATCAGCTTTTTCCAGACCGATCTCGGAGGACTGCTTCCTCGCTCAGTCGTGGATTCATTCTTTCCTGCCAGTATGACAGACTTTTACTCTAACCTCACTAAAGCCGTCAAAGCTCTCAAATAGCACGAACAGCACTTTCTCAAATAGCGTTATCCCATTATTTCTAATCAATAGTGATATCCCCTGATTGTTTTACAGTGATCTAGTCTTAGGTTTGGTCCTATTTTTTAAGTATATCACATCATTTCAGGTGTCAGCTGTGAAAGTTCTCCACAGGCTTCTAGCAGGAACAGCAGTAGAGCCTATTCATGTAGAGAGAGTGGAGGGTTTTAATGCCACTACAGCATTAAGTCATACGTTCATATATATTTAGTTCCATGTGCTTCAGTGTTGAAATAGTTTGAGGGCGTTTTCACACCTCTGGTTCGTTTCACTGGTCCAGATCAGTTAATGAGTTTGTTTACTTGGAGCGTTTACTTCCCGCCTCCGTTTGGTTTGGTTTGTTTTCACACAGGCAAAAACCTAAACGCACCAAAGTGCACCCCAACAAACCACGTGAGCACATCTTCTCCTCTGATTGGTCAGAGCGCTCTGGCGCAGGAGCAAGAAAGTAAACACAGGGTTCTCTGTTCACTACATAGACTTCTCTATGTAGAACACTATGGGTCTGTCTCAAATCCTACTGAGCTCCTACATAGGCAGCACTTTACGTCATAGTATGCGCTCCCGACATGGAGACTGTCCCAATACTTACATACCTTAAACATGCTGTCTACTGAGAAACCTTATTTAGACCTGATTTTAAGAAAGCATCGAACGCTTCCTCAGCCGCTAAGACAATCCCATGATGCACCACAGGCTAATCTAGGAGCAGTGAAGTGGTTTTAAAATGTGAGTTATTTTGATTCTCTCTGGTGTTTTAATGTGTTTCTGGTCATATAATCACACAAAACAGTATTTTATTATAAACTCTGTAACGAGTTGGGGGTTTGATACAGACCCTATATAGGGGAGTAGTGAGGGAGACTGTAGAGGGAATTCGGACGATGAGCTTTCCAAAGAAACGCTATGCATTGTGGGGCGTCTACCTTTAAGTAGAGTACATCAGTTGTCCACTAGTTTTATGGTGCATTGTGGATAACACTGGGTCTGTCTCAAACCCTAGTGAGTGTCTAAGTAGGCTGTCTAGGTAGCAGCTGTGTGAGTAGCAGTGTTCTCTCCTCATCTCTCCTCATAAAACAGATTACTGAGACACTCTAGTTAGAGAGAGACTGCGTCACGGCTTGTTCCCGCCCACTGCAGCACGCCACCGGTAGTTTAGCTGGTTGCTAAGCTACCAGCCGGCTATTCAAAACAGTAGCCCAAGGCTTAAAAATCCGCTAGCGTAAATGCTAATGTCTGGAGTATAAAAGTGTAAATGGTGAAGGACTTGTTACAGAGTTGATAATAAAATACTGTTTTGTGTGATTATATGACCAGAAACACATTAAAACTCCAGAGAGAATCAAAATAACTCACATTTTAAAACCACTTCACTGCTCGTAGATTAGCCTGTGTTGCATCATGGGATTGTCTTGGCGGCTGAGGAAGCGTTTGATGCTTCCTTAAAATCAGGTCTAAATAAGGTTTCTCAGTAGACAGCATGTTTAAGGTATGTAAGAATTGGGACAGTCTACATGTCGGGAGCGCATACTATGACGTAAAATGCTGCCTACCGAATTCGGACAACACTACGAACTGGCCGACACTCTGAATGGAACACTAAACGGTAACTAGGGTGCGATTTCAGACACACCCAGGGAGAAGATCCGGTTATACCGTAGCAGGGAGCAGCGGCAGAGACGGCATGTGTTCATTGCTGTAATGATAATCTGGGCTGTATACCAAACTACAGTCCACCCGCAGAACACCCAGCTGACTTCGAGGGCACGTCTTGAAACGGCTGTACTGCTCCAGAGTCGGCGAAGAAGACGTGCTGCTAAAGTTCTCCGGTTCTCTGTTTACACGATCCGCTGCATCCCATAATGCCAAGCACACCTGGCTACAGGAGCCGTTCAGCTCAAACTTGTGGAGTACACCTAATACTCGGGTCGGATTGAGGTTGGATCACATTCTCACCACAGACGAACCACTCCAGAGTTGGTTTGGAACCGGACCGAGACCACCTCCTCTTGAGGGTCTCGCTGCGGTCGTTTTGGTCGAACCACACCAAACGAACCAAAGTCGATTTTACTTGGACTAACTAGTGCTGGTGCGTAAACGGACCCCAGAATGCAACGTTCCAGACTTCTGTTCACTTCTAGAGGTCGGACTTCCTCACTCCTTTAATCGATGGAGCTCTTAAACCATGTAGCTTAAACATATTTACATCATATACACTAGCAGTCAAAAGTTTGGGCACACATAACTGAATATATTTTTCAGTGAAAAATCTCCAAAATGATAACTTTACAGGAGAGGACAAAAACCTTAATTACTTTTAATGTAAGTCAATGGAACCAGAATTTTTTCCAAGCCTTTTTGAAGCATTTCCATTGGTCCATTCATCATGAAAGATTCATTCAATGTAAACGGCAGCTGTCGTGTTCAAATAATGTAAAAAATAAAAATTGACAAAAAAATGGAGATACATGTTATTTAATGGATGGCGACGATATATGATATTTCCATGCCGTCCAATGAAAGACCTCCAAAGCGGCATCTTTTTAGGAGAGATCAAAAACTGTTCACTTTCAATGTAAGTCAATAGAACCAGAGTTCTCCCTGAGCTATTTTGGGGAATTTCTGTCGGTCCGTTCATCACGATATCTTTACATGATGGTAACGGCAGCTGCTCCATTGAAATGACACCAGTTTTTGTTTTAGACGGCGAAGATTTGTGTAATTATGAAGACATTTTGATCTTAATGTGTTAAATGTTGAGCGTTAATAGTAAAGTTGGTGCCCAAAATATTTCTAAATCAAACATTTGACTGTATTTAAATGTAAAAATGAGAATGTATATTATTTATAAGCGCTATAAAACCCCCAAACCTGTTTATCAGAACAAGATCTCAGCATGTACACTATCTTCTTCAGTCCTGTTAGAGAAGCAGATCATGTGGCTCCTTCTTTTGAAGCTGCTGGTCAGAATGTTCAAAGTATGTAAACCTGCATCAGAGCAAATGAGCTCATTTCTAAAAACCCTCTAAACATTCTTTAAACACAACCAGATGTTTCATTCTGCTCCAGGAATAATTCCATACCTCTTATTTTATAGTTTTTATCCATTCACACATGTACTCAATAGTAGTATTACTAATAAAATAGTACAAATAATAAAAATAGTAATAAAAAACCTGGGTAGATGTGTCCAAACTTTTGACTGATAGTGTGCAGTAGTATTAAAAGTACTGTATATCTAATTCTAAAGGGAAACACAGTGATGGATCAGTTGATGGAGCAGTTGATCTCAGTAGACCTCAGACATTTCATACCTCAGTTCTTTTTGTATATCTGTAGTTTATTCTGTGTTTGGCATGTGGGGGGTGGATAAAATAACAAAATTCTTGCCAAAAGTCAGTGAATATTATAGAATATCGTAAACACATTCAGTGCATCACTGTTTTCAGTGCAAGACATAACAGTCATGTTACTACCTATACAAAACCAAATACATGAGCATGTATAGTTTTTATATGTCACATGCAATTCAAATCCATATTTTATCATTTCCAAAAGCTTTCCTATAGTACATCGAACAATGTTTATCTGCACATTTTCTGTATACAGTACTATGCAAAGGTTTGAGGCACTTGGGGACATTATTATATTAAAAATCTATTATTTGCTCAGTAAAAAACTAAATTTTTTAAATATTAAACAGTATTAATAGAGTAAGTAGTTTTTTTTCCATACGTCAGTTGTGTTTAATTAACCCTTTCCAAGCTTCTCCTTCTGTAAACAACCCAGTATTATTTACAGTTCTCATCTAATACCTGCTTTGACTGCTCAGTACTTCATTAAGCTAAATCAAGATTGCTGTTGAAGGAACTGAACACATTCATACAATGTCTGGGGCGTCCAGGAGAAATCTGGAACTATACTTTGTTCTTCAAACTGGAGCTCAAGATCTGATCTACTTCTCTCACAATAACATATTCATATTACTTTGTATTGTATGTATGATTATTTACATCAGTTCTAATCATATCTGCTGTTCTTACTGGTGAACATATACTTATTGATCAGATAAAGGCTTTTAAACAATTGGCTTAGGTGTCTCAGACTTTTGCACAGTAGAGGATTTCTATTTTTGTGGACTATGGACCATGGATAGAAACCTACCTAACTGACTTTAGTTAGGAGTTCAGTGCCTGGAGAGTAATTAGTATATTTGTAATTGTTCAGGACTGGAAGTGGTAGTTTAGTAGAAAAGAAAAATACACTGGCTGGCCAAAATATGTTGCACACTCTAATATTTCTTTGGACCACCTTTAGCTTTGGCTCCAGCATTGTTTCAACAACCTTCTGCAATGTCACAACATTTATCTCCACCCAGAATGGCATTCGTTTTGGTGCTTGTATTGAAAATGGGAGAGTTAACCTACTAGGTTAACCCACCAGCACATCCCAAGTGGGGTTAAGCTTAGGACTCTATATATGTGATTCCTCATGTTCCCTGAGCCGCTCCAGTCTGAGCCCAGATGAATCACAGCATTGTTGTCCTGGAATATGGCTGCTGCCAGAAAAGAAGTCAGGCGAAATAACGTTGCTGAGCCTCTACCTGACCACTTGAAGCCCTCCCAGGTCATACACTCCCTCCAGAGGCTTGTACAGTGGGAACTATGCATGATCACCCCATGCGCCTCTCTGATGCGCGCATCGCTCTGGAATAGAGTCAGTCTGGACTCATTAGACCACATGACCATTTCCCTTTGTTGTTTTCTGATGCAGGACAATAACTTAATCCCTCAGAAACACAGAAACATCTTCTCCAAATCCAGGATACGTCCTCCCACATGCTGTATCAGTGAGGGTTAGTTACTCTAATTTGTACAGCGTTAATAGTATTACATGCTAAGTATGGCTCCCATGTGTCATCAGGCTATGATTTCAGGCCCACCCAAAACACTTTAACCGTCTAACAGTCTAACTCTAACATGTATAATAAGTTTTGAAGCAAATCTCAGAATTTCTTTTACCCAGATTTAAGTACAAACCTTTAATATATATATATATATATATATATATATATATATATATATATATATATATATATATATATATATATATATATATATATTGGTTTTGCTCAGTAACCGGAATCCACAGGGGGGGGGCTAGAGAGCTGCGAAATGTTTTTAAAATGTATACATGTAATAAATCCATATTATTTTTGGTATAGCACGGATTATACATTGAAACCTGACTAGCATTTTATAAGTGAATTAGTTTTTGTTTGTTTAATGAAACTAATCAGTACATTATGATCAAAAATAGGGACCAACCAACTTTCTTTTCCCATTTTATATGAATCGTTTAATACAGAATGGACTTTGTGTTTGGTGGACATTTGTAGTAGAATCCAGGCATCTCACTTAGACTACATCTCTGTAAATGTTTGCACTGTAAATAACTAAAAAAGGAGAGAAAAACACTGAATTATACTTGAATCTTTGGAAATAGCCGCTGCCTGTACTCTTAGTAACACTGTCAAGCTTTTAAATGAGATAAAAAATGTACAGATATGGTGCAGAACGTATGGTTTCTTATCATTTAAGATGAATTCCACAGATTTTTCAAAAATCCCCATAAATAAGGGATGGAGAGGTAAACAGAATCATGAAATGGTGTGAAATGGTTGATTGTAGATACTCAGATGTTGTGTACAGTGGTGGTAAATGGAACAAGGGGTCATCACACAAATATAGTTATTTTATTTACCAATAAAACCATCAGTGAACCTGCACATGTTTCATATGTAATGTTAGAACCCAGCATGTACCCCTCCACCATGCTTATATCTTTGCTGTCCAAACAAAAAAAAAGGATTTATTTTTAATGCATGTCACTGGAACCAGAATTTTTTCAGATCTATTTTAAAGCATTTCTGTTGGTCCTGTCATTAGCTGTCGTGTTACAACCAACAGAACTAGAGATACATGTACCAGGTAGCATATTTATAACCATTTTACCACCACTGTAAACAATTCAATCTTTATTAATGACTTGATGATTCAGTTATGAGTAACTCTTGTAATATCATTGGAGTTCCTCTTCAAACCATATGATATGATAGAAGATATGAATCAAGGGGAAAATAAGTAGTGGTTAGTGAATTAACAGTGATGTTTCTTTTTTTTTAACTTACTTGGAATTGAAAGCTTGGATCTTTGTAAGTTGCACAATATAAGAAGGGACCATGTTGATGCTGTATACAAAAAAAACAAAACACACACACACACAATGCACAGAATGAATTTTAATCTCCACATAAATTAACACAATTATGTCTGGTTTCACTTTTTGGGCAATAAGTATGTTGATGTAACAGATTTTATTTATGTTTAAATGAGTTTTAAATCGATTTTAATGTGTGCATCCGTTGCACTGTCGGTGATCTGTTGCGTTTCTTCACCAGTGTTGCGCTGAAGAGCATGACTGCCTGTGTTTAGTGCTCAGTGAATATACCGTCATCGAATGCATGTTCATGGCTTGATCATATTGTACAGCGACTGTTTTTTAAAAATCTTGTTTTTATTTGAATTTTTACTCGAATTCAGTATAACGTTGGCCATAGACTGAGAGCGTTCTGCTTAATCTGGATTAAGGTGCTGGAAACCTATTGGAATTGTTCAGGTTTCACAAATTTAGACTTAAGCCACTTCCGAGAGCAGGGAAGCCACAAGCTAAGTCTTCAGTGCTTTGCCTGATCCTTACCACCTAAAGGTGGGCCTTCTTAATCTGCACACCAGCTTTGGTTCACTTTGACCAATAGGGGGCACCATAGCATGTAAATAACTGGATCAGACCTGTTGACTATCATAGTGAATATCAAGATGGACTGAAATGTCTGCAGTCCGTCCTCAAGGTTGACATACATGTCTTGGTCATTTGTGGCTGTATTTGTTTTTATCTTTAGTGTTGTTCCCATGTAGTCCGAACCTGGAGGGCATGTTCCAAACATGTAAAACTATTGATCATTCCAAATGATTTTTTTTTTTTAATCAAGTGATATTTGTCTGAAATCAGCTGCGGATGAAGTAAATGCCTTTAATGTACCGTCTGTCTAATAGGAATCAATCCATGTCGTTTGTATGAACATATGATTCCAGGGGAGTCAAATAAAAGACGATGACCTTCATGACCTTTGACGCGTCTCTTGTATTTGTCAGTGCTGCTAGTCTTGATCATCCCAGATAACAGTTTTCATGATCAAGTGATATTTGTGGGAGGCACGATGGTGTAGTGGTTAGTACAGGTGGTGCAGTGGTTAGTATGGTGGTGTAGTGGTTAGTACAGGTGGTGTAGTGGTTAGTATGGTGGTGTAGTGGTTAGTACAGGTGGTGCAGTGGTTAGTATGGTGGTGTAGTGGTTAGTACGGTGGTGTAGTGGTTAGTACAGGTGGTGTAATGGTTATTATGGTGGTGTAGTGGTTAGTATGGTGGTGTAGTGGTTAGTATGGTGGTGTAGTGGTTAGTATGGTGGTGTAGTGGTTAGTATGGTGGTGCAGTGGTTAGTATGGTGGTGTAGTGGTTAGTACAGGTGGTGTAGTGGTTAGTATGGTGGTGTAGTGGTTAGTACAGGTGGTGCAGTGGTTAGTATGGTGGTGTAGTGGTTAGTACGGTGGTGTAGTGGTTAGTACAGGTGGTGTAATGGTTAGTATGGTGGTGTAGTGGTTAGTATGGTGGTGTAGTGGTTAGTACAGGTGGTGCAGTGGTTAGTATGGTGGTGTAGTGGTTAGTATGGTGGTGTAGTGGTTAGTATGGTGGTGTAGTGGTTAGTATGGTGGTGTAGTGGTTAGTACGGTGGTGTAGTGGTTAGTACAGGTGGTGTAATGTTAGTATGGTGGTGCAGTGGTTAGCACGGTGGTGTAGTGGTTAGTACGGTGGTGTAGTGGTCAGTATGGTGGTGTAGTGGTTAGTACGGTGGTGTAGTGGTTATTATGGTGGTGTAGTGGTTAGTATGGTGGCGTAGTGGTTAGTATGGTGGCGTAGTGGTCAGTATGGTGGTGTAGTGGTTAGTATGGTGGTGTAGTGGTTAGTATGGTGGTGTAGTGGTCAGTATGGTGGTGTAGTGGTTAGTACGGTGGTGTAGTGGTTAGTACGGTGGTGTAGTGGTTAGTATGGTGGTGTAGTGGTTAGTACTGTGGTGTAGTGGTTAGTACTGTGGTGTAGTGGTCAGTATGGTGGTGTAGTGGTCAGTATGGTGGTGTAGTGGTTAGTACGGTGGTGTAGTGGTCAGTATGGTGGTGTAGTGGTTAGTACGGTGGTGTAGTGGTTAGTACGGTGGTGTAGTGGTTAGTATGGTGGTGTAGTGGTCAGTATGGTGGTGTAGTGGTTAGTACGGTGGTGTAGTGGTCAGTATGGTGGTGTAGTGGTTAGTATGGTGGTGTAGTGGTTAGTACGGTGGTGTAGTGGTTAGTATGGTGGTGTAGTGGTTAGTACTGTGGTGTAGTGGTTAGTATGGTGGTGTAGTGGTTAGTATGGTGGTGTAGTGGTTAGTATGGTGGTGTAGTGGTTAGTACGGTGGTGTAGTGGTTAGTATGGTGGTGTAGTGGTTAGTATGGTGGTGTAGTGGTTAGTACTGTGGTGTAGTGGTTAGTATGGTGGTGTAGTGGTTAGTATGGTGGTGTAGTGGTTAGTACGGTGGTGTAGTGGTTAGTATGGTGGTGTAGTGGTCAGCACTCTCTCCTCACAGTAAGATGATCTGGGTTGGATTCCGGTCCGGATGGTTCTGTGTGGAGTGTGTATGTTCTTGAGTGGGTTCCTCCGGGTACTCCGGTTTCCTCCCACAGTCTAAACACATGCATGGTAGGTTGCATGTTCATGGTGTATCCTGCCTTCGCTGGGATTGGCTCCAGCCCCCCATGACCCTCGTTTGGCTAATAGAAATCAATAAATGTTATTTGTATTTGTAAGAACGTGTGATTCCCTGACTTTAACTGAGCATATACATTTTCACTCACTCTCGCCAACAGGGGGCGATATGACATGCCCTGTCAGTTTTCTAATATATTTCAAGCTGCCAGGCCGCACGTTTCACACAGTCATCTTTCTCAGCCTGATGTGAACGGATGCCAGGGCCATATACAAGTTAACACATCACCATAGCTTATAAGCTTTACACACAGAAACTGATTCAGTTTGGTAATTTATCAAGTTATGTAGTCTGTAATGTTATACATTTACATCAAAGACTTTATATATATATATATATATATATATATATATATATATATATATATATATATATATGTATATATATATATATATATATATATATACTGTGCAGAGGTTTTAGACACTTGGGGACATTATTATATTAAAAAAGCTGATTTTATAGACAGGAAGTTTTATTCGCTTGGCAAAACACTTGATTTAACCCTTTCCATGTCATGACCCAAGCTGTCCTGCCAGCCACCAGCAGAGGGCTCAGTCAGCGCAGAGGGAGGTCTGGCAGGAAAAGGAGAAAAAACTCCAACTCCCAGGATCCTTTGTGACAATCAGCGCTGACTGGGCACACCTGTGCAGCCCCTTACTTAAGTCAGCCACAAACACCAGCCTCCGTCGCACCTTTGTAGAGGGGCGATTGGTAGAGGTGAGTATTCAGGGAACGAGAAAGGAAAAGACTATGAAACAAAAAAGGAGAAAAGTGAATGAAGAAGAAATAACAGAAAGAAAAGAGAGGCATGTTGATCTTAGGTATAAAAAAAGAAGAGAAAAATAGTTTAAGTTTTAGTTTTGGGGCTTCTGTTGATTCTTTTCTTTGAAAACGACCATACCCTTGCATTTTCTTTGTGTGCTGTTTTCCCGCCTTTTTCCTCCCCACACTGCATTGGGGGCATTTAAGATGCTTCCTCACCTGCCCCTTGGTGGTTCAGGGGTAGTGTATTGTAATCTGTGATCACCCAAAGTGGTGGATTGGTTCCCACCTAGGTGAGTAGTACACAAGCACCTTCTTTTCCACTTTAACTTCCACCAAAAACAAAATAAATAAATAAACAAATTAACTAACATACTCTGCACTTGGGTCCGCCTCCTCCCACTCACCTTGTGACATTCCAACCCTTAGTTTTTATAGATAGATACTTTATTGATCCCTGATTGAAATTCAAGATCTCCACATTTTACTCATCCATGCAGTGAAACACTCACATATACATACACACTAGAGGGCAGTAGTGAGCACACTTGCTCAAAGCCATGGGCAGCCCTACCACAGCGCCCAGGGAGCAGTCAGGGATTAGGTGCCTTGCTCATGGGTTTAGTTCATGGGATTGAACCGACAACCTTCCGGTCACAAGGCTGGAGTTGTGGCTGAAGTAGATGCCTTCAGTCCATGTTGTTTGTTTGTATGTACATTCAATTCCATGGGCATTAAAAAAAAAAAAAAAGACAATGACCCTTCATGACTTTGACCCGTTTCTTTATTCAGACAACATGAACCAGATGTGCATAGTGCAACCATTTTATTGGGGTGTGTTTGGAGAACAAAACAAACCATACAATAATGTTTCCCTCTCAACCAGTTCAACAGCATCCTCTTATATATTAGGAAGTTCCTCTGTACAAAAAAAAAATAATAGTAATAAAAAAAATCAAACGTCCAGTTTGTAACGGGAGTTAAAATTACGATTATATTTGCATGTTTGTTTGTTGCTTTGGTTTCTTTTAAGAATAAATACATTTCCTATTACCGTGATGAGTCACAGTCGTTTCTCTTCTGACTGCCCTCAAATTATTGCATCTAGAGTTGAGCTGCGACAGTCCACTCTTCCAAAACTCCAAAAAAATTATTTAATTTTGAAAAATGACCCTGATTTGGTGGCTGCCGTCATATCGTGTCACATGAAAACCATGTGCTGAATTAAGGATTTGGTTAAATACTCTGCTTAGATGCCCTACAAATAGTTTTCTATCTCTATGTACAGGGTTTGTGCAAATCTCCTTATCAAAACAAGCGAACTTGAGCGCGGTCAAGCTTCCACGAGTCCCTGACCGCGTTAGTACGACAGTACAAAGGCAGTTTATAATGAGCAGTGAGTCCGTTCAGAGACTTTGGGCTGGGTATCACTGAAAAATGTGTGGAGCCAATACGAATACCAGTTTAATACGAAACCTTATTAGATATCTTTTTTTATGTCATAGACCGAGTATGGGAAGCCGGTCCAGATTTTGGAGCATGCATGCTTATTGGCTTATGGATGTTGGTAAGCTAAGCCACTTATGTAATGCAATGGAAAAGGAATCAATGTGTCTTTTAAACAGTAACAGCGTCAGAGAATGATCTCTAATTAAAGATACCGAGGAGATGTACCCATGATGGTACCACCCCAGTGATCAATTAAGTAAGGGTCAGTTAAGTGCAGTTCCTTCTGAGAGTATATAAAAAGCATTGCCTTTTGATACCCAGCCCTAATCTGAGTGATGTGTATTAATAGTAATAAGAAAAAATATAGATGTGTAAGGCTGATCGAAGCTGTTTGGATAGCAAGACATTTGATCTAAACCAACTTTTCATAGAAACTAGACTGCATTGAAAATAAACATATTTACTTGATTCTAATTTCCACATGATTCAAATATATGCAACTGTTCATATATATATATATATATATATATAAATAACAGTTGCATAAATTTGATTCATTATGTGTGTGTGTGTGTGTTAGAGATGGGCCGATCAGCGTTTTTGAAGCCGATTCCGATCACCTTTCAGAGCAATCGGCCAATAGCCGCTACCGATCGAGGGCGGGGCTATATGGCACGGCAGGGCTACATGCAATTATTAGCGCAAGCAAGTCATGAAACATGGTCTAAACTGGTTTATTACCATTTTTAACGAGCTCATATGAAACAGCATAATATTTTTAACAAAATTGGCAGCAAATAAACAAAGTAAATCAAACAAATATCCCCAAAACTGCAATCATTAAATCAATTAAAACGTCCTGGATGAGTCTGAGTCACATACAATACGGTAACAAACTGGCAGACGGACAGCACATGCTGAACCGCTTTAGTCAGTCTGTCGAAAATGAAAGGGTGTGTATTTCCACCTAGTGGTTCCAATAGGAATTTCAAGGAGCTGGCCGGAGGTGGTTTTAAAGCTAGCTGGAAATACAGAAATTAAGCTCATTTGTTTAACGCCATCGATCAGCTCTCGGGATCGGCTACGTTGGAGAGATATCGGCCGATCAGCGATCACATATTTTGATACCGATACACAGCCGATCTTTCCATCTCTAGTATGTGTGTGTGTGTATATATATATATATATATATATATATAGTGTGTGTTTATGTGGAAATGATCAAATGAATGAACAATTGAAACAATAGGTTATTCTCTGTGAAGCTGAAGAACTTAAGCCCAAAGTGAGGGCGTTTAAACAGGAATATGCTTTGTGCCCCTCTTCTTGACCTCTGCCTTAAGTTATCAGACTAACTGAGAGCGCCCCCGTTCTGATATATGCTCAGAACTAATTGTCTGGTACTGAGAAACTGATGAATTTTTAAAAAATGGCAAGCGGAAATAGCCTCACCTCCCATAAACATATTATTAAGGCTATTCATATAACAGCAAGGCAAACTGTCCAATAGAGACATAGAGGAAAGCACATTAAGCCTAGCCTTAGACTAAAGTCTTCTGTAATGTTGTTTTATGTTTGTGTTTGAATTAATTATAAACATGGAAAATATGCAGTATGTATTATTATTATTATTATTATAAAATGCCATTGTTGTTATAGGTTATCCACTCATTAATACTGTAGTATAAAACCAGGCTTAACCCTTTGTGCTCTCTCTGTTCAGTTGTGCTGTCTTTGCTCCATGGCGGCTGTTTACAGTACTTCTGCAACCGTGTTAGCTTTGTTCGTCTTTCTTCCTCCTGACGACGGCAGTGAGCGGCCCCTCAGGGAGACCTTTGATGAAGGACCAGGCCTCGAGCCGTGAAAGGCCTTGTAGAACTGAGCCCTGGACCTGCAGCAGCTCATCGCCGACCTGCAGACCCTTCTGCTCCGCTGTACTGCCTACAAACACACAAACACACTCACTGCAGCAAAAACACTTATAGCTTCAGTGCTTATGAGTTTCAGCCGGTTTGTCTTCATCAAGTTTATATCAGTGGAGCCTTTATTGAAACACTGCACTGCGTTATAATGTTACAGTCTCAGGATTTTTAGTTCTGCATTTGAGGAATAGAACTGTTTGTGATAAAGTTCTATCAGTGATATATTTTTGTATGATGTGCTATACAAACACTATAGAGCTCACGATCTTATTCTTTCACTAACTGGCCACTTTATTAGAAACACCCACCTTGTACTTCCACTAATCTGCCATTTTATTAGAAACATGTACCTTGTACTTCTACTAACTGGCCACTTCATTAGAAACAGCCACCTCCTACTTTCATTAACTGGCCACTTTATTAGAAACACCCCCTTTATGCTTCCACTTATTGGTCGCTTTATTAGAAACACCTACCTTGTGCTGCCACTCACTGGCCGCTTTACTAGAAACACCTACCTTGTACTTCTACTGACTGGCCACGTTAATAGAAACACCCACCTTATGCTTCCACCAACTGGCCACTTTATTAGAAAACACCTCCCTTGTGCTTCCACTAACTGGCCACTTTATTAGAAACACCCACCTTGTACTTCCACTGACAGGCCACTTTAGTAGAAACGCCTACCTTGTACTTCCACTGACAGGCCACTTTATTAGAAACACCCCCTTCTGCTTCTACTTATTGGCCACTTTATTAGAAACACCCACCTTGTACTTCTACTCACTGGCCACTTTAGTAGAAACACCTACCTTGTGCTTCTAATAACTGGCCTTTTTATTAGAAACACTCCCCTTGTGCTTCCACTCATTGGTCACTTTATTAGAAACACCTACCTTATACTTCCACTAACTGGCCACTTTATTGGAAACACCTATCTTGTACCTCTAGTCACTGGATACTTTATTAGGTCACCTATACTGTAGAACAATTACAGACAGTAGCCTATTGGTTGGTGCCCAATTAATCACTCACTCTTATTTATTATTGGTCAGTTTCTGACCACAGGCCCGCTGTTGCCCAGACTTTATTTTGGTGGTGGCCCGTTCACAGCACTGACACTGACTTGGTAATGTGTGTGTGTGTGTGTGTGGTGCTGGTACAAGTGTGTCGTTTTTATACACGAGTTACACGCTGCTAGGTTAAGTCTGGACCACAGCTGCTAAGGTTCAGCCAAAACTGATACTGTGCTCAGAGGACAGTTGTACACCAGCAAGTTGGAGCTCAGAGGTAGAGGTTTCTAATAAAGTGGCCCGTGAGTATAATTTGAGCTTCAGTTCGATCATCAGTTGATCTGTTAATGTGGTTTAACACACAAACTTATTGTTTGTTGTAGTCTTACCTGTGAAGATTCGGCTGACGGTCAATGGTTTGTCCCCATGGATGGAGCCTTTTCCCCCTTCCAGGCTAAAACCCACTCCACCTGCATTTTTCTCCAAGTCCAGGGTCAGAACCTCACCGCTCTCATCTGTTGAGGCAGAAAACCATGGTTTCTCTCTTTTACCATCAAAAGTTTTATAGACGTTCTCCCACAAATCCAGGTTTATCTAATTATCACAGACTGTGTGCCAGAATAGAGGCAGAAATGGCTTAGCAAAGAAGCTAAGACCATCACTCGCTGATGGTTTAAAAGCCTTCATCTTAGCAATGAGTGTGTAAGCGTAACACCAGATCTGATTAGAACAGATGTAAATAATCAGACATACAATACAAAGTAACATGAATATCTTATTGTAAAAGAAGTAGATCATATCTTGAGCTCCAGTTTGAAGAACAAATCCAGCCCTACACATCCAGGTCGAGCTAATTATCACAGACTGACCAACAAATAGGAAAGTGTAGCAGCATAGAGGCTGGCACTGAAACATAAAACATCATCAGGACACATAAGCTGATGGTTTAAAATTAGAGATGGATCGATCGGCTATGTATCAGTATCGGCCGATTTTGAATCAAAATATGTGATCGGTGATCCGCCGATATTTCTCCAATTTAGCCGACCTCGAGAGCCGATCAATGCTGTTAAACAAATTAGCCTAATTTCTGTATTTCCAGCTTGTTTCATCCCGGAAGAGGAGCCCTCTGGCCAGCTCCCTGCAGTTCCTATCTGAACCACTAGGTGAAAATACATACCCTTTCATTTATCAGACTAACTAAAGCAGCGGCCTCGTGAGAACAGTTTACATCGTTTATCGCATGTGCAGAAAAAAAACATCGTCCGTCTGGCGGTTTGTTAACGTATATGACTCAGACTCATCCAGGGCAGTTTATAACATCAGTAAAATTAGTAACATCAGCGTCTCTCACGGAGGAACCAAGACAAAGACATTTAACATACTAATCTGATACACACTTCAGAGACACCACACAGCTGAATACAGTGAGTACCAGCAAACAGCAGAACTAGCACGCACAGCTAACACAAAACTAATAACCCAGAACACCTACAGACCAGATCTGACCAGTACGAACAGAACAGCAGCAGAAACAGCCAGAGAGCTAAAGAACCACAGCCAGAGTGATTGAGTTTATAGTTCTAGATAAGCAGCTCTTCTCGGCTGTAGAAGACGTTCATTCTGCTGCTTAATGTTCCACCTGGATCCACGCTCTGCTGTTCCTAGTAGAGATACTTTACAGATGTGGATCTTCTGGAGCTGTATCAAGCGGTTTACTCCCACATAGACCAACTTCTAATTTAGTTACAAATATTATACTGTTTCATATGAGCTCGTTAAAAATGATAATAAACCAGTTTAGACCAGGTTTCATGACTTGCTTGCGCTAATAACTACATGTAGCCCTGCTGTGGCGTATAGTCCCGCCCTCTACCTGTATTGGCTATCGGTCCATCTCTATTTAAAAGGCTTTATCTTACACACCTATTGCTAAATGTAACACCAGATATGATTAGAACAGATGTAAATAATCAAAAACACAACACAAAGTAGCATAAATATCTGATTGTGAAAGAAGTAGATCAAATCTTGAGCTCAAGTTTGAGGAACAAAGTTTAGTTCTTATTAATGACGCCCCCTACAAATCCAGGTCTAGCTTATTATCACAGACTGACCAACAAACTGTATCACAATAGAGGCAGAAATGGTCCATTTAGGTCCACTACCATTAAATATCAGGGCTGTTTTTCTAGTTTTAGAGATTGAAGGTTTGGTTCCAGTAGCTAATGGTGTGAAACCAGCTTTATGGTACCTGTGAAGCTGTGCTCGGTGGCGCTGCTGCAGCTGGAGTCGTTAGCGTTATTTCCTCTGTTGTCTCCTCCCTCTTTGCACTTGCAGACAACCACCACTGCCTGTTTCAAGTCACGTGCCTGACGGAGAGCGGCTGTGGCATCGCTGTGCTTCACGTTCTTCAGCGTCTGCCCGTTGATGGACAGCACCTCGTCTCCTTTCTCGATGGTGCCTTCCTGTGCAGCGAGGCCTTGGGGGAAGACCCTGTGAACCTGGGGTTTTGGAATGAGGGAGCAAAGCTTTACTAGCAGATGGCAACGTTGACAAAACCCATGTGAAAGAACTGCTACATGAACTGTATTATGCATAGCAAGTTGACTAAGATGGTATTTTTCTCTCAGGTATCAAAATAAGCCACTTATATTTTGTATTATATATTATATACACCACTGTGCAAGAGTCTGAAGCACCTAAGCTGAATGTTTGGCAATACACGTGTAAGTGTATCACCAGATATGATTGGAACATATGTAAATAGTCATACATACTATACAAAGTAACATGAATATGTTATTGTGAGAGAAGTAGAGCAGATCTTGATCCAGTTTGAAGAACAAAGTTAGGTTCCAGATTTCTCCTGGACGCCCCAGACATTGTATGAATGTGTTCAGTTCCTTCAGCAGCAATCTTGATTTTGCTTAATGAAGAACTGAGCAGTCAAAGCAGGTATTAGATGAGAACTGTAAATAATACTGGGTTGTTTAGGAGACGCTTGGGAAGGGTTCAATAAGCACACTGACATATGGAAAAGCTTTACTTACTGCATTAATACTGTTTAATATTTAAATAATAAAGTGTTTTACTGAGTAAATCAAAGTTTTCCCAAGTGCCTACAACCTATGCACAGTGTGTGTATGTATGTGTGTGTATATGTGTATATATATATATATATATATATATATATATATATATATATAGTTCATAGAGAACTTTTTGAAAATAGAAAAAGAATCAATGTAACAATAATAGTGTTGGTATATGGTACCAAGTATGACCCCTAATTAAAGATACTGAAGGTATAGCCTTGATGGTACCACTCCAGTGACGACATTTGTATTGTACCCTCTAAGATCAATTAAGTACCTGTCTTTGTACCCTGGTTTTTGCTACCCAGCCATAATTTGAATCACTGTTATTATTAATAATAATTTTAGGCCTGTATGAAGCTTTTTGACCTAAACTAAGAGTTCATCAAAACAGACTGCATCGAAAAAAAATATCTTGATTCATATTTCCACATGAAAACTTAAGACCTGCACAACTGCACTTCACTGATGTAATGTAATTTTATTCATGTGGAAATTGTGAATCAGATAAAAATGATGTTTTTTTCACTGCAGGCTACTTGAGACCAAACCAAACAGTCATCCGATCAGGTATCTGATCTTAGATTTGATTACAGGCCTGAGGTAGCCGGTTAAATAGATTTCAAAAGTTAACTCGATCCCGAAGTCCAATTGGATTAATTATATAACTTTTAAAAAAACTTTCTAAGAACTGGAATTATAGGGACCTGTTTGCTGTGAACACACTGAGAAGCTAAACTGAGTCTTGCGGCGGCCTCAGGGAAGATCAGCCATGCCGTGGGGGAGGCTAACATGGATGAAGAGGTCGTACTCACTGTAGTCGCTTTGTTCTCCAGATCGATACCGCCGGCGATGCTGAAACCCAAGCCAGCTCCCTCCTCTTTGTGCAGAATCACTACGTGGATGTCTTCCAGTTGCTGATGGACGAGAGTAATGGCAAATCGGTCAGCGAGAAAGGCTTTCGGGTACATCTACAGCCAATGAACATGTTAGCATGGTTCGTTTGACCAGCCAAGGTGGCTTCCTACTACTTCTCAATGTAGAGAAGTCTAATCCCATTACCGCGGCGGCTGTTAGAAATGTGCTGGAGAGTGATTAGCATTCACCAAGAGATCACACAGGCTCATAGCAGCTGCCTCCACGATGACTTCCAGATGGGGGCCGGCCCTGTCAGCCTGGCTAACTCGGTTCCAGCGCTGCCGGGAAGCTAATGGCCAAGCCAAGATACAGCTGTCCACTTTGCAAGCCCTTATGGGCTCTTTGTGAGTCTGTCTTCCTCACTAATATGTAAGACATTTCACAAATGGCCTGTTGCTATTTCAGGTGTGCGCTACTTCAAGCGGCGCTCAGCTATCAGAATGGAAATCTGTCAAGATAAAAAACCTTCCTCTCCCGCCCCCCACTATTCTAGTACATTAACCTGTAGGAAGTCATGAATCATGTTAGGGCTACATAGGTAATATATGCTCTCTGAGAGTTACTAAGGGGGCGATGACATGCGGTATCGACAGAAGAAACGCCCACACATGTTCAGCAAAGTGCCGAGCCAAGTGCTCCTCTGGGGAAACAGGGAAAGCCATCAAACTGTGGAAGCTGCACTTTGATTACCTAACACGCGCTGGAAGCCCAGCCGGACAAATGATACACTACGAGGCTTGAAAGCTCGATAGGGCACGTCTCCTCTGCTACTGGGGGATTTGCTAGGGGTTGTGAAGGCAGCTGTGCTATGCGCTCAGGTGTGCCAGCTAATGGTCCCAGCAGCCCTCTTTCTGCAGCCTCTAATGTGGTGCAGCACTTCTATCTCTACGGCAGGCTCTTCACAGATAACGCTGGATAGATTGCAGTTGCAATTGCAAATAATTGCTGGAGTATTTCTGTCCTGTTAATGGATTGGTATCTAAGTGTTTTTCTTTTTCCTTTCATCATAAGGATGAGACCGGTTGGCCTAACACTCATCACTGTCCAAAGAGCAACAACCCTTCTAAAAAAAAAATATATATATATATATATATATATATATATATATATATGAGATAAACCAACCAGCGTTTTTGAGGCCAATACCGATCGAGCGCGGGGCTATATCCCACAGTAGGGCTTCATGTAGTTATTAGCGCAAGTCATGAAACATGGTCTAAACTGTTTTATTACCATTTTTTAACGAGCTCATATGAAAAAGCATAATATTTTTAACAAAATTAGCAGTAAATAAACAAATTAAATCAAACAAATATCCCCAATACTGCAATCATTACATTTAGACCCTTAATTTAAAACAAAAAGCTAATTAAATAAATACAGTAAAAACTGCAGTCCTTAAACACAAACTCTGTTATTTTAAACAAAATCTGTAATCATTAAATGTAGATCTTGAATTGCTGCTGCTGTTCTGTTCGTACCGGTCAGATCTGGTCTGTAGGTGTTCTGGGTTGTTTGTTTTGTGCTAGCTGTGTGTGCTAGCTCTGCTGTTACTCACTGTATTCAGCTGTGTGCAGTGCCGTATCAGATTATTAGTGTTAAGTGTCTTTGTCTATGTTCCCCAATGAGACACGTTGAATTTACTAATTTTACAAAATGTCCTGGATGAGTCTGAGTCACATACGGCAACAAACTGCCAGACGGACGCAACGCAAACTGTTATCGAGAGGTCGCTGCTTTAGTCAATCTGTGGAAAATGAAAGGGTATGTATTTCCACTTAGTGGTTCAGATAGGAATTGCAAGGACCTGGTCAGAGTGGGTTTCAAAGAAGCGCTAGTTGGAAATACAGAAATTTAAGCTCATTTGTTTTAACGCCATCTAGGGTGCGTCCGAAATTGTGTACTTCCATACTGAACAGTACACAAAAGCAGTGCGTGAGAACTACTTGGATGTCCGAATACTTATTATTCGTGGAGCAATACGCGAAAAGTCCTCGGATGACGTACTGCAGACATTTTTAAGTATGCAGCCCCAGCACACTGTCCTATCCCAGGATTCCATCGGAGCCACGAAGGAATTCAAAGCGGAGGAGAAAATGGTGAAAAGTGGTAGGTCGTGTGTACGTAGCTAGGGCTAGTGAACTGCCGCTACAGAAGTTAGCGCTACTTCAGAGGTAAACAATGATTAAACTCTCTGAGCTACAGCTAGACACGGTGTGAGTACATATTCAGACATACACACACAACAGTGTCACAAACAGGATCTAAATTCGCCAGTAAACGGGGATTTTAAATGAATAGCGGTGGTGGTCTGACGTCTAGTGTCACAGGATGTTGGTAAGATGGCGGACGTAGTACGTCCGAGGTTGCGTGGATACTAAACACACTGAAAGAGTGTACTGCTTTAACGGGCAAGCAACGTAATGCTTAAGTACACAATTTCGGACTCACCCCTAGTGTTTACACCATAAAATCTCAGTCTACATAGCACAGTGGCACAGCTGTAGGGAGAGGTCAGTAGGGGGAGTGGGGTTGAGGGTTGAGGGATGGGGTCAAACAACAAATAGGCAATACTGTACAATAACGGTTCAAGTTCTGAATGTTCTAAAAGGCACAGTTAGCATTTTATGAATAGTCATTCAGACCTAATACATTCCATGTCTTCGCTGTCCAGAGAAAAACGTGTCCATTTTTATTTTTCTGCCCTCTTCCAACATGTCAACTGCCTTTAACATTGTATAAAACTTTCATGGTTACGGGACCTATGGAAATGCTTTAAATTAGCTTGGAAAAAATTCTAGTTTTATTGACTTACATAAAGTTTTTTAAGAGTGGTGATAGCAACTATATTTATTTGTATTTCTATTTTTTTTTAGAAAACCTTATTTATTACGATTGTATTCCTTAAAGCAACATGTTACTGAGTTAGCTTAGTTCCTATTCTGCAGTCTCTTTTTATACATTTTTTTCTTTTATTTATTTACCTGACCTTTAATTTAAGATAAGCCCCGATTTGTAGCTGTATTAACATTCACTGGTTAATGTTTCCACAATAAAAAATAAATAAATAAAATAAAGGTGAGTTTTACAAGACTGTTTAGAAATTGGCCAGACCTTGTGTACTATGCATATTCATGATATTCATGAACATCATTGGCAAGAACCTTGAGTCATGATACATATCATGGAACGAGGGTTATGATATCAATATATTTTGATACTGTAAACAGGGTGATGTATCAGAGTATAAATAATTCACCACCATATGGAGTACACTGGAGTGGAAGAACCTAATGACTGAAGAGTGCAAGTGGCGTACACGTTTGAATCAAGTTAGTTGTTTCACCGTGAAATGAGACTTACCCTCAGGGTCTCTTCATCCAGATCCTTGACCTCCTGGATCATGCGCTGGATCTCTTGGGGAGGAAGTGCTGAGATCACGGACTGGGCACACACTTCAGAGGGTGTGGTGAGGGGTCGTTCAAGGCCACCGTCATCCTTCTCGCACTCTTTTCCTCTCTCGATGGTGCGTTCTCTCAGCTCGGCCAGGCTGTTGAGCAGAGATTCAGTAAGACGCTGATTCTAGCTACTGATCTGTGACCTAAAAGCTCTGAACACAGAACCTTCACTACATGAAACAGAAGCTTCAAGTTCTTTGTTCAGTTCAGAGATGCAGGTTGCTTACATTTCAAAGCATTCTTCTAAAGATTTCATTAACTTCAAGGTAAAGCTGCCTTCCTTTGCTGCAGCAATAGTGCTGTTGGCGCTTGCATGATGTTATCTTAGTAACAGGAACTTTAGATAATTCTGTCTACTCTATCAGTCTAAGGCGGCCAAGCTTCATTTCCTCTTCTAGTTTCACATCAAAGAATCGTATGTGTTTTTCATGCTGCTTGCACACAAGATGAAGGATGTGTCGTTTCATCAACTCTATACTGCAGCTGTACCTTGAACAACTCCACATCTTATCTTTTTAAAATGCATAGGGTCCACATACTTTTGGCACTACTTGAAAGCAAGGCATACCTCACAGAGAAGCCTTTCTCATTGGTGTCGGGCGCTGGGGAAAGTGGAGCCTTCTCAGCTGAAGAAGCTTCATCCTCTGAAGGGTTAGAAAGAGATGCTCCAGATGGGACATTCCATGGGTTACCTAGTTTTCCGCATGGGGACTGTGGAAGGGATTGCATGGAACGCATCAAGGCATGGGACACCTGGTTGCTGAAGGACAGGATGATCTCAAGGGATATCCCTTCCAGACCACTTTGGGTGTGGGCATCTGTGGAAGGATTGGTGTTCAAGGGCAGACTCCTGGTCCTTAAGCTTGCAGAATGACTTCCTTGACCTTCCGAAGATGAGGGCCTATCCGAAGGAGGATCTTTAGAACTGCTAGACCTTCTGGGGCAGTGCTCGACAGAAGGCACGTCTTCCTGAGGAGGACTCGCCTCCTCCTCTTCTTTGGCAGTAGGTGGAATCTCTTCTGGAGGATTTGTGGATTCCTCAGAGAGGTTTTCAACCATGGTTAGGTTACATGCCTCTGCTTTTTCACTGGTCGTTTGCTCCGCTTCGGAAGACGTTTTTTCAGAGATTGCTTGCTCTTCTTCTGAAGATGTTTTTTCAGAGCTGGCTTGCTCTACTTCTGAAGATAGCTCACTGGTGGAGGGTGGTTTGGAAGTCTCTGGTTGAGAAGGTTTGGGATCCTCCTGTGTGTTGATGACAGTGGTTGCACTTTTCCCTGTATGGTTGGTGTTCACAGGCTGCGCCCTCTCAACCCTCGTCTGGCTTTTTTCTGTGGAAGGAAGGGATGAGTATGGAGCTGATCTTCTGCTTGTCCTCTCTGCTCCATCATTGGAAAAGGTCTCAAATGAGCTGATCTTTTGCTTGATTGATTGATTCGATGCTGACGAAGTGCCTCTGAGACTAACGCCAAAGGTCCTTCCAACGTCTTGGCTCCTGTTGTCTGGGTGTTTAAAAGCCTCCGCTGGCGATTTACCAGACTTAATGCTTCTGAGGCTTTGACGTACCCAGGCAGGCTTTGGAGCCACTGGGGGACCCTTTTTAGCGGCAGAGGTTTCCTCTGGATTTGAGCTTGAGACAGAATCTGTGGTTTCTGATGCTGTGCCATTAATCTCATTATTCCCGTTGTGGTCACTCATGGTTTTCGGATGATACGCAAGCTTCTCCGGACTATCTGCTAGCTTTACCCAGGGATCAATTTGCTGGTCAGGGCTTAACTCAACACGGCCCTGACGTCTCAGGCCGGTTCTTTTAGTTGAAGTGCACACGTGGATGGAAGTCTCTGAGCCTGAAACAAGTCATATAGCAAAACTCGGCAAGTTAGCAAATCACAAATACTTTTCATTGAGTTTCCATTACATGTACATGAATGAATACATTCTCGTCCTGCTGTGAAATGGAACTCATGAAACTACAGTCAGTCAATTCATGTTTTAACCAGTTTCACATTTGATACTGAAGTATATCATTTGTTCTTATTCTCATTTTGCTAATAGAAATAAGTATTACATAATTATTAATGACTTAATACCTCATAAATACAAACCAACGAATAAACTGACACCGTACCTTTGTGTTGCCTCCCTTCCCTGTGTGTGTTTTCACTCGCACCAGCAGCGGCAGGTTCGGAGAGTGCTGTTTTAGTTCCTTCTGAACGCTCGTCCACTTCCTGTCACACAAACAGGAAATGGTTGGGTGATCTCGACACTTCGTGCACAGTCAAAGGTGTAGAAACATAGCCGCTTGCCATCGTTGCGACATGCACCACTGATGCAAGCACTAACCATCCAACCACAATCTCCAGAAGCAAGCCCCATGCTAAGCACTTCCACCAACACAAGGGATTCAACACAAAGGGATCTTTGAAAACAACACCCTTCTAGAATTACACTTAGCTCAAGATGCTCCCACATGTAAGCTTCAAAGCAAAGTGAATAATTGATTTGCAACATAAAATGTATAATAACAACATGAATTCATGCACCACGTTCACCAGCCTGGAAAGAGTGAGTATTGAAAACCCACGTACGTTCCTGAACAGAAGCCTTGAGATCTTTCTCAAAGCCTTGTACACACTGAAGAAAAACTAGAAGCATGTGGAGAGATGAAAGACAGAAGAGTAAGTCATTAGTAGGGAGGGATTAGGGCGGGGCAATATGAAGCTATTGAATTGTTATTGGTTTAGATTCTATCAAGTTATGCTACAATAAGCTTTTCTACACATTAGTACTTAAAAAAAACACATACAAACTATTTACTGATGGACAGCATAATTAAGCCTCATGCATTAAGTTTCATGCATCTTTACACAGTAATAGGAAACGCAGTAGATCACAGACAGCTCCAGTTCTGTTCTCTGAAACAGATAAAGGCACTTTACTGCTGCCGATGATGGCGTGCATGCAGCTAACTTATCTGGCCACAGATTTAAATCTAAATGTCTTTAAAAAAGCACAAAACACTTCTGCCTGCTGTGTGAACAGGGGTCCAGCCGTCTTAGACCTGAGATAGGATTAGCCATAGATCAGACTTGCTCCTGCGGGACGCAAGTTTCCCCCTAGCTCAAACTTAGTTAAGCATCCAAGATATGTTTGGTGTCTGAACTTGGCTTCTTTAGTTTGGCACTAGAGCTATGAGGCTAATGAAGCTTTATATATTGGTAGCTTATGTTCCTAATCATTGATTAGCATTGTGCAAACTGCAAGCCTCACTTTCCAAAACCGCTAGCAAATCACTGCAATCATACCATGATGGGCCATTATCTAAGGACAAGAGCATATAGAGAAATTAGGCTTTATCCATGTTTATCCACTGGTTAAGACGTAACATACTGGATTTACACCTGAAACCAACCCACTACTACTTTGCCTGAGGGTCTTCTTGTTTGAACAGATATAAGAGAGCTTAAAAAACTACTCAGTTTACTCAACCACTGGCAACAGCAAAGCTTACCCTTTACATGTAGCCTTGCTATAGTCTGTGGGGTTTTATAGGGTTTTTCTTGCTAAGAGCCTCCTTTTTGTGTTTCTGTTATCAGGCTTGTCACTCAGAAAAGGGTTTATTAAGCTAGCTAGCTAGGCAGCCAAAGTGAAAATAAGGCTAGCTATCTTTGCCTCATCTGGGCTGCTCAAAGAAAGGGCTAACCAAGATTTGAGTTGCCAGAAACATCTTATAAAACCCCATAGACTATATCAAAGATATCTGCAAAAGGCAAGTTTGTCTTTTGCCAGTGGGTGCTAACTTTAGCTAGGTTAGCTGGCTAACATTCGAGCCCACTGCTGCCAAACTTTGTTTTCTTTCATTCGTCTACACATACAAACTATTCACTGATGGACAGCATAATTCGGCCTGGCCAAAGCGGGCCTGTTTCATACATCTTTTACACAGTAATAGGAAACAGTAGCTCAAAGACAGCTCCAGTTCTGTTCTCTGAAACAGATAAAGGCACTTTACTGCTGCCGATGATGTCGTGCATGCAGCTAACTTATCTGGCCACAGATTTAAATGTGTGGTTTTCGTATTTAGGCCTATCATGGTGGGGGGAGGGGGGTCCATGCAAACACAGTTCACAGTTTCTGGGTGTATTTAAAATGTTTAATTTCTGACTCGTAGAGTGAAAATCTCTTGAAGTATTGTGATGTAATGTTTTTGGCACATCGGCCAGCTCTTAGTGACATGCCACTGCTAGCCACTTAATGAGTTGCACTATTATATTACAGATTTTCTGTTATAACACAGCCAATTACTGCGACGTTGATGCCCAACATCAGAGGTGGTAAGTAACAACGTACAAGTACTTTGTTAATGTACTTAAGTATGTTTTTTTTTGGTATCTGTACTTTACAGAGTACTTTACTCACTACATTTAAAAAAAAAGACTCGTTACGGTCTTTTGTCTCCTTATTATGTATTTTTTAATCAGGCAATTCTATTCAGGGTCCCAATGGAGCGCAAATCATAATCCTACTGGCAGGGGGGCTGTGATTGGCTACTTTGACAGCTTTCAGGCCTCAGCAGTGAGCTGAGCGCTCGGAAAAGAAAAACAAACAAACAAGACACCTCTTGGCGAATGAGATGCCTATTGTGTCTCCCAAAGAAGCAAGAGCTCAGATACCCTGTTAAAGAAATTTGAGTTTCTCAAGAGAATTATTTTTAAAGAAATACTTTTACTTTTATACTTTAAGTACATGTGGGAGCATGTACTTTTATACTTTTACGTGTGTAAAAAAATGTAGTCATACTTCAACTTTTACTTGAGTATTTTTTTACTAGATTACTAGTACTTAAGTAAGGAACTCATGTACAGGAACTCTCACTATTACAGGAACTCCTTTATAACATAATGCTTATTTACACAGATGTACAGATTCTGTAAGTAATAGCTCTTATAATATATATCTACTCAGACTTATGTGTAGAATATCCATACACGTATAACCACAGATTTTCATATATTTCATTAGCACCTCTTTCATCCTGGCACTTTATTACTCTTATTATTCGTATTCTTTATTTTATTTATTGTATCGTGTTGCATAATATTGTTCTTGTTACATGTCATACATGTGTGCCTCACCAAGACAAATCCTTTGTTATCCCAAAAAACAAATACATATATATATATATATATATATATATATATATATAAAATTAATAAAAAATGGGGGGCAGTCGTGTGGCCCGAAGGTTAGGGAACGTCGCCAGTTCGATCCCCAGGACCAGCAGGCGACAACTGAAGTGCCCTTGAGCAAGGCACCTAACCCCAACTGCTCCCGCGGCCACTACCACCGGCACGTGTGCTTACTGCCCCCTAGTGTTTATGTTCACTAGTGTGTGTGTATATGTGGGTGTTTCACTGCACGGATGGGTTAAATGCGGAGGTCAAATTCCGCTGTGTGCAAACACATGTGGCTAATTCTAGTTCTAAAGTTGTATGTGTGACATACTCGGTGAAATAAACGATCCTGATTCTAAAACATGATAAATGTTTTGGTATGTTTTTTAAAACACATTTTTTAAAAGACTTTTAAAGTTTTTAATGTCTGTAAAATGTGTGTTCCATGTATAACCCATACAAAACATGGTGTTTTATAAATTGCTAGCTATTGAGTTGCCATGCTTTTCCAGCTGTGATATAAAAATACGGCAGATTGCTGCAATTTATTTACGGCTTATTACTGTAAATGTACAGAATGCAGCTTTACAGTGATCTTGTGGTGCAGGTGACTATGGAGCCACAGTAAAAAGTAGATACTTTACTGTTAATATGGTACAGTAATTTCCTGTTGGCATACTAAACCCAATCTGCTGTGCATATACAATCACTGATGCTTGTGTATGTACACACAGACATAGTAGTCGTTGGCTAATTAATAAGCTAACAAAAATTCAGTGAGTTCACACTTCACGAAAAGAGACCTGATGCTGTGCACACCAAACGCTGTGAAGGTAGCAGGGTTGCAATCACGCCTTCTTTCTCTCAGCTACCATTTATGGGCAATTCACTTGTCTCAGTTTGGCACATCCTCCTCTTTGATGGCATGAAGCTAAAGCAGAAGTACACCAGACGAAACCTACAGAAAGCTCTCTGGACCACTGCTACAATAATAAAAGACATATGACGTTCCTGCAGGAGCTTGAATGTGCACCTAAGCAAGAGTCTGAGCCAGGTTTAAAAATCTGCTAACTGAAAGACCTACCTGGCAGTAGCTTTGTGAATGCAGCGGGTCTTCCTCTTTCTCTGGAGAACCTCGACTGGAGCTGCTCGAGTCAGTCAACGCCTCTTCACTGGTGACATCCTGCCTCCTGCAGTACCGCCGCGGAAGAGAGCGTGGTCTGGCCTTAAAACCCCTTGGCCTCCCCGAAGCCACATCTAGGGACGGCTGCCCTACAAAGTTTGCTGGGGAGTTATAGGGCACGTTGTAGTCATCGTCTGCCAACGAGGCCGGGGACAGTCTGCCGTTGGTTCGAACTTCACAGTTGGCTGTAATCGAGGCATCCATGCTGTGTACCCTGGTGATGTGCTCTTGGTGTGGATAGGACATTGTACTGGCGCTGGTTGGTGCACACCGCTGACTGTAGGCCCCCTCGCTGCAGGACCGCATCATGGGTTTCTGGGCACGTCTGCAGGTCAACTGGCTCTGAGTCCTGTCCAGGCAGCGGTCACACTTCTGCCTGCTGTGTGAACAGGCGTCCAGCCGTCTTAGACCTGAGAGATGATTAGCCATAGATCAGACATGCTCCTGTGAGACGCAAGTTTCCCCCTAGCCCAAACTTAGCTGAGCAGCAAGAAATGTTTGGTGTCTGAACTTGGCTTCTTTAGTTCTTTAGTTTTGCACTGGAGCTATGAGGCTAATGAAGCTATAATTAATGATAGCTTATGTCCTTCATCATTGATTAGCATTGTGCGAACTGCAAGCCTCACTTTCCAAAACCGCTAGCAAATCACTGCAATCATACCATGATGGGCCATTATCTAAAGACAAGACCAGTTTATCCACTGGTTAAGATGTAACATATTGGCTTTACACCTGGATCCCACCCACTACTGCGTTGCCTGAGGGTCTTGTTGTTTAACCAGATATAAGAGAGAGAAAAAACTTCTCAGTTATCATTCTACAACTTTTTTTTTTCAGGGGTCAAGATAAAATGAGCCCACAAAGTTTGGCAGCAGTGAGCTCAAACTTAAGCTAGCTAGCCTAACCACTGGCAACAGCCAAGCATACCCTTAACAGATACTCTTGCTATAGTCTGTGACGTTTTATAGGGTTTTTCTTGCTAAGAACCTCCTTTTTGTGTTTCTGTTAACAGGCTTGTCACTCAGACATGGGCTGAATAAGCTAGCTAGCTACTCAGCTATAGCTAAGGTGAAAAGGCTAGCTATATTTGCCTCAAAGAAAGGGCTAACCAAGATTTGAGTTGCCAGAAACATCTTATAAAACCCCATAGACTATATCAAGGGTATCTGTGAAGGGCCAGCTTGGCTTTTGCCAGTGGGTGCCAACTTTAGCTAGGTTAGCTAGCTAACATTCGAGCCCACTGCTGCCAAACTTTGTTTTCTTTCATTCGTTTAAGAAATGCAACCGTGTCAACTGCAGTTAATTCCTCTTTTCTTTGTCAAAGCAAGGATATTGACAGCACAACAATAGGTTGTTTTCAGCCATGCTATTTTAATGGCATGGGAAATCAAGATGGAGGGCAGGAAGTGAAAGACAGAATGGAGGAAATGGAGGTGAATAGCCTGTACTGTGCTGGTTTAGATCATTCTACGCAAGTAAGTTACAAACAGAAAACCATAGACTATGTTAGACGTGATCCTAATGATCTGAATAACTTTTTGTTAGAGGTAGGGTCAGTCTTGGTTAGGCTTCCCAACCGTCCTGTAAAATATGAAATCATCAAAAGATATTCTGTATTGAACTAATATGGGACATACTTTGTTCCATATTTTTGAGAATCAGTTCAGTTTAAATCTATAGGAGAGAAAAACTGCAGATTGGACTGAGACAGGCTGATTTGTATGAGATAGAAGGAAGAATCAGAGAACGTTTGCGAGTCAATGAGCCCAATGAGAAGTGCTGTGAGTGTTGCTACCATACGCCTGACAACAGCATCTAAAGAGTCTAAATAATGGTAGCCCTTGAGCTTGTACTGAGTTCAGGAGTTCATCAGAAGATTGATCATACTACACTATACTTCACTTAATTCTGGTGCATGTTTGTAGACACTCAGTAGGTGAGTGCGGCTAGTATGTCTGAATACTCAGTAGTGAAATCAGTAGACGAGCGCGGCTAGTATGTCTGAATACTTTAGTAAATCAGTAGGCGAGGGCGGCTAGTATATCTGAATACTCAGTAGTGAAATCAGTAGGTGAGCGCGGCTAGTATGTCTGAATACTCAGTAGTGAAATCAGTAGACGAGCGCGGCTAGTATGTCTGAATACTCAGTAGTAAATCAGTAGGCGAGGGCGGCTAGTATGTCTGAATACTCAGTAGTTTAATCAGTAGGCGAGCGCGGCTAGTATGTCTGAATACTCAGTAGTGAAATCAGTAGACGAGTGAGGCTAGTATGTCTGAATACTCAGTAGTAAATCAGTAGGCGAGCGTGGCTAGTATGTCTGAATACTCAGTAGCGAAATCAGTAGACGAGCGCGGCTAGTATGTCTGAATACTCAGTAGTAAATCAGTAGGTGAGCGCGGCTAGTATGTCTGAATACTCAGTAGTAAATCAGTAGGCAAGCGCGGCTAGTATGTCTGAATACTCAGTAGTAAAATCAGTAGGCGAGCGCGGCTAGTATGTCTGAATACTCAGTAGTGAAATCAGTAGGCGAGCGCGGCTAGTATGTCTGAATACTCAGTAGTTTTTGAATAGTAGGTGAACGGTACCCAGATGACCTCCTGAATCAGTAGCTATTTTTATATAGGTGAACACAGCACACTGTGTATCCCATGATTCACCTGGAGTCGTGGATGAATTCAAAGTGGAGTAAATAAACGGTGTAAAGCTGAACGTGGGCTGTGTGTACGTAGCTACTGCTAGTGAACTGCCGCTACAGAAGTTAGCGCTACTGCTGAGATAAACAATGATTACATTCCTCCCGTTTCATCTTCTCTGATCTTCAGCTCCACACCGTCTGATACATAATCAGACAAAAACACAGATCAGAGTCACTAAAAGTCTAAATCTGTCAGTAAACGAGCTTTTAAATGAATAACAGGACTTTTACGGTGCTGGTCTTGCTAACAGGACGCTGGTAATATGGTGGACGTAGTACGTCTGAGCTTGTGTGGTACAAAAACTCTCCTACTGAAATTACCTACTAGTCTGACGCTCGAGCAGCACGTACTGACTCTAATCTAGTACCTACTGACTAGTAGGCGATTTTGGACACACCTTTTGAAACCCACAATGTTGCCAACAGGAGGAAGTGATTGTGAAAAGGTTGTGGCTTGGCTGGGGGAGGATCCGAGTACACTGACTGGGGAAACCTGACAAAACTCACACACACACACACACCCAGTGGAGGTGAATTAAATCATGTTTAATTTACACCTTACACCAAAAAATCAAACCCAAGCAAACGTAAATATGGCTTACTCAGCCCTTAAAGAGGCCTTGAGTCTCTGTTTCCTCGCTCCCTCTAGCATGCAGGCCTGTGGCCTCCTCTCCCAGAGCCAGTTTATAAAGAGTCACACCTGGGTATGATCAGCAGAGAAGCATGGGGCCTGTGTTTGGAGGGAAAGGTGGTGACTCCACCTCTCCACTGCCACAAGGCTCCCGGGTTCCAGCAGTATTGTTTGCTGCTGGGATCTGAGGGAGCACTTGGACCAGAAATGGCTCTTACATCATGTATCAAGTCAGACTTAAGATATTTTATATAGAGCCAGAGAAAGTGGATATGAAATGATTTGACAGGTCTACATGATGCATGCAGTTAGCATACAGCTAATTGGTTGGGGTATAAGCTTCTTTGATCATTTGCCTCGTAGCTCCAGAGCAAAACACACTGCAGAGGCCGAGCATGTCTTGAACTACGGTGTAGGTAAATGTATTACTGTAGCTATACAATAAGACTTCACTCCTTCCTGTCCTGCTAGTGAACTGATACCAGACTGCTTAAGAGCACTGAACAAATTAGGGCTTGTAAATTGACTTACTGCTTTTATTGTTCTGTTAGAGACTTTCCTTTCAGGCCACGGGCAGCTGAAGTTGCCACAGTTAATACTTCCCTTTTTCTTGGTTTGTAAAAGCCACTGGTAAAATAATACAGGATATTATGATTGCTGCTAATTAACTGCTGCCTTTTACAGCTTTAATAAGCAGTAACTACAGTGAAGAAAGAATTTTCAAGAACGATTTATTCGTATATTATTATCACTGGAATTTTGTGCACAGTGTTTTTGCAGTCTGTTGTTATGGCCCTCTACTTAATATCTGACCACTTGGACTTTAGCTCATTGGAATGTCATGGCAAAGCACTGTATACCTTTAGTAATGATAATTAGCAGTTATTAGCGGTCTAATAAATGAATAGCAAACTATTGTCCAGATAAAGCCTAATGAAGGTGTTATAAATGAAATCTACAATAAAAACAAGTGGATGAAGCAACGGATGAATGAAAGAACAATGATGGTGAAGAATGAACGAATAAAAGAATACAGGAACAGTGTTGGTGATGATAAAGGAAAGAAGGTATGAAGGAACAGTGTTGGTGATGATAAATGAAGGGATGAAGGAACAGTGTTGGTGATAAAGGAATGAAGGGATGAAGGAACAATGTTGGTGACAAAGGAATGAAGGGATGCAGTAAAATTGATAGTTATAATAAAGGAGTGAATGGATGAAGGAACAATGTTGGTGATAAAGGGATGAAGGAACAGTGTTGGTGATGATAAAGGGATGAAGGGATGAAGGAACAGTGTTGGTAATGATAAAGGGATGAAGGAACAGTGTTGGTGGTGATAAAGGAATGAATGAATGAAGGTACAATGTTGGTAATGATAAAGGAATGAAGGGATGAAGGAAAAGTGTTGGTGATGATAAAGGAATGAAGGGATGAAGGAACAGTGTTGGTGTTGATAAAGGAATGAAGGGATGAAGGAAGAGTGTTGGTGGTGATAAAGGAGTGAATGGATGAAGGAACAGTATTGGTGGTGATAAAGGTATGAGCGGAAGAACAGACAATATTAGTGATGGATAAAAGAATGAATGGATGAAGGAACAGTGTTGGTGATAATAAAGGAGTGAATGGATGAAGGAACAGTGTTGGTGATGATAAATAAAGGGATGAAGGAACAGTGTTGGTGATGATAAAGGAATGAAGGTATGAAGGAACAGTGTTGGTGATGATAAATGAAGGGATGAAGGAACAGTGTTGGTGATAAAGGAATGAAGGGATGAAGGAACAATGTTGGTGACAAAGGAATGAAGGGATGCAGTAACATTGATAGTTATAATAAAGGAGTGAATGGATGAAGGAACAATGTTGGTGATAAAGGGATGAAGGA